>CM029641.1:56889222-57031722 GCA_017311315.1 Dendrocalamus latiflorus
GTTGTCATGTCCCTGAGCAAAGTTGCACTCTATTGACATCTCACTGAGTGTAGCTGCCCTTTTTTTGACGTCTCTGTGGAAAGCTGACATGTATTGTCACATCTCAATGTAAAGATGGCCCGTTTCGTCAAGTATGTACACAGAACTGTTATCTTTTTTTTGTGGTCACTGCATGAAGCTGCCCCGTTTTGCTATAAGTAGCACGGTTGGGGTCCCATGACATTGTAAATCGAACACGGTTGAGCTTCCTATATTCGTGGTGAAGCCAACCATGTCGGAAGCCGAGGGGCCAGTGGGATTTGGGTGACCGAAGGAAGACATTCCCTTGGAAAGGAGGGATATGTTCGGTCCACAGTACCGATTGATACCAAGCCGGCGTGCTCAACCAGCGTGGCCGAAATGCAGACACAATGAGTACGCGGTCGTTTTCAGGAAGCATAAATTCATAAGCGATAAATTCGTATCACTACCTTTTGCAGTCGTTTGCAGGAAACATAAAATCATTGCAGGAATTATAGAACAACAAGTATCACTACAACATATATACAACAAGTAGCTCATTACAACGTGCCTCCTAGCTCATTACAACATATATACAACGACCCACAAGCCTACACATAAATATCACTGCCTCCTAGCCTTACCCTTACCCTTACCAAGGGCGTCGGTGCCTGGAGTGTAACGGCTAGGCTCGCGGCGGCGTCTGCGTGGTACAGGCTGTGAAGGCTGAGTCTCAGGAGCGCCTACGAGCTGAGACGTGCCTATCTCATCGTAAGTCTGCTGCTCCACCTCGTCGTCGTCCTCACCCCCCTCGTCAGGGAAAGTGTCGCTCGTGGGGGATGAGCTCTGTGCAGTGTAAGACCCTCGCCGCGTCGGGTCTGTAAGTCGTCGGCCGGAGCTCTCCATCAGTCGTTGTACCACCCCTTTCTACAACCTCGTAAGTGCCCGTGGCGCTGTCAAAACAATGTACCTCATGTGCCTCAGCCCTAGCCTTTGCCTTTTCAAGGTGGCGCTTCGGTTTTAGCGCTCATCTCACTTGTTTACTCTGTAGCGCCATTGCATGTGCGTGTCTTTCGTTGAACCAGGAAACAAGCTTGTAAAAGGTGAAGGATACGATAGCATTGACGGGCATACCACGTATACCCCTAAGCAAACTATTGAAGGATTCGGCCATGTTGCTTGTCTGAAACTCGTACCTCCAGCCACCGTCGTCATGAGCCCTTGTCCATTTGTCGACATCTCTCATCAATCCCGTCAACCACTGTCTACCTTCTGCGTTTGTTGCAGTATTAAGCTGCTCCAACTTCTCCTGGAAGAACTTGACCTCAAGCATTCGAGCGACCTCCTCGAACAGAGGAAAATTATCCTTCGTACCATCCTTACGGAGTAGATTCTCAGCAAGATGCCGAGTGCACCAACGGTGGTGCAAAGGTGGATACCCCGGTATCTGCTCCTGTACGGCAGCAAGTATGCCCTGGTGTCTATCAGATATGACACCCACCTCCCTACCAGGGCCGACCACGTGCCTCCGAACGAGCCGCAAGAACCATCCCCAGCTGTCTTTGTTCTCCCTCTCAACCAAAGCAAACGCCAAAGGAACCAACGCGTTGTTTGCGTCACAGGAAATGGCTATCAGAAGTGTGCCCTTGTACTTGCCAAGAAGAAACGTACCGTCAATGGAGAAGACGGGACGACAATGCCGAAAGGCCTCGATGGACTGAGCAAAGCACCAGAAAGCACGGAAGAATATCTGCATCCCATCTTGAGTCCATTCGTTTGGTTTCGGGACGTACTCATAATGCATGCCTGGATTAACCGCTTTGATTGCATTGAAGAGTGCTGGCAACTGCAAGTACCCATCTTCCCAGTCCCCATATATCATCTTCCAGATGCGTTGCTTTGCCCTCCATGCTTTTCCATACCTTATCTCGTATCCAAATTTCTCCTTAACAATCCCAGCAAGTGTCTTCACCTTCATATTGGGTTCTCCCTTTACTATGTGACACAGTGACTTGGCAATAATGGTAGAGGTCAACTGCCGATGCTTCTGTTTGAGCTCTGCTTCGGCACAAGTGTGTGGGCCAACGATTCTTGTGATCTTGAACTTTCCCGTGTCCTTCTGTTTCCTAGCACAAACCCTCCATTCACATGTTTCCTTCTCGCACACAACTGTGTACCTCCGCTCCACATAAGAATGCCTCACCTTGAATGGCCTTTTACGAATCACTGAATACTCCTGCAGCCACCTTCTCAATGCAGACAAGTCCTCAAACATCATGCCCTTCTCAATTGTCATGCTTGAACCGGCCTCAGGAGCATCTAGCAGCTCGTCATCCCTTCCTTCTGCATAAGCCCCATGAGAATGCCTAAGATCGCTGAATTCATGAACTGATGGATCCCGGCCAGGGCAATAACGCCTGATCAGCTCAATATCACTTTCGGTCAGCTCTCCAAAAGGGCGGTCATCGTCAGAATCAACGGCCCTTGTGATCTCGTAAGGCTGCAGATCATCCACAATTTGAACATCCACACTGTTGGAGTCCCTACAGACTTCTTCAACGTTGCCAGATGGAGCAACGGGAGGAGGAACACCAACATTATCAGGAATGTCTCCTGCATCATAAGCACGAAAACGATGGGATTTAGACAAAAAAACAGCAATGACGGGAAAAGGCTAAAGTGTGGCTCGACACTTACTGGGATGATCCTGAGGGGCCGCCACAACATCATCAGTCCGACATTCAACTCGAACTGGTTGAGAAATCTGAACCTCGTTCGGGGCAGATAGAGCATCGGGCACCTCAGGCACTTCTTTCACATCCACCGCAAGATCCGGTAACGGAGGGTCAAAGGGAGCCTGATCACCTAGTTCTGGTGAATAACCGTGAGGGGTGGGATCAATGGACACCTTCCGCACAACAAGGTCCAAACATTTTAACTCATTCCGCATAACCAATTTGATATATTTGTCCCACTCATCCTCACAACCAATTAAGATCAACCGCCTGAGAATTATGTCTTTCGAACCGAAGTGAAGTACCCCCTCAACTGTGATGCTCTCCTCGTTTCCATGACAATGTAGCTCCTCCCGAGCCCTAGCAACCAACTCACTAAACGACGGCCGATCACTGAATATCAGAGGCACCCTTTGCATTTCAACAAATCGAACATTTCCATAATCATCACTTGTCACACTGCCTCCATGATATAGGGTGACTAGGTTGTCCATCTAGAACATACAGAAAACCAAACTTAATACCTTTAATCGAAAATACATACTAGATAGTAACTAATAAGTACCTAGTCACTAACTTAGTCACTAACTAAGTACCTAGTCCCTAACTTTTAACTTGGAATAAAGATCCAAAACGGTTTAGAGCTGCTAACAAGTTGCATACAGGCTTATTAAAGCAGTTGTGACTTATGATACCGTTTTTTCTACACTATAGTCTAGAGCTTTTCACAAGGATGGCTTCACGATACAAACGGTAAACAAATAAATGCTTCACGAGCTCCATGCCTACTTAGCACCAAATGAAAATTTTCTAGTTCCCTTCAAAGGCCCCAACTCTCATAAACAATCAACTGGAATATCAAGCTACATATGCTATGTTACATGACAACAATACAATTAATTCAAGTGACCTGGTCGCACAGCCGATTGGCCAAAACATGCTCAAGCATAGCATTTCATACATCATGGTCTCTACTCTCGTGTACAAGACATGAATTGGGATTTCTACCTCCAGTGGAGAGTTCACCCCAAAAGATTTACAAAAAACATCAGTCCAGCTATATGCAAGCAACTAAATGATTCAAGTAGCAGAATACATTGACCAATGGAACTGTAAGCAACCGAGTGCTCAAGCATAGAATTTTAAAGCATGTGGGATACATTTGATACATTGGCAATTTTACCTATCCGAAGATGGGGTGGGTGGCGGCCGCGGCGGGGACGCGTGCGGGCAGGGAGGGGAGGCGACGGCCGTGGCGGGGAGGCGCGCGGGCGACCGCGGCGGGGAGGCGGTGGGGGCTCGGGCGGCACCAGGGGCGGCAGCCGGAGACGCGGGGAGGGGAAGCGTCGGCACCACGGGAGGTCGTCGGATGGGCGGCCGCGGCGGGGAGGCGGTGGGGGCTCGGGCGGCACCAGGGGGCGGCGGCCGGAGACGCGGGGACGGGAGGCGTCGGCACCACGGGAGGTCGTCGGACGGGCGGCCGCGGCGGGGAGGTGGTGGGGGCTCGGGCGGCACCAGGGGGCGGCGGCCGGAGACGCGGGGAGGGGAGGCGCACGGGCGGCCGCGGCGGGGAGGTCGTCGGACGGGCGCCCGAGGCGGTCGAGGAGGGGAGCCGGGCGGCCGTGCGGGGAGGGGAGGCGCGCGGGCGGCCGCAGCGGGGACGCAGGCGGACGGGCGGGGAGCGGAGGCGGCGGGGAGCGGGACAGAGTGAAATGAACGAACGGCCGCGTGCTCGGTGCCCTGAAGCCGCATGCTCGGCGCCAAGATCCACGGCTCCGAGGTCGGAGCCACGTATCACGGCGCCGAGGTCGGAGCCGTGGATCACGGCGCCGAGCTTCTGCCACGTCGGCTCCACGCGGGTCGGCACGCTGGCGCGGGCCTGGCACCTCGGAGCCGTGGTCCACGGCGCCGAGACGTGTTACCTCGGCGCCGTGATCCACGGCTCCGACCCCCTGGGTCCAAAAACGGAATTAAAACCACCAGGGGTCTAAATGTGAATATTTTTCAAAAAAAGGGCTTAAATAAAAAAAATTCGGAATACCCTAACTAGACCTACATACATAGGGGTAAGACTGGTATTTTACCGTGCCGCAGCCCTATGCTGCACTGGCCATGCCATGGTACTGGCGTATTAGGTTAAGTGGGCCCCAGTGGGGGTTATCCCCCACAAACACTATAATAAGTACAACTATATTCTGAAAAAATAGAGTTATAACACTAATAAAATGGAACATAACGCAGTTTCTGGAGATCATGTCCTGTAGAAAATCTCATAAGGCACAAACACAGATTGCCCAAACAAATCCCAAGACGGGACGAGAAAACAAGCACACCGCACACGTGTTCATAAAATTTCAAGGTTGCAACCGGATAAGTTACATATTGAGCAACCACATGAATGTATTAACAATACCAGAACGCAATAGCAATCACACAAATATTACAACTACTAGAAAATAGAGTTATAACACTAATAAAATAAAACTAGCCGCACAAGTGCACGGGAAAGTATGCTAGTTTAGTAAATGGAACAGATTGCAGTATCCTGGAGATCATGTCCTGTAGAAAGGCACAAACACTGATTGCCCAAACATATCCAGGACAGGATGAGACCGCACACGTGTTCATAAAATTTCAAGGTTGCAACCGGATAAGTTACACATTGAGCAACCGCATGAATGTATTAACAATACCAGAACACAATAACAATCACACAAATGTCTTACAGTCAGAACCGAAATAGGCAGTACAATTCACGAGAAGTCCAGTAGTAAAACACAAGTAGGGAGAATCGTGAAAGCACATCTTACCTAAAACAAAGCCGGGGGATTCCTGGCTTCTCGTTGCATCCACGTCATCGTTTTTCCTCTCCGGCCGACGCGCGTTTTTCCTCTCCGGCCGACGCGTGCGCGCGTTGTGCTCAAACGCTCCTACTGAGCGGATGGTGGCCTGCCGCTTCCCTGGTGTGGTTTCGCTTCATCTGACGCGTGTGCGCACCTCCGCATGAGCCCGTTCTCGCTTGGCCTATCGCTGCACCCATTCAGGTTGGCTTCTAGAGGAATCCGCGCCTGGGAGTGTTGGCCGCACTTTATTGGCCGCTTCGATTGCTGCTCCATGTTTGCCCTCATGCGGCGGACCGAAGCTCACGAGGATGGCTATAGATGGTCTTGCTTCTTCGCGACTTTTCGGTTTCAGTCTTTCCCTTAGTTCGCGGGGAAATTTAACTTTTTGCCACCCTTAAAAATGCCACCTATCCAAATGCCATCCTCTATATTGCAATTAACATTTTGCCACTCCCGAGCATACGTGGCGCCTACTTCCCGCCCAGTCAGCGCCATGTCACACGCCCGCGCCTCAGCTGCGCCCGCGCCGGCGCGCCTCCCCGCCTGATGGCATTTGGATAGGTGGCATTCTTAAGGGTGGCAAAAAGTTAAATTTCCCAGTTCGTGTGCTTCTCGGCTTGTGCTGTGCTTGGTATCCTCTCTGATCGGCTTGGTATGCTGTGTGTCGGTGCCGTCCTTCACTTGGGCTGGATTGTTCCCCGTCTGTGCTCCATTTTCGATTTGGTTTCTGGTTGCCGTGCGCCTCGATCTACGCCGGTGGGAGCTCCCGTTGGAGGTATGTTTTATGTTCACCAAAGGAAACTTACATAGTTCGTGTTGTGACGCTGTGGTTGGTTCATTTCCAAACGATGAATTCCTTCCAGGTTTGTCTGTGGTGCAATGGGGGGTGGCAGATTGCGGTTTGTTCCTTTGTTGTTTCAGTGCTTACCAGGTTTGCGTTTCTTCTCTTGTTTGTCTTCTATTTTTGGTTCGTTTGCAGCACGTTGTTGTTTGATTCAGCTTGTGTCCTGTTAGGTCTCTACTACTGCCTTCTTTTCTATGCACATCGGCCCGTCTTAATTGGGGCTAACACGTGGGATTAATTCGGTTTTCCCACGCCGTCAGTTTGCGGTACTATTTTGTGGGTTAGTCCCTTTTCCATGACTTGATACATTTCCGTTTGATTATATCCGCTTAGTGCATTTTCAGTTTGTTATATCCTTGGCTTGATACATTTCCGTTTGATTGCATTAACTTTGTACGTTCTCGGTTTGTTATATTACAATTGCGCCCGGTCTGCGTTCATAGTTTGTTTACTTGATCTATTAGCCAATCTGCGTTCATAGTTTGTTTACTTCAACTATGCGGTCCAGGTGCATTCTTTATGTCCACGTCTACAGCTATGTCCTTACTATGAATGCTGTTCGTATGCTTTGGTACAATCATGCTGTGTTATGTTCGATAGATTTCCAGCTGACGCTCATAATTTCTGCTATTTGCTTTTCTATGCAGGAGGGTCTCCAGATTGTTCACTACACTGTGATGTGAAACGTGCTTGCCTTGCCTGCAGCCTCAGGGTTTACATTTGGCTTTTGTCTGTCTTCTTTTGTTCGTACAGCGATTTGCCTAGCCCATCGTGGTATTTATTTCTTTTACAAGGTTACCTGTTTATGTTCATCAGTTTCATTTACCAAGCTTTTATGTATTATCTACTTTACTTTTCTTAGTTTCCCATGGGTTATTTCCCTGCTTTTTTATGCTGGTTGTTTTACTTGATCCAGTTCATCCTACTAGAGTGCAACAAGAGAACCCAGTAGATGGGAGCTATCTGGTTAGGCTACCACATTTTCCATATGCTAACATTAGTCACAACAGAGATCCAACTAAATTTTAGTTTAGTTACATTGCATGCCTGATTGGTCTATTCACTATGTCACGTTTGCTCTCCGAGCCTTACGGCTAGCCTATTTTAGATGACCGCCTACATTTCCACTTAGTTTCTTTTATTTGTATCCGTTTAACGTGTGTTAGTGCATCCTTACCTACCTTTCCCATTTGATTTACCTGCTACATATATGCTAGGGCTGAAAACGAAAACGGTAATTCTCGGTTACCGAACATCGTTTTTGAAATATTACCAATTTTTTCTTCTAAACGGAAACGGTTACGGTAACCGATAAAACGGAAACGAGAACGGTAAAAACATCCGATAACGAAAACGAAAACGATTTAGCTCTCTTCCGATCGTTTTCGAAAAATACCGTATTTAACCGTCGGTAATTACCGAAAACCGGCCCATCCCCTCATATCCGCTGGGACCGCAGGCAATTACACACCTCCGCCGCCGCCATGGGGCCCCATCGAGACGTTCGCTTCGTCTCCTCCGGCGTAAGCTCCCGAGCGCCTCCTCTGCCCCGACGCCCGCCCTTCGCTCCGCCGCGCTCCCGTTCGCGCACATCGACCGCGTCGATCCCCCGCATCCCCGTCGTGCGGGCCAACACGGTGGCGACCCCGCCCCTGCCCCTGCCGCGGAGGCACCAGAAGGACGGCGGTGGGGGCGGGGCGAGGAGGGCGTGATGATCAGCGAGGTGGGCAGGTGGCGGTGCGGGGCAAGGATGGGGAGCCCCTGGAGCTGCCCGAGATGGAGGCGGCGGCCGCGGTGGCGCTGCGCGCGTGCCGCCCCAATGCGGCGCTCACGGTGCGGGAGGTTCAGGAGATCGTGCACCGCGTCGTGGAGAGCGGGCTCTTCCGCTCCTGCATTGTCACATCCCGGGAGGAAATCCGAATCACAAATGGAAATCACAGATCAGAAAGAGGAGAAAGGGGAAAACTAGAGGAGAGCTAAAGTAACGCTACTGCTACAGCTAGGGCTAAGGAATAAGTCGGCAAAAACAGCATATCCCTTTCATTCCGGCGACCGCTTATATGAGTACAGTTCCCATTAAGTTAAGTGCTGATTACAAATAAACACTGAATTAAGTTCTAAGTAAACAAGCATTAACATTGCTAATGTTGACCGTAGATGCCACCCCTCCAGAGTCCAGATTCGTGGCCGTTTCGCGCGATTGGGAGCGGGGCTCCGTCGATCCGCCGGATTCCGTCTCCGTGCCGCTCGGGGGGTTTTGCTGAAACCTGAATGTTTTTGTAATCCTGAAATGAAAATGATGCCATGCGTAGTTCTGAGATTATTGTAATCCTGGTTTGGTTCTATGTGTTTCATCAGTTCATGTCTGTCTGACATTGTTGGGTTGTTCAGGTAAAATATGAGTTACGCATATTGTGTACACTATCTTATTTTATGTACACTATGAGTTACGCATATGAATATTTCCTCCCGGGAAAGCGATAACTGATGTCCAAGAGATGCCATCATGATTGCGTAGCCAAATATAAGATATTGTCATATTATGGATATTTGATCAAGCTATTATTAGAGATAAGGTTAGTTTTAGAAAGAGATAAAGTATATATCGTAACTAGCAATCAGATCAGTTCGTTTCCTTGTTTTGCTCATGTGTAATCTCCCTGATGTATACGCCACGCTGAGGGCTATTCTCAGATATATTAACACGGATAGCGGCCCCTAACGGGGTGAGAACGCTTTGCCCTTTTTCATGGTATCAGAGCCTTTCCTCCACAAACATCCAGATCGCATCTGAAGCAAGCCATGGCGAATTCCTCTACTGGAGTCGCCGCCACCAATCCGTTCTTCGGTCAGGTCGTCACTGAGAAGTTGATGAAGACCAATTTTCTTCTGTGGAAGGCACAGATCCTTCCTGCTGTTCGGGGAGCTCGGATGGAGGGCTACCTCACTGGTGCGACGATGGCTCCCGAGCCGCTGATCGACACTAAAGACGGCGACAAGGTTGTCAAGATAGCCAACCTGGCGTATGACGAGTGGATTGTTGCAGATCAACAACTACTCGGCTTCCTCCTCTCGACAGTGTCCAAGGAAGTTCTTACGCAAGTGGTGAACATGAACACCGCTGCACAAGTCTGGAAAGCAATCAACGAGATGTTCTCTGCGCAAACGCGTGCAAGATCCGTGAACACGCGTATTGCGCTTGCAACCACTGCAAAGGGCAACATGAGCGTTGCCGAGTACATGACCAAGATGAAGTCACTTGGAGATGAGATGGCAGCCGCCGGAAGACCGATGGACGATGAAGATATGGTCGGCTACATCCTTGCCGGTCTCGACGAAAACTACGAGCCAGTGGTGACATCTATTGTTAGTAGATCGGAACCGGTGACAGTGGCGGAATTATATTCTCAACTCCTCAGTTTTGAGAACCGTCACAACATGCGCCAGGCAGGATACCAGGCGAACATTGCACGCCGTGGTGGTCGTGGACCTCCAACCCGCGGTGGAGGAGGTCGTGGCCGCGGACGCGGCCGTGGCCGTGACGGCGGCAATAGCTCTGGAGGAGGTCGCGGAAATCAGAATGGAGGCAAGCGGCCCATGTGCCAGCTCTGTGGTAAGACCGGACATATTGTTGTTGATTGTTGGCACAGGTTCGATGAAGACTTCGTTGCTCCCGACGCCAAGAATGCTGCTGCTGCCACCCATGCCTATGGAGTCGATACCAACTGGTACTTAGATACCGGTGCGACCGATCACATCACCAGCGAATTGGACAAGTTGACCACCCGTGAGAAATACACTGGAAAGGATCAGATTCATACGGCAAGCGGATCAGGTATGGACATTAGTCACATTGGACATAGCACTATATGCACCCCTAGTCGTGATCTACATCTAAATGATGTTCTATATGCTCCAAAGGCCATGAAAAATCTTATTTCTGTCCGTCGTTTCATATATGATAATTTTGCCTATCTAGAAGTTTACCCGAATCTTTTCTTTATAAAGGATCGGCAAACGAAGAATATCCTGCTTAAAGGACGATGTCGCAATGGCCTCTATCCCTTGGAATCTACATCAAAACAAGCCTTTGGAGTTATCAGGCCTTCTCTTGAGAGATGGCACAGTCGGCTAGGTCATCCTTCTTTAGCTATTGTTCAAAAAGTTGTTAGCACAAATAATTTGCCATGTTTGGCAGAGTCTGTAAGTCATGCAGTTTGTGATGCTTGTCAAATGGCCAAGAGCCATCAGTTACCCTTTGCTAAGTCTTCCAGTGTGTCCAAATTTCCCTTAGAACTTGTTCATTCTGATGTTTGGGGTCCTGCACCCGACTCAGTTGGAGGCAAAAAGTACTATGTCAGTTTTATTGATGATTTCAGCAAATTCACTTGGATTTATCTCCTTAAATTTAAATCCGATGTGTTTCAGATCTTCAATGATTTCCAAAATCTTGTTGAAAGATTGCTCAATAGGAAAATTATAGCCATGCAAACCGATTGGGGTGGTGAATATGAAAAATTACACTCCTTTTTCTCTAAGATAGGCATCACACATCGTGTTTCGTGTCCTCATACCCATCAACAAAATGGTGCTGCAGAACGAAAGCATAGACACATTGTAGAAGTTGGTCTATCCCTTCTTGCTCATGCATCTATGCCTCTAAAATTCTGGGATGAAGCTTTTCTCACTGCCACTTATCTCATCAATCGCACCCCAAGCAAAGTTATTGAGTATTCTACTCCTTTGGAGCGTCTCTTCCATCAAAAACCCGCTTATCCTTCCTTGCGCACTTTTGGGTGTGCTTGTTGGCCTAACCTTAGACCATATAATACTCGAAAGCTTCAATTTCGCTCTAAACAATGTGCTTTCATTGGATATAGTAATATTCACAAGGGATTCAAATGCCTTGACATCTCTACCGGCCGTGTCTATATATCTCGTGATGTCGTATTTGATGAAACAATTTTTCCCTTTGAAAAATTGCACTCCAACGCCGGTGCACGTCTCCGGTCTGAGATGATTCTTCTGAATTCTGACAATTATTTTGGGGGTGCTCATGTGCTTAATCCTGTGACTAATAGTCCTAACCTTGATGGAACTAATGTTGTTGATGAGCAATTAGCAGGACATTCCCAGGTGCCCGTAGCAATTGTTGATGCGGTGACAGAGAACGCCAGCGCACCCTCTGAGCCGGATTCCTCGTCCACTCCTGTTGCTTCTGCTTCAGGATCTCCTCATGATGGTGACAGTGCCAGCGCCGGTGTTCTCCACTCTTCGTCGCCTTCCATCGACTACCAACCGTTGCTTGGCACGTCCGAGGAGCTTCCCGCCATCTTTGACAGTGGTGCTGCGGGGGAGTCCGAGGTACCATCACCACTGCCACCAACCGGATCGCATGTGACTGCGCCAGCTTCCTCCACAAGGCCTCATACCCGGCTACAAAGTGGCATCCGCAAGGAAAAGGTATACTCTGATGGTACCATTCGATATGATAAACAATCTCACTTCACAGCTACTGGTGAACCTCAACATCTAGAAGAAGCTTTAGTGCACAAAGAGTGGAAACATGCTATGGACCTTGAATATAAAGCCTTGATGCACAATAACACCTGGCATCTTGTTCCACCTAAGAAAGGGAGAAATATCATAGATTGCAAATGGGTGTATAAGATCAAGAGGAAATCTGATGGTAGCTTAGATCGATACAAAGCTCGTCTAGTTGCAAAAGGGTTCAAGCAAAGGTATGGCATAGATTATGAGGACACCTTTAGTCCTGTGGTAAAGGCTGCGACTATCAGAATTATTTTGTCTCTTGCTATCTCCAGGGGATGGAGTCTAAGACAACTGGATGTACAGAACGCGTTTCTTCATGGTGTTCTGGAGGAAGAGGTGTATATGAGACAACCTCCTGGGTACGAGGATAAAGATAAGCCTGATTTTGTTTGTAAACTGGACAAGTCACTTTATGGCCTTAAACAAGCTCCGAGAGCATGGTATTCCCGCTTGAGTAAAAAGCTATGTGACCTCGGGTTTGTAGCTTCAAAGGCAGACACATCATTGTTCTTTTATAATAAGGGCAACACGGTTATCTTTATTCTCATTTATGTAGATGATATTATTGTCGCTAGTTCTACACAGGAGGCCACTACAGCTTTGCTCAAAGATCTTAATCAGGAGTTTGCCCTCAAGGATCTGGGAGAACTGCATTATTTCCTTGGTATAGAAGTGAATCAAGTGAAGGAAGGTATTCTCCTTACTCAAGAGAAATATGCAACAGATCTGCTTAAAAGAGTTGGGATGGCAAACTGCAAGCATGTTGGCACTCCTTTATCTATCTCAGAAAAATTATCAGCTCATGAAGGTAATCCTTTAGGGCCTGAGGATTCAACACAATACAGGAGTATAGTGGGAGCTCTACAATATCTTACTCTTACTAGACCCGACATTGCTTTCTCTGTCAACAAGGTATGTCAGTTTTTGCATTCACCTACAACTGAGCATTGGACAGCAGTAAAAAGAATTCTGAGATACATACAGTCAACAACCAGTCTTGGTCTGAAAATTGGGAAATCTCAGTCAACAAGAGTGAGTGCATTTTCTGATGCTGATTGGGCAGGGAGTCCTGATGATAGGAGGTCAACCGGTGGTTTTGCTGTGTTTTTGGGGTCTAATTTGGTATCATGGAGTGCAAGAAAACAAGCAACAGTGTCACGCTCAAGTACAGAGTCTGAGTATAAAGCTTTAGCTAATGCAACAGCTGAAGTAATATGGGTTCAATCTCTGTTGAAAGAGCTGCACATACAGGTACCACAAGTAGCTCAATTATGGTGTGACAACCTGGGTGCAACATATTTGTCAGTAAATCCAATCTTTCATGCAAGGACAAAACACATAGAGATTGATTATCATTTTGTAAGAGAAAGGGTGGCAAGGAAACAATTAGAAATTCGGTTTGTGCCAACTGGAGATCAAGTTGCCGACGGGTTCACGAAACCCTTGTCAGTGCGCCAAATGCAAAAGTTCAGGTTCAATCTCAATCTTGATAAGTTGTGATTGAGGGGGAGTATTAGAGATAAGGTTAGTTTTAGAAAGAGATAAAGTATATATCGTAACTAGCAATCAGATCAGTTCGTTTCCTTGTTTTGCTCATGTGTAATCTCCCTGATGTATACGCCACGCTGAGGGCTATTCTCAGATATATTAACACGGATAGCGGCCCCTAACGGGGTGAGAACGCTTTGCCCTTTTTCAGCTATGAGTTACGCATATGAATATTCTTGGACAGTTCCAACCTGCGCAATATCCAAACGCATATTGTGTTCAGGTAAAATATATGACAATATCTTACGCATATGAGTTACGGCATAACTGATGATGCCATGCGTAGTTATGCCGACAGCTCCAAGTTGTTCAGGTAAAATATGACAATATCTTATTTTAGCTATCGCTTTCATGATTTTCGATCGTTATCGATGCACTTTTGATCGAATAGTTTCGTTTTCGAATTTACCGGAATATCGATGTCGTTCTCGTTTCCGACAATATCGTATCGATTTCGTTTTCAAGAAAATAACGTGAAACTGAAAGTGATTTGACCTCCTACCGATCGTTTCCGACCGTTTTCAGCCCTAATATATGCTGCTTGTGCTCCTATGCTTACAGTTACCCCATTTTATGTGGTACTCTAAATTCTCGACTGGTTGTTTCCTTGTTTTTACTGGTCCCGCTTCTCTTGATGTTGCCCACATGGTGCTTGCCTATGGTTTACTATCTGTAGACTTATCTCGGCTACTTGCCTGTTCCTACCTTTGCTATTTATTCTTACTCTTTCCTTCCTGAGTTTATGGACTTCACATCAATTCTTGCGTTGCTTGTTTCAGTTATTTAGTTTGATGAATTTAGCTACCTTGGATCCTCGATTGGCTGCTTTCTTCTTCTTCCTGCTTCCACTTCTCTGTGTTTAAATAGCTGTTCATGTCTACGCATTGTTGGTTCATTGTATTGGCTGCTTTGTGCTTCTGTCCACGTTGCCTGCATGGTGTGGAGCTCACGCTTGCTATATGGAAATTTGTTTCCATTATTTTCTTCTACCTTTGGTGACTGCTTCTGTCTGATCTCCTTTTTTCCCCTTATAGTCTTGCGCTTTTGTCTACTCTACATTGTTAGCCTGTTTGTTTCCGTCTGGTTTTTATTTGTATGCTTGCAGTCAGCCCATTTTTACAGCACAATTTACATTCCCAGTTCGTTGTTTTATTGTGCTATATATTTCTGACGTTTCAAACGTTAACCGCACTGATTTGTTGTATTTATTGTTTCCATCTTTAAAAATGTTTACCGTGTGGTATTTACATTAGTTGTGTTACCCATTTCGTTCATCCAGTTCATGTAGGTGACTGCTTCTGTCTGATCTTCTTTTTTCCCCATATAGTCTTGCGCTTTTGTCTACATTGTTAGCCTGTTTGTTTCCGTCTGGTTTTTATTTGTATGCTTGCAGTCAACCCATTTTTTACAGCACAATTTATATTCCCAATTCGTTGATTTATTGTGCTATATATTTCTGATGTTTCAAACGTTAACCGCACTGGTTTGTTGTATTTACTGTTTCCATCTTTAAAAATGTTTGCCGTGTGGTATTTACATTAGTTGTGTTACCCATTTCGTTCATCCAGTTCGTGTATCCTGTTCTTACTTACAGGTTGACTACTTAACAGATCTGTGCTTCATGTTCTTTCTCCGTATCCACATAGATCATGGTAACAAATTAGCAGACTGATCAAACCATTCAACTAGGTACACTAAATACGTTCATACGTACCAAAGTCCCAGTATTATGCTAAAATTCATGCGTTTATGCACACAAGGGGTAGAGTTTTCCTAAAAATCTGAATAGGTTAAAATGTGAATTGAATGGTTAGTTCACTGGTAGTTCATTATGTGAATGGTTAGTTCATAGATGATTCATTGGAGCGAATGATCAGCTCACTTGTGGTTACTCTCAATTCCTTTGATTATTTACTTATTAATTATTTTTAAAGTTTGATTTTAATCTATTTAGCGTATTTACTTTAAATTGTTACTTTCTGCCAAATAACCTTTTAGCCATCCTTTCGTAAGCCTTACGTACTATATTGCATCTTTGTTACAAACAACTTGCTGAATACTTTATGTACTCACAGCTATATCCACATTTGCTCAGTTGAGGAAGAAGGACCAGATCAGCAGGAGATACCTGAAGAAGGATATTTTAACGACTTCGCGGATTAGGATTTCGCTTTCTAGTCGATTGCTTGTGGGCATGTGGAATGACTACTATGCTTATTTTTGTTTTTTACGCTGCCAATTTCTTAAGCTTTTCAGCTACTAATTGTAAGGTTGATCATAATGTCGTAACTCTGATAATTAATAATATTTGAGTCTTTTCCTAGTGAATCGTGATATGATCTATATTTTATTTTTGTTTATACTATGTATTAAATATGATTGTTAACTATTATAGAATACATAGAAGAGTCTAGATGCACATATTCAAGTCTCGACAGCGTCTGAGCGTGAGAAAGGAGCAAGCACGTGCATGGTAGCCAACGTCTACCAACCAATCCCACACACCTTCATGCTATGAACTGACACATGCAATGCATAAGTGAAGACATGGGGTGATTCTATGGGCTGATTATCAGAATAAAAAAGATAAGGATAATAGTATCTGGGCTGATTTGATTCCCTTGTTTTCTTAAAAAAAATATGGGGTATCGCTATCCCGCATCCCGCATCGGATCGAAGCATGCATAAAGGCTCCACTAGCCTACATTATATATATTGTAGTGAAGGCTCCACTTGATAGTTGAAATGTTAACCACTCGTTCACACTATAAAATTTTTACAAAGTTAGCTTAAATTTGTTAGACATGGTGGTGATCAGTTGGACTTTTTTTTGGTGGCTTATAGCTGAAAATACTGTAGCTGGCTGAAAAAAAAATACTATAGCTAACAGAGGCTTATTTAGCACAATTAAATTTAAAAAAATAAAAAAAAAATATGTTAGCCCATTACGTATAATACAAACACATACGGGAAAAAAAGAATCGACAAAAAAGCTCAACAAAAAGCCAAAAGTTCTAAAAATAACAAAATTTATAAATAATAAAAAATAAGCCGAAAATTTTAAGCTGAAGCCCAACCCATCGGGGCAAACAGCCCAACCGCACAAGTGAGCTCCACTGGCACGTTGGTACGTAATATTTATCTCGTTCTGGGGTCTGCTGCGCGCATGTTCACATGTTATTGCTATCCCGCATCTCTCGGATCGAAGCATGAAGGCTCCAGTACTAGCCTACATTATATATATTGTAGTGAAGATCCGGAGCAGTACGTATATATCTGTTTACGTAATCCGCGTGGAAAATGCGGCAACCAGAAGCCTGCAAGAGCAAGCGACGTGAAATATTTATTTATGCACACGAGGGGTAGAATTTTCTTAAAAATCTGGATAGGTTAAAATATAAATTGAATGGTTAGTTCACTGTTACGTGAATAGTTAGTTCATGGGTGGTTCGTTGGAGCGAATGATCAGCTCACTTATGGTTACTCTCAATTCCTTTGATTATTTACTTATTAATTATTTTTAAAGTTTGATTTTAATCTATTTAGTGTATTTACTTTAAATTGTTACTTTCTGCCAAATAACATTTTAGCCATCCTTTGGCCTTACGTACTATATTGCATCTTTGTTACAAACAACTTGCTTAATACTCTATGTACTCACAACTATATCCATATTTGCTCAGTTGAAGAAGAAGGACCAGATCAGTAGGAGATACCCGAAGAAGGATATTTCAACGACTTTGCGGATTAGGATTTCACTTCCTAGTCGATTGCTTGTGGACATGTGAAAATTAACTTTCGCTAAACGTGATGAATGACCCTTTGGCTTAGTGGTGGGAGACTGATTGTTCTCTGCCACCCATCTGGGTTTGTCCCTACAATTGAGGTGGAGCGCATTTTCAATGATAAAACGTGCTCGTGCTATGCGAGGTCCTCATGCCTCTGTAATCTACTCATCTGAGTTTTTGCTAATATAAATAAAGTCAGTACAGTATGTACTACAATTAACTAGTAGACTCTATCTTAAAAAGATACTCCGTTTAAAAACTAGTTAGCGTAGAAAAATCGAAAAGCAACTTTTAAAAACCAAAAAGAACAAGGCCGTAGATGGATAGGTTGCAAGCGTAAGGCACGCACACCGCCAGTGCCCGCGCGCCTATATATTGCTCACAGCTCCTCCTCGATCAAGAAGTCAATTAAGCTGCAGCGGTCGATCGACGTAAACAAACCGTCGAACGAGTAGATAGCAAGCTTGAAAATTAATCAAGATGGCTGCTGCTGTTAGCTCTCGTGACCTGCCCATCCGCGTCGTGAGTAGACGCATTGTCAAGGCCTCCGACCCCTCTATCCAACCGCACGTGACCGCCTTCTCAAACCTCGATCTCTACCCCAACAACATCCAGGCCTCCATCGTATGCCTCTACCCTAAGGCAGGCGACTTCGACGCCGTTGTCTCCACCTTCGAGGCCGTCCTGCCGTCCTTGCTAAATCACTTGTACCCTCTTGCTGGCCGCATTGTCGTCGATCCCAGCTCCGGCCTCCCCGAGCTCCACTGCCACAACCAGGGCGCAGAGCTTATCGTCGGAGAGGTCGACGTCGCCCTGGGGAGCCTCGACTACGGCCTGCCGCAGGAGTCCTTGAAGAAGATCATGCTTCCGTACCCCCAAGACGTGCCGCTCTCGGTGCAACTGCTGTCCTTTGCCTGCGGCAGCTTCTCCGTCGTGTGGGCCAATAACAACCTTCTCAATGACGGCCACGCCATCACCATGTGCGTCAGGATGTGGTCTGAGCTCGTGCGGACTGGGAGGATCGCCGAGGGAACGCCCAACCACGACCGCTCGGTGTTCCGACCCCGCAACCCGCCGGACTACAGTGCCTCACTCGATGCCATGTTCGCGACATACGATGACCACCGGCTGGTCAACGTCCTGACAGCCGAGGTCAGCTTCATCGAACGCCTTTACTACATCGAGGCGACCGACATCGCCAAGCTACGCAACATGGCAAGCACCACGGGCCAGCGCTCGTCGCGCGTCCAGGCGGTGTCCGCGTACCTGTGGAAGGTCCTCGCCAACGTCGTGGCCTCGTCTCGCCTGCCCGAAGAGCGCTGCTGCATGGGGTGGATGGTGGACGGGCGGCGGCGGATCAAGGCGCCTGAGCTCATCCCGGCAATGCGCAACTACTACGGCAACGTCACGACCTACGCTCTGGGGGACGCGGCCGTGAAGGAGATCCAGCGGAAGCCACTGGCGGACGTGGCTGCCATGGTGCGGGAGACCATCGCGTCCATAGACTACGACCAGTACATCCAGGAGCTGGTGGACTGGGTGGAGGAGCACAAGACCGAAAAATTGATGGAGAAAGGCTTCCTTGGGCTCGGGACGCCGACGGTGAACCAGACGGTGTTCGCCTCGTTCCCTCTCGACACGGACTTCGGCTTCGGCCAAGCTACGCTGGCCCTGCCCATGTGGGACTACGGGAGGGAGAGCTCGGGACAACTGGCGGTCGGAGCGCGGCCTGGAGGTGACGGCTCGTGGCTCGTCAGTGCGTTCATATGGCCGCAGCTTGCGGCGGCGCTCGAGTCCGACGACCAGCGCATCTTCAAGCCTCTCACCGCGGAGTATCTTGGTCTCACCTGAGGAAAGCATCTTGTGCAAGATCCCAGATTGATGAAGTTAATCTTGTTATCTTGCTTATTCTATTCAGTTCATAGTGCCCAGTTTGAAGTTCTGAATAAATGCTGCTGGAGCAAGGCACATGGCCGAGAAGCAGACAGCAGAATCGTTTTCAGTCGGAGTCTGTTTTTTGGTTCAGTCGGAGTCTGTTTTCAGTCAGCGGCAAGCTCTGAAGTTCAGTCTGTCAGTTGCCGAGTCGTCAGTTGTTCAGTTTATTAGTCTGGTCCACGATCCGAACTGTGAGGGACGTGGCCGAGTCTTGGGTATTATTTGCTTGTTTTCCGGTTGTTTTAGTTACAGCCAAAACTGTGTGAATTGGCAGTAGCGTGATCAGTTTTTCCGGGTGTGTGGTTGTTGAGTACTGTAGCCCGTCCGATATCAGTTGAATACAGAGAAAACTGTGCGCTGTTTTGTTTAGCGCCAACACCTGAGTTCTTCCTCTGTGATTTACCAATCTGTGATTGTGTGTGTTTCTATCACTCTCTGTTCCAACAAGATCCCAGATCTCGTATATGATTTCTCCTATTTGTCAACCCGACGCTGCAGGAGATGGAACCCGGGTCACGAGCTACGTACATACGTTCTGTCAGTCATATTGTCTTGAGTGTTTTGCATGTTAATCCAGTTTGTATGGCCCTATGCAGAGGGATGGAAGCGTGGTGATTTCGTCAGACTTCTAGCTCCGCGGATGCAGTCTAGCTAGTGTAGTTGAGGTTTGACATACTACTTGGCTTTCCTTTATTCGTCCAACGAAACACATAAAATTCCTTTATTCGTCTGAAGGAGCAACTGCAGCATACGTGCGCTTTGAGCAACTAGCTGTTACGAATATTGCCCTGGAATTCTAATCTTTATTACTCGCAAATATTGCAATGCATAAACTAGTTACAAGCATCTCAATTTATATGCCTATAACTCCTAATAGCACACGACTAGGACTTCGAATTGGACTCTACTACAACTCGAATTACACACGAAATCAAACTCGTTTACAACTAGAACTCTAAGTCAAGATTAAATCTAACAATCTCCCCCTTAATCTTGACTTTTTAACTTCTTTCCATCTTGTTTGAGTTTGGACGGCGACACATCTCAAACGTCCCTGACTCAACTCATCTTCAGAGCACTTCATCTTCGCTGAGCGCTTCGGCAACAAACGCTTTCTTCGTCCTCGGCTTTGGGCATTCTGAAGCGAAGTGTCCATAATCATTGCAATTATAACACCTCACTTTTGCTTTATCAAACCTCCGACCTTTACGGCCATGGCCATCACCCCTGGAAGTGTTCTTGCCTTCACGCTTTGATGATCGGGCCTCCCACTCGGCTTGAGTCAACAAGAGCTGTCCTTCACCTTTGTTGCTAGTGTCATGGATGCGTTCCTCATATGCCTTAAGACGACCGATGACCTCCTCCATGGTCATTGCCTTTAGGTCTCCAAATTGCTCTATGACTGAAGCAATTGGGAGAAACTGTGAGGGAATAGCACGAAGGAATTTCTTCACCACATACAACTCTTCCACCTTCTCGCCAAGGGCCTGTATCTTGTTGACGATGACCGTCAACCGGACGGCGAAGTCATTGATCGACTCTGTTTCCTTCATACGTAGCACCTCGAACTCGGTTTTGAGAGTTTGTACCTTTGCTTCCTTCACTCGATCTGCGCCAAGATGCATCGCCTTCAACGCCTCCCACGCAGCTTTGGCCGTCTCCTTTTCAGCCAGTAGGAAGAGCGTTTCCTCTGGGATGCCCTGGTAGATGGCTGCCAATGCCATCTGATCTGTGCGCATATCGACGTTGCCGTTCTCAATCGCATCCCACACTCCTTGAGCCTTCATGTACACATTCATCTTGATTGCCCATGCTGCATAATTGCTCTCCGTGAGCATCGGATAATGCAGCGAGATGGCGGAACTCCCCTTCGCCATCGCACCGGATGATGCCTCGTTGCCGTCGAGACCGCTTCCCGAATCACGCGACATGATCTTGGGCACGGATCAAAAAACTCCAGCTACTTTGAAGGCTCTTGGACGGAGAGAAACGGAAGGAAAAATTACTGTTTTCCTTTTTCTCTTTTCCTTGAATTTTGCTCTTGCTTGGACTTGCGCTCTTGCTGCTCTCTGCGATTTTGGGGTGCTTGCACTGGTGCTTAGGGTCTCCCTTTTATAAGATGGTGGAGGCAGCCGATTCCAAAGTCGACTCCGCTCGATCGGTTCTAACACGGATTGTCTTCGGTCTTTTCTTCGCGCATGCAGCTAACGAGGTTGCTTCGGATTGGAAATTGCTAAAAAACGAGCCCGGCGCGCATGCAGAGCATCTGCCGCAACCGTACGCATTTTTTCTTCCCCTTTTTTTGCAACTCCCCCATCCTTCTTTTGCCTGTGCACCTCTTCATCTTCTTGCCGCAGCTCCCCCATCTCCTCTTCCCGTCCACGGCATCTTCTTGAAGCCCACCCTGCCCCCCTCATCGCTGCCCTCCGCCTGCGCCTCCTTCTTGCCGGCGCCATCTCCACGCATCGCCCCGTGCGCCCCTCTCTCCGCGGCCACGGCTCCTCTCCTTCTCCGTTCCGAGAGCGTCAGGGCACAGGGGGTTAGCGCGGCGAGCGGCGGCAGGGCGCGGGGGGCCAGCGCGGCGAGCGGCGGCTGGGCACGTGGCGGAGGCGGAGGCTGCGGTGGGCGCCTCGGGCGCGGCGGCGCTGGTGGGGGCCTCTTCAGCGGGCGGATCTCGCGGGCGGAGCCGGCGGCCGGGCGCGGGAGGCAAGCGCGGCTAGCGGCGGCCGGGCACGGGACAAAGGAGGCGGAGGCGGCGGTGGATGCCTCGGGCTCGGCGGCGCTGGAGGGGGGGGGGGCGAACAACGGAGGGCGACTCCAGGCGCGGGGCTACCCCGACGGCGTCTCGTGGCAGCGGCGACCTCGGCGGATCCGAGCTCGGTGACGGCAACGGCGGCCGGATCCGGCCGGATCTACCGACGGGCGACGGCGATGGCGGCCTCAGCTCGGCGGTGGCAGAGGGTCGGCGACCCTAGGCTGGCTACGGCTGCAGCCCGGTGGCGCCTCTTGCGCGTGTTGCCCTTCGAGCCCGGCGACGGCGGAGAGCAGCGGTGGCCGCCCCTATGGCCGGCGGCGGCGAGAGCAGTGGTGGCCGCCCCTAGGAGCAGAGATCCCCCCGGGGGCAGCAGCGGAAAAAACTCTAGGTTTTCTCTCGATCTCTCAAGCTCTGATACCAATTGTTACGAATATTGCTCTGGAATTCTAATCTTTATTACTCGCAAATATTGCAATGCATAAACTAGTTACAAGCATCTCAATTTATATGCCTATAACTTCTAATAGCACACGACTAGGACTTCGAATTGGACTCTACTACAACTCGAATTACACACGAAATCAAACTCGTTTACGACTAGAACTCTAAGTCAAGATTAAATCTAACACTAGCTGAAGTGGATGATCCTCCGTGTGTCCCTCCCCCTCTAAAACATTTTCCTGTCAATAAGACATGAGGATGCTAAAGCGGTTTGTGTGATCCCTCTAGCTAGTCTCTAAGACGATAAGGTGAGCCCCTTCAAAAACAAAAACGAATGGTAGTAGCTGGCAGTTGAGTGACTTACATTAGCGTACCAGCAGCGATCAATCCCGGAGAGTATACCTCCACTGCTTATCTCCGATTCTTGAACATTGGCTCAATGACGTTAAGAAGTCACGGTTGATCTCGTGGAAGCCTAGAAATTGGAGGGTCGTGAGAAATTCAATGCCAGCTGGGACCTCCGCCATGCTTCTGAGGTTGATTAGTCCTAATTCTTCCAGGCTCGCCATGGCACCTTGCTGTATCTGAAGCCGCTTCAGGTCAGGCAGGTCTCTTAACCAGAGTCTCTTCAGCTTGGGAAACCACCCGGTGAGAAATGCCAGCTGCTTCCCGTTGTATGCTCTGGAAAGTCGTAGCTCTGTCAGACTTGACAACCGAGAGAGACACGACAGGGGGTCTTCTCTCAGCTGGGACCAATATAGAGTCAACGAAACCAAATTATGTCCAGCCGTTTGGAAGAGAGGACACCCCTCCAATGTCCCTTCCGCCAATGGTCCTCTCAACGCAATTTTTTGAAGGCTAGGAGGTGGTGGATTCAAACCATTTAATTGAATAACCTCATCTTCATCATTTGCTGCAATGGATAAGTAGGACAAGAACTGCATCTGAACTAGAGACTTGCAGAGGCACTCACAGTGGATTCCCTTCACATTCCTTATCACGAAGCTTCTCAGTTGCCTCAGATGAGTGGATTCCCTTCACATTCCTTATCACGAAGCTTCTCAGTTGCCTCAGATCCCCTAAATGTCTAATGGACTCATATTCTGCTTCCAATCCTCGTAGCGTCTGCAGGTCTGTCAGGTTCCCAAGACCCTTGGGGGTGCATACACCACTGGAACAATGGAAATCTCGCCTAGAACGTTTGCTCCCTGCCTCAACGAATAAGTGCCTAAGCTTCTTTAGTTTGATGATCCCTCGTGGTAGCTCTTGTACGTCAGATCTACAAAGGTCCAGTGTCAACAAGTTGGAGAGCTTCTCGATAGACTTCGGAAGGAGCTTCACCTTTGTACCACGCATACCCAAATGGCGGAGATTGAAAAGATCTCCAATAGCATCAGGAACCTTCTCGATAGGTAGCCCACTGAACTCGAGCACTGACATATATCTGCACTTCTCCACTATGTGGGGCAGCAGAGTGGATGATGGCATACTGTTGTCCAATGCGATGACAGATTGAAGCTGGCGTGCTCTCAAAATTGACTCAGGAATACTGCCATTCTTTAGTTTATGTATTACCAGTCGACGTCCATCCTTCTCCTCGAGAGATTCACCCCCATATTTATCCTCCTCGGATGCAACACCAAAGCATTCTCTCCGACACAAATCGACTGCCAACTCACGCACGATGTCATGCATCCGGAATGATTTTGTACTGCCAAAGGAGTTCCTCCCAATACGTTGCAGCATATTTCTATGAACCAACTGGTTTAGATAGCCTTCCGCTACTTCCTCAATTGTGCTCTGACCCCTCTTCTCGATGAACCCCTCTGCTATCCACAACCGTACAAGCTTTTTCCTTCGGAAAAGATAGTCCTCTGGGAACAAGCTGCAGTATAGGAAACAACTTTTCAAGTATGTGGGAAGGTAGATGAAGCTCAGATGCAAAACATTTCTTACGTGATCAAGCCTCGAATTATTAATTAGCTCCCAACTGAGCTGATCATGTATCCGCTTCCATTCCTCTGTGGTCTTGTCACGCACAAACAAGAGACTGCCGATAGAGACAATTGCAAGAGGTAAACCTTCACACTTGCCCACTATTTGCTTTGACAAATTCTTAAGTTCTGAAGGACACTCATGATTTGGAAAAGCCTTCTTACAAAAGAGTTCCCATGACTCATCCTCTGATAAGGGCTCTAGTGTTAGTATCATGCCTTGTAAAGCAAGGTGAGCTATGTCAGCAATCCGTGTGGTGATTATTATTCTGCTCCCCTTGTGATTTGAAAGAGCTCCAACCAACTCAGTGTATGCTTCAGGAGTCCAAACATCATCCAATATAACCAGATACTTCTTTTGTTCCAAAAACGTCTTCAGTGCCTCTTCCATGGTGGCAATGTTACTTGGAACACACTGTTTGTCTGTGAAAAGCTCGTCAATCAATCTTTTAAGTACATCTTCTCTGGTGTAAGTTTGAGAGATGGAGACCCATGCATGGCAATCAAATTTGTCTCGTTCCTTTTTGTAGACAGTTGCTGCTAGTGCGGTTTTTCCGATCCCCCCCATGCCTTGAAGAACTACTACAGAGCATGCCAAGTCATTACCTCCCAACCACTGCAAAAGTTTTTGCTTGCTATCTTCAATCCCAACAAGATCTTCTTCACCAAGGGAACGTGAAATGCTTGCTAGGTCCTGGGACCTCTTCACAATGTAACTCGAGTTGCTAGTATCACCACTGTTTATCATTGGAACCCATTGGTCTTTTGTCTGGGAAAGATGTGCCAGGTTTTGCTCTGTTTCCTTCACCATGGAAGATATCCTGTTTAATGAAAGCAGAGCTTTTGGTTGCTTGAACCCTTTCTTCAGGTAGAAGCTGCATCCTACATAATGTTCCCGACCAACAAGATACAAGTACTCATCCACCATGTCCTCGATGACATATACTACCTTGCGTACCTCCTCTAAACAGCCTTCATACACTTGATCGTTGCGGTTTCTAATGTCCATTTGGCAGAGAAAATCATGCATCACACGTAGTTCCCTCATAATGCGACCCATGCTGCCCTGGAGCTCTGTCAGTTGTGTCTCATACTTTGCAAACTGAGCACTGGCTTGCCTTGCTGCTTGGTTTCCCAGAGCAATGCCCATCTTTTTGATGGCTAGGAGAATCACAGTCTCTGCCATTACTTTCCGAGATCTGAGTAAGTTGCCAGTGCTGGGTAACTTAGTTCATTCCATATTTTCCTCGATACCTATCATAGGATGACCATCTACGAAATGAAGCAAGCAAAAGATGTATTAGTACATTCTGCCAGTAGCATTTCCCAAAACACTAGCTCTCCTAACCCGATGGAAAGGTGAAATAACTAAATCCTCTCAGAGTAATCCCCTAAAACTCTTTTTCCATACAGTTAAATGTTAATCAATCTAACCCACATAATCAAACAAAACAATACTCAAGACAGGCAGGTCCATTAGAATTCCAATACACTTGGACTGTGCTAAAGCCAACTGCAGCGAAGTCAATATTGTAAACTGACAAGAACGAGTGCCATCAACCAGCTAAAGAGAAGGCGGGGAATCTATCTCAACATACATACCAGCTCGCCAGACTTTGGTGAAACTATAGCCGTTACAAATTAAGAAGCTCGTAGCAGGCTCGTCCATTTTCCTGAAGAAGTCCTTATTGTGCTCTTGGTGCTGGAAGAATTCCAAGAACTTATATAGTATACTGCTCTTTAACAACGAAAAAAGAAATAGGAGGAAAGGGTTGATAAATATGGCATCGTTAAAGATGCGACTTACCTGCCTTCTAATGGCTTCAATCCAGCCAGATTCGATCTTAGACTTGTGGTGTCCTCCTTGTGCGTTTCTGAATGGTTTGATGAGTGGTGGATGCTAGTCCTATGGCTGTTGAAGCCTTCAAGAACTGAAGAACCTGCAAGGTTGCAAGTCAATGAAGCTTACTCATCGTGCGTGTAGGTCTCGATCATTGACCAACATGATGCATTATTCGGAAGGACTGCGCCCGAATTATCACTTCATTGTTCATGGACCCCATTGAAGGTGCTATATAGTATAATAATTGAAATATTGAGATCACCATGGTAAAAGTAACTAGAGTTATATATATATATAACTAGAGTTATAACACTAACAAAATAACTAGCCGCACAAGTGCACGGGAAAGTATGTTAGTTTAGTAAATGGAACAGATTGCAGTATCCTGGAGATCATGTCCTGTAGAAAGGCACAAACACTGATTGCCCAAACATATCCAAGACGGGATGAGAAAACAAGCACACCGCACACGTGTTCATAAAATTTCAAGGTTGCAACCGGATAAGTTACACATTGAGCAACTGCATGAATGTATTAACAATACCAGAACACAATAACAATCGCACAAATGTCTTACAGTCAGAACCGGCAGTACAATTCACAAGAAGTCCAGTGGTAAAACACAAGTAGGGAGAATCGTGAAAGCACATGTATTTGAGGTTTGACAGACTACTTGGCTTTCCTTTATTCGTCCAACGAAACACATAAAATTCCTTTATTCGTCTAAAGGAGCAACAGCATGCGTGCGCTTTTAGCAACCAACTGAAGTGGATGATCCTCCGTGTGTCCCTCCCCCTCTAAAACATTTTCCTGTCAATAAGACATGAGGATGCTAAAGCGATTTGTGTGATCCCTCTAGCTAGTCTCTAAGACGATTTGTGTGATCTCAACACATCAGTGGTCAAATATCGGATCCCGGAGCAATGACTCCGAAACCCTCTGTGTAAATCGCACTAGTCCAGGAACAGCTAGTGCACACAGTAGAACAAAGATACATATCAAGCACAAATGATCAACCATATATTAAATAAAAGAGTACGGCCTTATGGTCAAATCTTACATCAATGCTCATTGACAACAATAATAAGGCAAATAACTGCGGAAGCATTTGATAAACAACAAAGCCCAAGTCTACCCACAGGCAAACGACAGTAAGACGTGTCCTACTCGTCCAGGTCTTCTTCGTAGTCGTAGACGTCTTCCTCTGTGTGGAGATAGCAAGGTGAGTACAAACTTGTACTCCGCAAATCACACGGAGAAATACATCGTAATGATAAAGGCATCAATGGAAGGCTTATAGGGTTAATTTGCATAAAACAACATTTAAAGAAATACAGTAAATAGATTGAAATTGTTGAATTTAATACAGTAAGTAAAAAATAGAACTTGTAATTGAAAATAATACCGTTAGTGCAGGATCCGATGAAACACCAACCTATCCACGGGCATCCAACTCGGTCCATCTTTTGCAAAAAATCTCGTATGGATTCCATCCATCCACACATTTTCCAAACACTCGTGGATTCCATCCATCCACAAGTTTCCAATCTCTCATGGATTCCATCCATCCACAAGGTTTTCATTCTTTCATGGATTCCATCCGTCCGTAAGGTTTTTGAAAATTATTTTTAAAAAACAAAGTTTAATCCATGAAAAACTTTCACTCAGCATGCCCATGACTGTGGGCATGGCTATCTAAGATAGATTATACACTCTACAGAGGTTGTACAATTTTACCCACAAGACATGATCATCCCAGATTGCCACCGGATTACACACTTTCTTTGGTGTGCAGCGAGGAGATCATGACAAGACCTTTATAATGCAAAGCCTTTAACCTGGCCAAGCCAACTCTAATGTTTCACCCTAGTAAGGAATACACTAGACCGGGACCCCATCTTGAGCCGAGTGAGACTTCACATAGCACACGCCATGCTCACTTTCAACCTACAACATGACTCAGGTTAGGACCCGCAAATTAATCAGCCAGGATTGTCCCATACCAGTCTTGTGGTAGTACAATAGGGCTTTGCAACAGTAGCTCATAGACCAGTCCTTAATTTGACTTAGGCTCAACCACATACCCCTGTGCACGACAATCAACACTGTGTCTCCGAACAATAGTGCATGCCTGCACCCACCACCTAACCATTAGCTTAGGTCTAAACCAGGTTTTATATTTTATTTCAAAAATATTTCATAATCTTTTTTGACTCACCGAAGTCAAGAATACATTTAAAAAGCTCATCATTTTATATGAAGAGTTATCCCAAAACAAAGATTATGTCTAAGCAGGTCTAAACATTTGATATAAACTCTCTAGCCAATACTAGTGTACTAACTAGAGTTTGATTCTAGAGTGACAAGGTATAATGTTTAACGAGGTCAAAGGTGTCAATAACAATTCGGGATGGAAGGGATGAGGGCTAAGCACGAGTTCTCACGAGCACGGTCGAAAACTCACCGTGGAACACGAGGCATGGACGGGGACAAGGAAGAAGATCTGCATTGCGTTTGAAGCGACGGGTAGGTGGGGTTGGTAGTGGCAGAGAAGACAGCTCAGCCATGACCATGGCTGAGCTGGTGATGGCGTGTGAGGTGGAAGACGATCTTTGTGCTCAGGCCTCACATGACAGAGAGAGGGAGAGAGAGGTGAGTTGAGCTGAGATGTTTTGGGCATCTATTAAACTCATCAGATGTACTCGAAAGATTATGAAAATTTTTAGGAATGCTCCTGACATTGAGTTAACAATTGCGTATGTTTTTCAGAGTTTTATCTTTTCTTGATTTTTCTAGAAAAATCTTAGATGACTTCTTGTTTAATTTAAATATACTTGTTTGATTTGGATTCACTTTGATTTATATGTCATGCACTTTTAATTTTTCGAAATCAAACTTTTCCAAAGGAACTCCAATAAAAACCAAGGAAGAGTAAATTCATGCAAAAGTTTTAAATTACCCTCATTTTTTATTCTATAGGATTTCAGGATGTTACAGATGAGCTGTGAGCAAATATAGCAAAAGGAAGGGAGTATATAAATGGGCCAGAAATCAATTGATGAATTTGTTCTTCTAATCTCCATCATGTCATTTGGTTACAAGAGCACTTCCAATGGGGTGATGTAAGCAATGTACATAGTATACCACACAAGCAAAAGATGATGTGGGAAGGTAATTAAGGAAGAGTGAGATGATAGTAGTGTCTCATGCAAGACACTGCATATTTGAGAGAACCAAGAAAGTTAGAGGATGTGGATCGGTAAACAGGAGAGAGGATGTAAGATAAGAGGGAAGATTAATTAAGTGGGGTGGTTACTAGATATCATCAAGGTTGTCAGTATCGTGACACGTATCGTATGATTCTACTAGAAGTAGATGATCAGATTGCAATATAGATCTAAATCAAGTAGTATCGCAGTGGGATCGCAATTCTACTCGTAGAATCATCAGTGGGATTGTGGTCCTGACAACAAATTATATTAGCATATAAAATTTGATATTACGTATTACTAGTTTAAGTTGCACTACTTTAATTGGTTTTGTGTTGTTTACATGTTGTTCTAAGGTAACAAAAAGTATTATCTTTGATATATTGCATTTTAGATTATTAATTTATTAAAAATAATTAAATAAGTTTCAAAAATTAACCTTAATTCAATATAACATGAATAAGTGTACCCAAATTACAAAATTAAATTCAAAAAATCTACTATAGACTTGCATATTTAGAAATATAATTCAATTTTTATATAAAATATATACGTTTTTAAAATTTTGATAGTATCGTGATTCTATGGTCCGATCCCATCAGACGAAAAACAATCCTATCTGGTATCGCAATCCTAACAACCTTGCATATCATGCATTGGGAAGATTGTTTCTAGTCATATGTCTATGTGATATGGCAAGCTATAGATATTAGTACGCAGTGTCAGTTGTGGGAGTGCGCTAATATCTCCATGACTACATCACATGTCTACGTTTTTCTTCCTTGCAAAAATCATCGCTGCACACGCTACGCGCTTAGCCCAATTTTGAATGATATGTGTCTGTATCCTACGTGGCATAGAATGCTTTGGATTCGATCGAAAGAAGTCACTGCCAATCCGACTTAGCGTTTGGTGGATGAAGACGACCCAAATACTATCCTGAGTTTCTAGTCTTTGTTTTGCACAATCTACAATTCTTTTTTATATAAATAATAAATGAACTCTAGCTAGCTTGTTTGGTTCATGCAGTTTTAAATGTGCAGGCAGTAGGTAACCCAGCATAAAGAAGCTCGCATACAAGACTTTGTGGTTGGTATCTGTAGTGTATATGACTCAAGGGGTCTTAAGGTAGGTCCTATCTAAACCTTAAGGCTGACTCTATAGTGTATATAGCCCAATGGGCCTTAAGACGGTCCCACTTGACAGATAAAGAAAAATTGTATTTTAATGCTTATGGCCAGGTCTTTAGCTTGAGGATCAGCCTTAAGCTTTTTTTGCTTAGAGCCTGCTTAAGGCCACCCCTGTAATGTATAAGGTTGATCTTAAGGTGACTTAAGACCCTCTATTTTCATACACTATAGATGCCCTAAGTAGCAAGTGGAGTAATTGTAAAATCCTCCCAAAAATACCAAGTCAAAGAGTTGTTGCTGGTTCACCATCTTTCTTGACCACTGCGTGGTTTGTGTTGTGTATATAGTATTAGTGAGAGGTTGAGCATTGCTAAATTAATGACCCAGGCAGCTACGCGGCTAGCTCGAATTGATTGATTAGCTTACGAAGGAAATTAAGCTGAGGTCACTGCAAATGAACAATCGCAAGGTACTTTCTTTTTCTTTCGAAGAAAGACTGCACAACACTACCCTGAGGCCCAAGGCCCACAGTCACTAAGCACGTGGGCCGCCGCTCGCTCGTCTCCTTCCCGTCACCGCCTTCCTGCCTCCCTCCCCGCGCAACGCAACCACCGCGGACACGCCAGTGGAGATGTGGCGCCAGCAGCAGGCCCTCCTCCACCGCATCTCTCCGGTGAAGATGCCGGCGCAGTATCCGGCAGCGTGGGCGTACGGCTCTACGCCGGAGGGGAGGAAGGGAAAGGCGGCGCCTTTGCCGGTCGCCCTTTTCTTCTCAGTAGGTTTGGCTTTAGCTTGCTTCTTCTGCATACAAAGGCCTGGCTTGCAATTTTATCTGTACCTAGAATTTACATTCATACCATGCCAAGTCTAGTTCCGAACCAGCGCACGTTTTCCCTTGCTTGAAGAAGCAACGTTACTGTGTGTGTGCTCTACATTTACATTTGCGTCAAATTCTGACTTTTTTTGCTACAAAGGATCGACATTAAACTAGAGCAAGAAGCATGGCAACAGCACTGTCAGCAGAGGCAGCTTGCTGTCCGGCTAACCAGAGTAGACAGAGAGGCTAAGAAGCCATGGAAGCAGCCGAACAACAAGAAGACAGGGGTACGGACGTAGGATCTCGCCCGCTCTGATAAAGGTTGAGTGAAATGTTACACACTGTTTAAAGGTGTGATTAGATGCGAAAGTTAGCTGAGATAATGGCGTGGAGATGTAGTTTGGTTGCCTTAACAGTCATCATCAAGCAAGCACAAGAATAAAGAGACGCGCCTTATGCCGTCAATGGAGCAAGACAAGAAAGAGGTAAGACACATAAGAATGGAAGAGGTGCAAGGCATAAGGCATATTTCGTGGTAAGGAATATATACATGTGTGTGTATATCCATGTATACATACATATATACACACATATATATAACACACACACATATAGGACACTGAAATGGGGCACTATGGTGCTCGGGCACCAAGCCTCTCTGTCTTTGGATTGCTTTTTAGATGCATGCTAGTACAATAGTATGAAAAGGAAGTCATTAACATGGATAGAAAGTCTTAATCATGGATGGAAAATCTCACACATAGATGGAAAGTCTCACTCATGGAGCCTGGGCACCATGTTGCCCCTGTTATTTATACTATACACACACACATACCATACATTGTATCTCACAACGTAGAGAGTATCTTGTGTAACGAATATTATGTACGTGTAGTATACAAGTATTTAAGACCATTTAGATGATATATTAAAAGTATGTGTATTTATACCCAAGAGTAAAAGATATTTTTCATATGTATGTGTGTGTATATATATAGTATAAATAACAGGGGCACCATGGTGCCCAGGCTCCATGAGTGAGACTTTCCATCTATGAGTGAGATTTTCCATCCATGATTAAGACTTTCCATCCATGTTAATAACTTCCTTCCATACAATTGTACTAGTACGCATCTAAAAGCAATCCAAAGACAGAGAGGCTTGGTGCCCGAGCACCATGGTGCCCCATTTTAGTGTCATATATGTGTGTGTGTGTGAAAAATACCTACATACATGGCGCAAGAGTCCTTCCATTACTTCTACAGCAAGTGGTAAACCACCACAACTTGCTATAATTTCCACTCCAATATCCTTTACCATATCAACCTTAGGTTTATTTAACTCACTTGAGACTACCTACAAGCAGTTTAAACCAAAAGGGTTAATGCGTGGCTAGCGCCGATTCTTTTTATTTGCTAATTAGCTCGTCGAGGAAGTTAAGAAACTAATGGCCAGTCGGTGTACGTACATACTCCACCACCTAAATTGAATGTCAAAGTGAACTGTATTATTGTGCGTTAATTATTTAAAGCTGCGAACATGCAGCCGTCTTGATATCGATCCATAGATCTCCTTTTTAAGAGCAAGTATAAGGGCATCTCCAATAATTATAGCTAGCAACTAATTATAAGACTTCCACATCATTTATATAGTACACACTAAAGCTAGCATTCTAAAGAACTATCTATAAGGATAGCTATTTGATGCTTACATGCACACACAGAATTTATAGAGGCTGCCTCGTTTGACGTTATAGACTAGTGCTTAAGGAAGAGCTGGCTCGGTTTTTTTTGCATACTCTCTTTCCTCCACATAGGATATATGCTGATGTGTACATGCATATAGCTAGCTGACTCAGATCATTGGAGATGGAGGAGAGAGAGAGAGAGGTGGTTGTTAGTAGGCTGTATGCTGAGGTGGAGGAGAGACCATATGCGGTTGTTAGTAGGCTGTATGCTGAGGTGGAGGAGAGAGAGGAGGAGAGAGAAGAGAGGTGGGCTGTAAGTTTACAGCTAGCTGAAGCACAAGAACCAAGAAACTTTGTGAGAGAAAGGGGTGGGTCATACAACCTTCAGCTGGCTGTAAACTACTATATGAATGGATTGATAAGTGAGCTGTAAGTGTCTATACAGCCAGCTGAAGGCTGTATTATTAGCCTTGCTCTAACTTGCACCGTGAAATTAAGAAGCATAACACTCGCACCCGTATGAATGGACTGTGCGTTGCAATTACGACGCAGGGTGCACAAGACAGGTTTGTAAGGGACAATTAAACAAGCGGAGTAGCGGACTCAAACAGGATGATCCTGCAGAACATAAAGCATAAGTATTTTTGAATCAAAACAACCACGTTAAAATAAATATTTCACCCATCCAAAAATGTAGGCATATTTTGTCTTTACATAGACTAAAGACACATTAAAAATGACTATACTACTCTAATTATTATATCAAAGTACAATATTGAATGCATGAATATAGAGAATACAAAGTAAAGTTGTATATTTATTAGGGGTATAGAGAGAACAACAATTTTATTTTACGTTGTAATATAAAATATGTTCTATATTTGTGGATAAGGTATTAAAAAATACTCCCTACATTTTTTACGGACTAAGTAATACTGCATGTACTCCAAAAAAACTCCCTCTAGCCATAAAAGGAAGTTATTTTGGACATCAACACGCTCTCTAGAATGTAAATTTGTCCACACATTTCTATTATTATATATCTATAAAATCCAATAAAAATATAATATTACAAAAAGCACTTTCTAAAATAAATTTGGACTTATCATTTTTATATGTCTAATCTAAATATTTAAAAATATATTTGTACCTAAAATCAATAACATTTAACAGTACGTAACCCAAAACAACTTGGGTTAGCGACAGTCTAGCTCGCACCGGCCTCCGTTAGTGACACACCACTTGCCTCCACCAGATGGTGACGGGTTTGCAGCTCCAGACTGCAACGCCAGAGATCAACCGGCGCAGCTTCTCTGACGTAATGAAGCAAAGTCACGGTGACTTTGCTTCAGATCAGCCCTCCATCTTCCAACAAACGGTCCAGATTGATCTAGCTTTTTTTGATTTTTTTACTTCTAATTTTTTGTTTTTTTACTTTAATATTTTTCTAGCTTTTTTCTTTTTTTATATTTCTTTATATTATCTGTGTTAAAATAACTATTTTTTATTTTTAAAAAATAGATTATTTTAACACAGATAATATAAAGAAATATAAGAAAAAAGAAAAAATAGAAAAAGATTAAGGAAAAAACTAAAAACTAGAAGTAAAAAAATATAAAAAAAAGCTAGATCAATCTGGGACGTTGGTTGGAAGATGAAGGGCCGGATCTGAAGCAATACGTCAGAGAATCCCGCGCGGAGATCAACTGCCACTATGGGCCTGTTTGTGAGAGCTCCACTAGCTCCAGATCCACCTAGATCCACCAGATTCACCTGGATCCACCGTGGAGCAGCTCCATTGTGGATCTGGGATTCGTCAAAGTGTTTGGTACAACTCCACCTCCCTCTCTATCTGACTTCCACCTGGGCCCCATGCGTCAGGGGGCAAAATGAAAAAAAGGATCCACGGGCTTCCTTCTTCTTCCTCCGGCTCGGGTGCGAGGAAGAAAAAAGAATCCATGAGCGTGCGAGGGCGTGGCCCCGGCCTGCGCAGGCGCGGCAGGACGCGGCGCAGGACGCGGCGGGACGAAGTGAGCGCGGTGGCGGGTTGTCGGGGCCGGCTCCCGCGAGGCGGCGCCGTCGGGCGAGGCGCACGGCGGCAGCCATGGCCACGGCCGGGCCAGGCGAGGTGCACGGCGGCAGCCATGGCCATTGCTGGGCGTGGGCGTGGCCACGACCGGACCGGGCACGGGCGCGGCCATGGCAGGGGCCCATCTCGCGGCGGCGGCATGCGGCGAGGGCTAGCCGGCCGTGGTGTGGGCGGCGGCGAAGAAGCGGCGCGCGGCGAGGGAAGGCTCTGGTCAGCGACGGGAAGAAGAAAGAAAAAATTAGAACGAATCGGTATCTTGTGTAACCAGTGGCAGTGGGTAATTTTCCCCAACTCCACCAACTTGAGTTTGGTGGAGCACCCCTTGAGGTACTCCACCAATTTGGTGGATCTGGAGTCAGATCCATGGTTTTGGTGGAGCAGATCCACGGTGGAGCTGCTGGAGCTAGAACTGTTTGGCTAGCAAAATTGAATCCGGATCTGTTTTTCGTGGATTTGGAGCTGGTGGAGCTCTCCCAAATAGGCCCTATCTGTGATGTGCTGTGCTGCACTGCACAGATGTCATGCAATACAAGAAAAAGAAAAAAGAAATCCAAAGAAGAAGCACACCAAACAAACACGTGGGTTTCTACGGGCTGCGGTTGGAAATAGGGGTGGTAAATGGTAATGGATAATTTATTCTATCTGATATTTATATTTGAGAAAATGTAAATGTGGTAAGTAAAATTTATATTTGAAAATGTTCGTGTTCCTATTCGAGAATATTTGTATCCGTATTTGAGAATATTTGTATTCATATTCGTATTTAAGAATATCCGTATTCGTATTCGAGACTATTCGATCTGTTTCTAGAGCCCATGAAAAATCCGTATGAATTTTGTAATTTAAAATTTGAATTTAGACGGTTTAAAACGGGTAAACGGTCAAAAACTGGTAAAAAATCAGTAAAACCACTAAAAAATCCGTTTTATCCGATATTTGTATCCGAGAAAATCCGTATTTAAAAATATCCATATTCGTATTTAAGAATATTTATATCCGTATTTAAGAATATTTAAATTTATATTTATTTTAAAAATATAAATTCGTATTTATATTTAAAACTATTTGATGGTATCCAACTCGTTTCCACCCCCAAGATGGAAATGTCCAATCCCACTCTTTTCGCGAAAACCCAAACGAGTCCGCGCGGCGCGGCGAACCCAGCCATCGATGCCTCCCAAGCGCGGGTCTCCGGCGGCGACTGCGGCCACGGCCTGGTAGCCGAGGAAGAAGCAGAGCATGGCAGCCGGCAAGCGGGCCGCCGGAACTCCGTTGAAGACGCCCAAGAAGGAGGCGGTGGCGCCGGCGGTCGAGCAGAACGGGAGGAAGAGGACTAAGAAGGCAGCAGAGGTGGAGGAGGATGGCAGTGCTGTGACCAGCGACGGGAAGCGCGTCGTCGTCGAGGCTTGGTGAGTGCGTGCGTGTGCGGGTGAGGTTTTCCTTTTCTTTTTGGGATTTTGGACGATTTTAAGGCGATTCCGAGTTTTAGGTCGGGATTTAGTGGGGGTTTTTTTGTGAGATTAATGTATTAATGATAATGTAGATTTCTTGTGTTATTTTGGGGTCTAGATGGGATAAAAGGTGGCAACTTTGGGGTAACTAATTTTTGGGGAGAAATCTACTGCCTGCGATATTTAGCAATTCTCTTCTTTTCTTTTTAGGTTTGCTCGCGCTTGCAGATTGTTTGGCATGGAAACTAATAGATATTTGATCTCTTGCGGTTTAATTGCTTCTGTGAGCAATGAGAGGAAACTGTACTATCCATATTGAATTTAATTACCTTCTTAATCTATAGCTAAGTGTGACAAAAAGGAAAATGGAAATAGGAGGGGGAAGAAGAAGGAAATATATGAAGTCTGAAGAAGTCTAATAGGACTCACAGGTTGGAGTATATGAAGTTACTCTTATAAAGGAAGATTCCAAACTTCGACCAGCCCATCTGTAGATTATGTAGTTTCACTCTGGCAGTTACCGTCTAGTCTTTACCTTTGTCCGGTCACTGTATTGGAGCCCAGATGTCTCTTAAGCTCGCTTGGAGAATCACCTATCTAAAGAATATCTGGTTCTGAAGAAAAATGTTCTCCTTGGGAGTGCTGTTCGTCAAGGAGTTCTGTAGGTTGTCTTTATGCAAGCAATTCCCCCAATTTCTATAGTAGGTTTTTAGGGGGAGAAAGGGTGGTAACCCACAAAAAAAGTGTCCAAACTTTGACCGGCTCATCCGCAAATTATGTAGTTTCACTCTGGTAGTTACCGCCTTCACCTCTGTCGGATCACCTGCAAGTGTATTGTAGCCCAGATGTTCATTAAGCCGGCTTGGAGAGTCACCTCTGTTCTCAAGACTTGAATAGTTAGTTCCTAAAGAAGAGTGGGCCATTTCCTTCTCTGGTTCCAAACATTGCACTCCTTGGAGGGCTGTTTGTCCAGGAGATTTTGTAGGTTGTCTTTTATGCAACCAAATCACCAATTTCAACAGAAGACAAATTTTTTTGGGTAACAAGAGAGGTGCAAAACCTAATTTCCGTTTGTATAATTTAACAAAGGGGAAATACAAGAAAAATACGGTTTCTCAAATAATGGACTGCTTGGGGATGGGAGTATCTTGGAGATAGATTTTCTTATGATTCCTAATGTAGGCTACTAGGAGTATTTTGTTAGGTGGATGCAGTCATTGTTTATGACTGCAGGTAAAACTCGAACTGTTTTTGATAGAAAAGGGTGTGGGAGTTTTTAGGCTTCTTGTTTTCGTTGTGTAGTTACAGTGCCGCTTGCCTTACATAGCATAAAGCAAACAGTGCTTTTAACATCAGTCCAATATGTTTGTATTCACTATACTCAGCTAATATATTTTTTGCTTTAATTGAGTGTTTTTCTACCTTGTTGTTCACGCGACTTGTTGGAAAAAAAATTATAACAGGTGCTGAAAATAGAGTATTGCATTAGCATTGAGCCCAATAGAAAGGTTGCAACAAATCACTGTGAAATTAAACATTCTTAAACCCACATGTGAGAACAAGAACCATTTGGATTGTCAATCATGTAGCTGTTTTTTCATTTTACAGAACACAGTGAAGATTGATTATGTTTTGTAATAAATCCGCTATCATTCCTGTTAAGAAAATAATTCCGTTATCAACAAACTTACTTTGACATTTCAAAGAATATTCTCTAATCTCCTCACCTAGTTGAATCTTCTGCAAGCGTTGTCCAGTCTCCCGTAATCTTAATATTTCTTGCCAATCCTTGTATTGTATTGAATAATTCTTGTTGCATTCTGCTTGTAGTTTCCTCTTTATCACTTGCTTCTGTGTCCATTTCTCCAGCACCCAGTGAAGACAGTTTAATTCCAGAGCTTTGAAGGTGAAGGATGATCTCGAAAGTGCTGTCCCTGGGGTTTCTGTGATAATCAACCCTGAAAAGGTATCTCCACTGTGTTAAAACTTCATATCATCATGAACTTCACCACACTAGATTTCTGTGATTATCAACCCTTAAAAGGCTTCTTTGTTCTCTTGCCTTTCTTGACTGGCATTATTTTGTTTTGTCCAATTCTCAGCCACGCCGTGGGTGTCTTGAGATACATGAGGAAGGTGGTGAAGTTTTCATATCACTTCGGGTAATCTTGTTATATATCTCTGGATTTCTGAATCATATAGTACAACTCAGTTAGCTATGACATTCTTTTCCTTTGAAAACTAGCTATAACCAAAAACTTGGCTTTGATGACTCTTTGCAATCCTGTTTGATGTTTTGTACTAGCCGATCTATTAAATCAATTATATTACACTTCAGTCCAAAAATCAAACTCACTGCACAATACTACTGAATGAGGTCTATATGTCTGTTTACACTGTTTCTTTGCGATGCCATTCCATTTAGTTTTGACTACATTATTTAGGATGCACCATGACTTTGCATTGTATTTAAGTAACACACAATTGACATGCAGAACATGCCACGCCCCTTCACAGCAATGAAGAAGCTCAACGTGGATGAGGTCATCAAGGACACCGCGAAGAAAATCTCCTGAATCTGATCGTTTGTTCATGTATGGATGACCCCATTTTGTAAGCCACCAAGTGTACTTTTGTGTAGGAACTTGATATTGCCCTGGCCATGCGCCATAGAATTGTTCGCGAAGTGTCGGGCCATATTTATGTCAATCTTTGTCCTCACATGGATCTGTGTTTCCTTAGTAAAAGTTGTACTATGACTTTAAGGTAGTGCCTTTCCTGGTAGTCCCAAATTAATTTGTTCCGGAGATTTCACCATCAAACGGCTGAGTTATCAATATTTCAACAAAGCTCCTGTGGGAAAACAAGAGGCCAGCGTAAAAATGTGTAGATGTCCAGATTATTACTTAAAAACTAAGCATCTGACTGTTCGGTGTTATGTCAATGCAAAATTAACTAGCGACTTACATTGCAAGCCTCTCAGATTCCAACTTTAAAATTGCTGTGAAGTGTGAACTAACTTTGTTCTTTGAAATCACTTCTAATTTTATTCCTTGTACAGGGCAAAACCATCTTCAGAAGTCAGCAAGAGCATGTGTGTTCTCGATCCTTCTTCAGTGAAAGATAAATCAACCAAACCTCCACGGAGGTGCTAGCCCGAGGCCAACTCCTACTGGAAGTGGAACTATCACTCCGGTGTCAGGGGTTCGGTCAAGGAGGTCGGACAGCCCAGGGAAGTTTGATACTCCGACATCAGACGGACAGCCCAGGGAAGTTTGATACTCCGACATCAGACGTGTCCATGTCACACTGTCCTCAATCTCATATTGGATGACACAGATCAGGCTTGCAGAGGCCACTTCCAAGCACTCTGTCTCTCTGGGCTTCTTCAAGCTTGCCCTTGAATCAGAATGTGAGGTGAAAATCAATTTGATCATTTGCCACTTATGATTACTTAAGTTATTATTGTGATGTGTGTTTTCTAACCACAGCTTATGTAGTCTGGCATGACCTCGCAACAGAATTGGAGGAACCAGTGAGGGACATTCTTCAGGTTTATGATATCGTGGAAAATTCTGAGAAGCTGCAGATCTCTGCAGACTCCTCACAGCAACCCAAAAAGTCTACCTAATCGTTCTGTGTCCAATGTAGTCAAGACATGTCGAATTAATCGTAGTGGCAATGGGTAACGCTTGGGTACCTGAGGAGCCCTTGTCTGTACCATCGTTAACCACAGTTTTGACTTTTTAACCATTTTGATGTTAATAAACCAGATATTGAAGTGAGGCACTGAGGCTTATTATTCAGTTAGTTGGCAACTTGTAAGTCTTAACTGCAGGTATCAAATCAATTGATCTGTCGCAAGTTATTAGACAGTCATCTATGTATTCTTTGGTAAAAGAAGCAAGCGGTAAAATTGCATCGACTGTCGTGGTGCGATACATCACAAATACACAATGCATGTTCACAATACACAATCACAAATAATTTTGATGACCGTTTCCTTAACAAAAAAAAGCTTCTCAAGTTGTGAGACTTTGTGTTGCTCCATACACTGAATGAAGCAGTGTCGGCTAGCTTCCACCAGCAAACACGTATATCATATATATGACCATGCATCTGGTAAAAACGTATTAGGTTTTTTTTGTGGAATTTATAGCATAGTCACTGATTTGCCCAAATCATGCCATTGAATGACCCAGCAATTTCGTATAGAAAAGGGAGAGACATGAGTTGAAGCACCTTCATTACAAGCTGAATATTGAACCTACCTCTCAATGCAACTTCATACTAATATCTTGGACGGCATTTCATCTAGGGGCATCACTCTTAGTAAGGTTTTCCTTAGTTCATAACTAACCGTTATCAACTTTCTATCTTTTAGACATTAGTACCATGTTTTGTCCTTTATTTATCATAGATCAAAATCACAAATCACAATATTTAATGTACAAAGGGCTAGTGGTATTCTGCATGCACGATCCGGTTGAAGACGGGCAGGTGAAGTCATGAACTGAAGCAAGAAAAAGAACCACAAAGTCACCGCTCAATTTGCGTTCTCCCCCTTCCTCGTATGTCCTATTAACAGAGTCAAGCAAAACGAAAATGTTGGAAATATTTCTTTCAAGAACTAGAAGGAAAAGTAGGAAGTGTATTTAGACTAGCTTACAGATGAATGATGGAATCAACAAATGGAAATTAAGGAAACAAATTAAATGAATAGAGAAAGCCAACAAATTAAGATGAAGTAGGTGTGCTAATTTACCTCCAGATATGGAAGAGCGGCTGATGTTTGTCTCCAAGTTGTATGGATCTCTTGTGTACCGCACGTACCATTTCCTCGGATTGTGTCCATCGTCTACATTGTCTCCATCATCTGCATGGTCTCCATTGTCTCCATCGTCTGCAGATGTGTCTCCATCGTCTGAATCGTCTACATCATCTGCATAGGCCTTGACCTGCTGGATATGACTCAACCTTTCCCACTCTGGGTTAAATTGTCCTGCGGCTATAGAGGTGAGCAACTCTAGGTTGCAGTCTAGCTCCAAATGCCTCGGGTTTACATCTCGCATGTATTTTGGGAGCGTTTCCATGACGTAATCCTCTAGATTGAGCCTCTGGAGTGCAAGCATGCCCTCCAATACCTTCAGCTTTGGGCAATAGCTGATGTCAAGGTTTCGCAGTTTGGGGAGATTAGTGATCCTTTCGAGGTCGGGGTTCTGATACACTTCAAGCTCAACGAGAGAAGCAAAGTTGTCCAGAGAGTTGAGGTGCAGCACATTGTATACATATAACCTTGTCAAAGCCCTTGCATGGGAGGCAAGGCCAGGAGGAACACGCCTCAATTTGCAACCATTGATAACAAGCTCCTCCAAGACAGGCATGGCTTGCACTTGCTCCTCCCACTCCCACTCCTCCCATTCCACCATTCCTATTAAATACATCTCGCGTAGTCTCGGAAATGCAGCCACTGCCTGGGATGAAGGGTAGTGACTATGGTTATGGTAGAGTTGCTGCAGGAATTCAGACCCAACGCGCTTGATAGCTGGCGGTCGATCTGAAGGAACTGCAAACAGGGGAGCTGACACAAGCCATCAGGGAGTTGGGTGCAACAGGCCAGGTCATTCATCGTTAGAATCCTCAAGCTCTTGAGGGGTGCCATTGTTGTTGACATCATCCACATTGGGAGCCGCCGACGAAAATATCCTTTGATGTTAAGATTATCCAAGCAAGGTGGAGGGCAGAGCTCGTGAAACACCTCCTCAATTCGTCGCTGCTCTTCCTCAGAGATGCCATCTCCCTCTGTGACCAAAGCCCATCATCTCCCAATCTGTTGGTGCATTATAATCTCAGATAACTAAGATGCACCTTTTCACCAAGCTTGGCCTTTGCGGCAGACGAGGCAACAGATACATTCTCTAGGTTCCTTAATCCAAGAATCCTAAGCTGGGAAAGTGGCCCCAACTCTTCCAAACTACACCAATCACCATCCACGTGGGCTAGAAACCCACGTAGTTTCCTCAAATCTGTTAGACCACGGAATCCCCTAGGTATACTATTTATACTTGTGTCCTTAAGGTTAAGAGACCTCAACTGCCTCAGCTTTGTAATTCTATTAGGAAGTTTCACCAGACTTCGACATCCTTTAAGACTAATGTGATTTAGGAATTTCATCTTGCCGATGTTTTCCGGTAATCTAGATATATCAGTTTGGTCCAAGGACAAATACCTCAAGTGCTTGAGTTGATACAAAGACTGAACCAATGCAACACATTTTGCAGATTCTATGTGCAGAGTTTGTAAACTTGTAAAGGTAAATAGAGAATCACCAGGATTAATCTTTATATAGCCAACTGATATTAGTGTTCTTAGTGATTTCTGCTCTTGTAAACATCTCCACTCAAATTCATCCGATCGCAATCCTTTGGTTTGTATAGACAACCTTAGAAACTTTTGTGTATTGAGTTTACTAAAAATATCAGTTTCTCCATTGAGAGCTACTACTAGTGCTTCATCCCTAGCCACATATCAAGCAAATGAGCGAACAACATCGTGCATGTTGCAAACCCATTGATCAGCGTATGTTATATCTGGCTCTATAAGGTTCCTCAATATTAACTCCTTATAGCACTTACTTCCTAGTTCTTCTGATTCATCTGGGTTTCCTGGAAGAAATCCTTCACTAATCCACATGCTAACAATTGTATCATTAAAGAACTCTGTATTTTTAGGGAGGAGGGAGTAGTGCAGAAAGCACTGCTTCATATAAGGGGACAAATCTTCATAGCTTAAGTATATTGCGTAGTTTAGCTCTTTGGGCATTTCGGATACTGACCATATGGAATCATTCAGAACATTCTCCCAATCACGTCGCTGCTTGTCTCTCTTGCACAAGAGTCCTCCCATTACTTTGACAGCGAGTGGCAAACCACCACATCTTGCTATAATCTCCAATCCAATATCCTTTAGCATAACAACCTCAGGTTCGTCCAGCTCACTTGAGACTACCTGCGAGCAGTTAAACCGATACATTTAAGGAATTACCTACGGAACACTTGAGTACTATTTTATTAAAAAATACTCAAATTTTGAACCAATCAGCACCCAATGAATCTCATCCGTCTCCCAAATCATTTATTAAAAATTCTAAATGAAAATAGCGAAGATTTGAGTTGAAATTTTGGAATCATTTGAAAGTTTTTTGAATCGAAGGTTTTCTGAATCAATTGAAAGTTTTCGAACCTAAATCATTTGAAAGTTTTTGAACCAAAAGTTGTTTGAACTAGTTGAAAGTTATTCAAATCATTTGAAAGCTTTTGAATCAAAAGTTTTTTTAACTAGTTGATAGCTCTTCGAATCATTTGAAATTTTTTAGATCATTTGAAAGCTTTCGATTTGGAAGTTTCTTTGAACCAAATTGAGCGCGAATCTTGATGAAGATCCGAAGGTCAAAAAATTGAGTAACCTTGCTAGTTACACGCAGCTCAAATCACTGGATTGGCCACTCAAACTGTTGGTAAAAAGTACAGACCTGCTTCTTGAGCAATAACCAGGCATCGTGAGGCCCTAATGTGTCGATGTGGTGGTAGGGCTCCCTGGCTTTCATCCCTCGGGCGACCGTGTCATGTCTCGTGGTGACAAGGACTCGGCTACTTGGAGCAACAGCGTTGACCAATGGTGTTTTGAGCACAGCCTCCCATGCTTGTTCGCTCCAAATGTCATCCATCACCAGTAAGGTCTTTTGCCTGTTCAAGGCATCCTTGAGGGTTCGCTAAAGCGTGGCCTTTGCATCTCCAGAACGATGGTGGTCTCCCTCGGCTTCGGTGATGGCTCTCCTCAGCAGCTCGGTCTCGTTGTAGTCTTGGTTGACGCTTAGCCATATCTTCTTGTGGAACTCACGTTGGATGGTCTCGTCATTGAAGATGTTCTGGGCGAGGGTGGTCTTGCCAATCCCGCTGACGCCTACAACAGCCAAGACCATCATTTTGTTGTCTTCACGGTTGGTTCCCCCCCTAAATTCTTGTCAACATCTCCACCAACTTTCTTGTTTCCTCTTCCATCTTCTCCCCGACCACACCCGATCGATCGAGCTCCCCTGACGACTCGCGACTGGCAGATAGTCGAGAGGCATGCGCCTTGCTGCTACGGTCCTCGTAGGAACCAAGATTGACGAAGTTGAAGACAGTGCTTCGCTCCTTGATGCCGTCCAGCCTCTGGTTGAGCGCCCTGATGCGGCTGCCGATGTCGTGGGTGAAGAGGGGATTCCGCAGGCAGAAGAGCAAGGGGTTGAAACACCCCAAATCTATGGATGCGGCTTGCTGATCCATTGCCTTGAGCTGGCAGAGATCAAGGATGTCGGTGGCGTCGTACATGGCGCCCTTGAGCTCCCTCACCCACCCCTGCACACTCTCGTCGGTGATGCGCCTCCTCTCGGCATCGGCGAGGAAGTTCTTGAGGTCCCCAAGCTTGGCGCCCAACTTGTCGATCTCGCCGGAGACTCCGAACAGCATCCCGACCTCATCTTGTGCCACCTGCTTGAGCAGATCAGCGACGTAGGATGCAAAAGCATCCAGTACTATGGCCATACTTCTCTACGTGCTAGCTGTTTCTCTTAGTTTCTTGGTTTCAGGCAAGCTAGCTGGGTTGAAAGGAACGGTTTGGTTGTTAGGCAACAGAGGGGTGTACCTTTGGTTTGTGATTAGCGATGCCCCCATATATCTGTAGTGAGTCGAGCACAAAACTAGCTAGCTAGCGAGCCGGATTAATCTGCGTACCTTTCTTGAGACGCCGGCAAAGCAACGTACCGATACCAGAACCAGATAGGTAGGTGGTTAAGATGCCTAGCTTGTTCCCCTGCATCGACTTCTTATGTTTCTAGCTTTAACCTTTTGGTAGGGCAACTGGGCAACGAAGGGATCAATTCTTTTTCTTTTTCTTTTCTTTTCTTTTCTTTCTATACGTACACACACTTCGAATATACATACACGTATGTCTGTGTGCATGTTCCATACTTCATTCACAGGGATGGAAAGAACAGCAAACAATCCTCTCTTTTTTTACATTGAAAAATCAGCGGCATCCAAGTTCTCCTCCTCGTTTCATTTTGGATTTGTCATCTCTGAGAGAGTGTGTGAGTGGCAGAGAGCAAACATAGGCCTTCTTCTTCTTCTTCTTCTTCTTCTTCTTCTTCTTCTTCTTCTTCTTCTTCTTCTTCTTCTTCTTCTTCTTTTCTGTATGATATAGAGGAAACATAGGACTTCGATGATTGCAGGACCTAAACTCTAGACCTATCATCAGCAGAATACGTATAATCAGTGTGTAACAAAGCAATAAAATTGAACTGACAAAACTAAACGACCAACACAACAGACATTCATTTGCTGATATCACCATCCATTTTTCATCTGGCTCATCAAACAGTTCTTCAACCCGCCTATGTGACCCCTTCCCAGTGTACCGGTGCACTGCAGGGTCAGATTAAGATGCTGCTTGGCACCAAGCCTAGCCTTTGTGGCGGAAGAGCTAGCAGATACGTTCTTCAGACCCTTAAGTCAAAGCTCCCTAATCTGGGGAAGAGGTTCATTTTCCATTTGTTCCACAAAGGTCAAGATCATATTAGCTGCCCTAGTTTTACAATTCTATATATTTAGGGGGTTGTACCAGATGTTCACATCTTAGGATGCTAACGAGCTGCAAAAATTTCATCTTGCCTATGTCTTCTGGTAGCCCACGTACGTATATTTATTTGCCTCAGCTAACAACAAGCGCCTCAGGTGCTTGAGTCGGCACATAAAGTCGAGCATTGCATGTGATATTTGATGTTCTTGGTGACATTTGTAATGCATTCCACTCTAATTCAACTGATCCTGATCCTTCCCCAGTGTCTGCAAATAATCGATGGATTTTTTTCGCAATAAAGGTTAGTACTATCAAGGAGTTGGATCATCACGTGATGTCTTCAAGGCCGTGAGTTTGCATGCTTGAAATTAGTGATTAGACTGCTATATTTTTACTTGTGACTAGTCGAGATGGAATTAGTGCTAATTAGGCTTTGGATGGTTAGTTGAGGTTTTTGGCTGATTTGTTTTCTGACCAATGCATGGCGGCTGGATATTTCGATAGAAGTAGCGGCCGACAGTTTGTATGGGAATTAGCTAGGTGATTAGTCCGTAGATGTCGTGACTTTTGTGCATAAGGAGAGAAGAAAAGTTGGTTAGTGCAAGGTAATTTGGCAAGGCTAATTAGGTTTTTTTCTTTGCATTAAGTCATAAAGCTGGTGATTCATGCTGCGTCGGAAAAAAAAGATTGTTTTGCATGCATTGTGGTTAGATAGTTTTTGTGTGTGCTTCTATGATTTACAGGTTTAAAAAATACTAATAAATTTTAAGAAAAGCTTTCGCTAGGTGTTGTAATCATTCACCCCCTCTGATTGCTATCGACGATCCTACATGGTGTTTTTTGGAATTGACTTAGAGAAGCTGTTTTCAAAAGTCGAAGCGTTCAATTCAGCTTTTGCTTCTGACTTCTCTAAATATAAGCCAGAAGGAAGCCGATCTTATACCCCCAAGATTTGGAGCAAAAGCAAGCCAGAGAGCCGCACTTGAAAAGTGATCTCTTTCTTGAAACACAGGCAAATTAAAGCAACAGATAGCTAGGATGCCTTTCTTCCCTTGCCGCCACATCGCCATTGCCGTGGATACAAATTTTCTTTTGCTCCTTTTTCCTCGTGCCTGGGCAAGAAAGGGATCCATAAGTTCTTTCCTTTCAAGTATTAATTCAGAACATGTAAATCAAGCTCTACCGAAGAAGCCCGTCGGCCGTGGCGCTATACACTCCACTCGTCTCCGTCGCTCGTCGGCGCCGCAGGAGTCTCCCCCACCCACCGCGGCTACCAGGCGCCCCAGGCCACATTCCATGGTAGGAAGTGTGTCCCACCATGGGAGCAACTGTGGGATTTGGTCGTGGAGCTGAGCATTAACAAACAAGGGATTCGATTGTTGCGGACAAAATAGATGAAGGAGAGTGCAGGGTGTTCCAGTCTTCCAGATAGGTCTGAGAGACCTTAAGGATATGCCTCACATCCAGAGGGCATTGTTTTGAGCAAAATCATTGTCGATTGAGGTTGTATTTTCCTTAGACACTGACGTAGTGGAGAACTGTTTTGCAAAATTTTCCCCTCAGTACCACATGCTTCATAAGAACAGAGACGCCTTCTCCCTCCATGACCAGCCCATCATCTCCCGATCTGTTGGTGCAGCATAAGAACTGATCGATAAGATGCACTTTTGCACCTAGCCTGACCTTTGCGGTGGACAAGGCAGCGGTTACATTCTCCAGACCCTCTAACCCAAGAAGCCTTAGAGCAACTCCAGCAGGGCCCCTACTTGACCTCTCAAACTCAAATTTGAGAGCCAGAGCAAAAAACTCAGCTCCAACAAGGCCCCTACTTGGCTCTCAAAAATAGGAGGCCTCTCAAATGAGGTCTCCAAGCCCTCATTCCTAGGGGCCCTCTCCTGGCTCTCATCCTTCGGTTTTTTCGCGCTCGGTGAAACTTCCCCTACGCCCCCCTAAAATCCGTCGCTTCTGCTCGCCCCCCGTCTCACCCGACTCCTCCGCTTCCGCTCGCCCCCCGCCTCGCCCGACTCCTCCGCCACTGCCCGTGTCCCCCGTGCGCCGCCAAAATACCCCGCCTCCGCCGCTTCCGCTCGCCCCCGCCTCGCCCGACTCCTCCGCCGTCGCCTGTGCCCCCCTTGCGCCGCCAAAATCCCCCGCCTCTGCCGCTTCCGCTCGCCCCCGCCTCGCCCGACTCCTCCGTTTGCCCGCAGCCCCCGCTCGCCCGCCGCCTCGCCCGGCTCCTCGGCTCGCCCGCCGCCACGCCCGTCGCCTCGCCCGACGCCTCCGCCTGTCGCCGTCGCCACGCCCGTCGCCTCGCCCGACGCCTCCGCCCGTCGCCGTCGCCGCCAAAATCCCCCGCTCGCCCGGGGCCTCCGCTCGCCTCTGACCGGATTTGAGTGGGTCCCATGTGTCAGTGTGTATTGGAATGGATTTGAGGGCTTAGATTTGAGGGGTGATATTGGAGTAGATGCAAAAAAACTGGACCCTCAAAAATAGGAGGAGCCCTCAAATCAAAAGTAGGGGCCCTGATTTGAGGGCTACTGCTGGAGTTGCTCTTAGCTGGAAAAGAGGCCCCAACTCCTCCAAACTAGAGGTAAAATTTAGAATAACAAATAAAATAAAATTATAAAAATTAAAATAAATACTCTATGTTAAGTGCAATATAAAATTCATAATTAAAAGTAAAAGAACACTAACAATTTTATTTTGGAAAATTTGGTTCTGTGATACCGAAAAATCACCGGTTCAGGTTTATACCACCGAATTCCTCTAGCCACTTTAATACCCTGTATTTCGTTTTTTACCGCTCTTTGTCCTGGTACCCAATGCCTTCCCCTTCTCCATTGGCGTCCTGGTACCAGCGCCGCCGCCAAAGTCGAGCTGCTGCACTTGCATCCTCACCGTCCCCTAGCTTCTTTCCCGGTTCTCAATTACATGGTTTATTTCTTGAATACTTGGAAGGGTTTTGTACAGAGATCAATTTTTGGCTTCCTCCTCCTCTTAATTAGTGATGTTTTCTTGATGCTGCCAGCTCTCGTCTTCTTTCTCCTCTCAATTCGTGATATCTGGATGCTGACGGAACAGATAGTGTTAGGAGATGAATTTTGCAGTGGTGAGCAGGTAGGTGGTCGGTGGCCGACGAAGGGCGCAGCTCCAAATCTGGATGGTGGGAACTCACAGGTGGCAGCTATGTTGTCAGTTGTCCGAAGGTCGAGCCACATAGTAACGACCCACACTGCATCATAGGGCCTGTTTGGTTGCCTGCATCAGGGTAGCTCGCATCCGCGCATGCAGGGAGATGGTGTTTGGTTGGCTGCATCGGGGTGAGAACCTGCATGAGTGGATGCAAAAAAGCAACTGGAGCCAGGCTGAGCTCGTACGCGGCTGAGGAGCTTCCCTCCTCAGCCTGGCCACGCGCATGCAGGTGCATGAGCTGATGCAGGCAACCAAACAGGCCCATAGTGGCTGCTGGATGAGGGCAATGGTGCCGGCAAAGGGGTAATGTTAAGCTATATGTTGTTTGAGAGGAATGCATACTGTATTAATGTGTCAGGTACCCTCGAGAAGACTTCACTAGGTTCAGCAACACCGGAGTATAAACATGAATGCGGTTTACCTGAGGAGGCAGTACTGCACTCAATGCAGAATGAGAGGTGTTCATCAAGTGCTGAGCATTCACTGAATGGGCTGTCCGGACTTGCAGAGCTGACTTTAGACTCCATTGAATGGGTTAAGAGTGTTAATTGAACACATGCTCGATGGCAAGGACAGTGCCCACTGACACCACATGCCATGCCTGGCTATATGTGCACCTTTCCAGCTGTCTACAGCTTTTCACGTTTACCACGTTCAATGCCTGGCGATAGGAAACAAATTCGCATTCTGGCGTACGCATGACAGAAGAAATCAAACAGAGAAACTTGATAAAAACAAACTAAACTAACAAAACAAATTAAAGATGGAGCGGTTGTGTCGATTTACCTCCAGATTTGGAGAAGTGGTTGATAGAATTCCTCGACTAAGGAAATGTTATGCCAGGTGGAGGAATTTTTTTTGTTAGATACAGGAGGCACCCTGTAACATGCTCAATTCTAGGGGATTCTAAAAATAGTAAAACTTAAAACTTTTTTTTACATGCATCTTATTCTTTGGTTTTTATTAGAGTTTCTTCGGAAAAATAAGTTGCAAACACAAATTTTTGAAAAGGAAAAATATGAAATTGATATAATTCAATTTAAATTCAAAATCAAATATGAAAAGATGATCCATAAAGTGGCATGAAAAAATTCAAAGCAGAAATCAATTCAAAAACTCAAGAATAAGTTTATGTCACTGAGAATACAAACTTGAATACTTTTGAGCTTATTTCTGAAAATTACTGAATTGAAACAATGACATTCTAGTGAAACAGACACCTTCAAAGATTTAAATAGTTAAGAGCTTAAGCACCCTGCCTGCCTACAAAAGGAATACATAGTCGTTGGTGTGTGCATCGCATCGCAGCTCTCTCTAACTAGTTGGCTTTGGGCAGAGAATGGAGGTTCTAGATTTGCTTGGCTCAAAGATGACGATGCGATGGAGGTGTGTGCCCGCTGTTTCAGCTTTTTGCTTCTAAAGTTTGGTTTTTGGCTTTTTATCTTTTTTTAGATTTTTCTTATTCTTTTGAATTATTCTAAACAAATTTAGCGGTGTTTTTCTAATTTTCTGAATTTATTATTATTGTTTTATTTTTTACACATAAAAAACTAACTACCGTTACAATAAAAATCCTACGTAAAACTGCCACAAGCCAGGGGCAGATCTACAGTAGTTCATGGGTGTTCAGCTGAACACCCAAATTTTTAACAAAAAATCTAGTATACATACATACATACATACATACATACATACATACATACATACATACATACATACATATATATATATATATATATATATATATATATATATATATATATATATATATATAACCCGCCCGCGGTCCCGGTCCCCCCTCCCCGGCTCCCCGCGATCCCCATTCGCAAATCGCGCCGACCCTAACGGCCTAACCCTAGCCTCGCCGCCTCCGCCCTCCGCTCCGCCGGCGACCGCCTCCGCTCCGCCTCGCCGCTTACGCTCCGCCTCGCTGCCGCCGCCCTCCGGGCCAAGAAGATCACCTTCAACCTCACCGTCACTATATTGAGCACATGCATCAATATCCATGGGCTCCGGCTAGATCCGGCCCTCCGCTCTACCGCTCCGCTCTTCGCCGCCGTCGCCCTCCGCCTCGCCGCCTCCGCGCTCCGCTTCGCTGGCGACCGCGCCTCGCCGCCTCCGCCCTCCGGGCTCCGACTAGATCCGGCCCTCCGCTCCGCCACAGTCACCTTCAATCTAGACGAGGCCAAGAAGATCACCTTCAACCTCACCATCAAGTAGCTTGCCAGCGTCGAACTGGGACCCTGGACCAAGAGCCTTCGCCGCGAGTACGTCAAGCTCATTGACGGCTTTTTCTCCATCCCCTTCCCTTTCGCATCCCTCCTCCCCTTCACAACCTACAGCCAGGCCCTCAAGGTGCTCGTTCTTTTGCCTTCTTCCATTTTTTCCCTATGCGCATTGCATTTGCCTTGTAACGAACTGGTGTGTGCTGTTACCAATAAAGTTGTATTATTTGATTTGATTTAGGCGAGGAAGAAGGTGGCTGAGTCACTGCGGGAGGTGATAAGAAAGAGGATGGAACAAAGAGGGGAGGAAAATGGAGTGAAGGGAGAGATTGAGGAGAAGAGAAGAAGGACATGGTGGAGGAGAACATGTTTGCTCGTGGTGTATGCATATAAATGGTCTTTTTTCTACTCATTTTCTTTGCTTGCATGAGTCCAAAGCTATCCAACCGAACAACCAGAGTGAGAATTATTAGCAGGAACATCATGGCGGGGCTGAATCTCTAAAGCTCTTACTGTTGTTTCCATTCAATTTAGCCATAAGATTTTACCTCATTGCTTCAATTGATATTCTACTTCACTACAAGTGCAATTGGTCCAAATGTCTTGCTGATTTTACAGGAAGAGCACAACAATATGAGAGACATGAAAGGCGAAAACCAGCCCCTAAAGTGGAGTGATTACAAGTCAATGCCATTCACTCAACAATATCAGATCAAAAGTTGGAAATGGGCATAACACACTTGTACTAGGAAGACAACTAGGTTAATGGAGCCCCTAGTACTTGTGTGTTCTGTGGTAGAGATGAAAGTATTAAGCATTTTTTCCTTGATTGTTCTGTTGCAAAATATATGTGGACTGTTGTGCAATGTGCTTTTGGAATTTCTATCCTACCTAGTAAATATTGAGTTGCTTATCAACATTTTGTATTTTATGATTTTGTAGATCTTTGAGCTTTAAAAAATGAAGGAGCCTGTAAATTTGAAATCTTTATGGGGAGAGAGCTGGAAAGAGCAAAAAAGGGACAGGATCAGCAAGGTACGCAACTGTCATTAATATCTATAATTTGCTATTTAATTCATGTCATTATACTAGCTTTATATCGTCTATTGTGTCATAAGAAATCGTTAATTTCTATATTTTTTTATTTTTATTACATCTATATACACGTATCCTTGTATCGGTATTTTGAGGGAAATGACGTGTCACGGTATCGACGTATCTGAGTAACCTAGATCCGAAATCTGAACACCCATCTTAAAAATTCTAGATCCGCCACTGCCACAAGCCAACCTCTCAGCCCTTTGAACTAGGCCCGTTACACGTTAGACATCTATTATTTTTACTGTACTGTCGCACGCTATGTTAAATCCAACTTTCTTAGTTCTTTTTTCGCTGCGCTGCATATCTAAGTAATAATTAATAGTGATACATGATCTCTTGGTTTCCGTAACCCAACGTTGAAAAGCAGTAGTTGCATCAGTAGTACTGCTGATTAAGGCCCAAGTGATGGACTGTCTGGAGTTGCAGCTCATTTCAGCTTTACCTTCTAGCTTCTGGCTTATTTTTTACTATTTATAAATTTCGTCTTTTTCTGAACTTTTGGCTTATTTTTGAGCTTTTTTATCGGTTCTTTTTTTCCTGTATTCGTTTGCGTTGTCCGAGTTGAGCTAGCATATTTTTTCTATTTTTAGATTTTTTAGATTTAATTACGCCAAATAAGCTACCTTCAGCTACAGTGAAATTTCAACCGCTACCGTGCAATTTCAGCCATAAGCCATGACTTTTCAGCCTAACCGAGCGGGGCCTTAAGAGCTCCATTGAATGGGTTGAGTATTAATGGAGCTCGTTTTATATCTGTATGCACTTTCAATGGTTTGTTTTTTTAAGACATAATTAATAAAAAGATTATAGTAAAAAATTACATGTGACTATTTTCCTTTGCGTACTGTCTCTCTCAAACAATTAGAATTCAAAATTTTAAGCCATAAGTCATAAGCTTTTGGTTTCTAGCTTCTTAATTTCGTCTTTTTCTGACTTTGTAACTTTTTCTTTTTATTTTTTCCGTATTTCTTTGCATTGTCCGTGATGGGCTAACCTATTTTTTTTCATTTTTAAACCTTTTAAATTTAATTATACCAAAAAACTACCAGCACTTATAATATAAAATAAGTTAACTACGGTGCTAAATAGGGAAAATAAACCGAAATGAGCAGTACCTAATGAAGCGGTTGTGTTAATTTCACCTCCAGATTTGTAGGAGTGATTTATAGATGTCTCGGGGCTTGTTGGGGTCTATTATGTACATTGCATAACATTTCCTTTGATTGTCACGCGCGTAGGCCATGCCTTCTTTTTTGTTAGATACAGAAGGCAAGCCTCCGATTTCATTAAGGAAATCATACAGTCAGAGTTCTAATGTTTGATATAGAGGAAACATAGGACTTCGATAATTGCAGGACCAAAACTCTAGCCCTACCATCAGCAGAATACGTAGAATCGGTGTAACTGCACAGATAACATCAGTCACCATTACAAAAAGCAATAAAACTTGAACTGACAAAATTAAACGACCAACACAACATTTATTTGCTGATATCACCAGACGTTTGGGTGAAGCTTAATAAATTGTTCAGGCTGACCGCAAGGCCCGCCGTAGTTCAGTCAACAAAGACTGTGGCATAAGAAAATTCCCAGATTCAGTTTTAGGAATCCACTAGGCCTATACTCGTCCGGTCGTCCCAAATTAAAAAGGAAATTCAGTGAGACATACTTTTGTGTCAAAAACAGTGGGTCAGCTTATTGGACAACTATGTTCATCTCAAATCTAAACTTCTGAACAAAAAGAAGCTCCTTTCAGAAACGTCAACAATTCTTTTTAGAGCAGGAAGCGTCCCTTTGTTCCTTTTCAAAAGTGGTTTCTGAAAAGAGCATGCCAAGCTGTGAACAAACCAATCCTCCAAACTTGGAACATTTGGATAACCTGCTTCAATGTATCAATTAGTTGAATGCAACAGAAAAGTTGCTAAAATATGTTGCTTTCTTTTTGCTGTAGATCTGATATGATCTGATCTCCGAGTTTTCAACTTAGCCCTGTAATACCACTAAACTGCAAAAGAGAAGTAATGCTAATAAGGAAGCAATCTAAGGAAGCATAAAAGAGATAAAAAAAAAGAGTTTTGCCGTTAGATCCATCAGCTTTTAGAATACCAAATAATTAACGCTCGTAGAGGTTCCCAGACCATCCAGGGATGGTCAACACCGTCTAGAAAGCCAAATAAAAGTAGTGCTCTCAGATGTTCCCAGACCGTCCAGGGGCGGTTGGCACCGTCTCGCGTTATGGGTTTTCGTCATTTGGCAAGAAATTCTATTCTTACCTTTTACCGACTTACCTGCCACAATTAAAAACCCCTAAAGTTTAGTGTAGAGCCCTTTGGACCAAAATGCCCATGAGGTAGACAGCCACATGAGAAAAGAAAAGAGGATAACGGGGAGGGGCAGCTTGGTCATTGCTCAAAGCCAAGAGAGACACGGCCCTTCCCCTCTTAAACCAACCAGCATGCCAGCCCCACACAAAAGCCCCATTCTCATTTCTCCTCCCCAGCCAAGAACTCAACCAGAGAGCAAATCTTTCTCATTAGAGCTAGCACTAGAGAGTAGCTATCTCAATCTCTTTTCCTCTTCTTTTCCCCACTAACCAGCTATAGCAACACAGAGACAGTGAGGAAGAGCATACTGGACGAGAGGAAGCAAGGGGAAGAGGAAGACGAAGGCGAGGAACGAGGAACGTGAACGGCATCCTTGTGCTAACCACGGCGTCCCTGTGCTAACCACGACAGCAAGATGACATCGTCGACAGCAACCAGAGGGGACCATCCACGACCACCGAGAACCCTAACCTCGTCCTCGCCCATTCCTTTTCTAGCTAGGCAAACAAGTAAGTCCCTTACCTTCTATCCTTGCTTCGGCTCCATAGCACAACACAATAGTAGATGAAGAGCACACAGAGAAAAGGGATGAGGGCAAATCGTCCTGTTAGTAGGGGAGGCCGGCCGGCTGCAAGCCATGGCCGGCAAGCTCAAGCCCGTAAGGAGTGGCCGGGGCTTGGGGGCGAGGCCGAGTGCCGGTTTGCGCTCGCGCAGGGGCCGATGACCTGTGGCCAGAGGCTGAGGATAAAGGCGCAGGAGGCCGTGCCCCCGGTCATGGGCAGCGTGTTGAATACCATAGTGTGTAGTTTTTGCAAAATGGTTATTGGTATGGGAGTATGGTAAAGGACATGGGATGAGATCCATGGACCGAACATGTGAAATACCTATGAGGAGAGTTGCTCCCACATAATCAAATGCTTATGGATATCTTATTTATTTTATTTCATTTAAAGTGGCAAAGTCATGGGTTTGAAATCTAATTATGATATGATATTGAAAATCTAGCTTACGCAAAAGAAACATGAAACCATCCTTTGATTTAACTTTGCATATATATGATAGCCCTATAAATGCATTTTGCTATAGGGACTTGCTGAATACTATTGATTGTACTCAATCTTGCTATATTTCCAGCACAACAGATACCGGAAGAAGAAAGGAGACCTCAAGCTTTACGTGATAGTGTTACGACTACACTCAAGCGTTCCTATGGGAGTTTTCTTTGAATCTTCTGATTGTAAGTTAAGTTTTGGGCTTGGATGCCCATAAAGTTGTTAAAATTAACCATTAGGTCTTATTTTAATTAAATTAACCCTATTTAAATATTCGTAAGTAGGCATGATACTCCTTATATTCGTAAATGAATTTCTGAGCTGTTACAGAAGGTAACACCCCGCCCATCCTCTGGGCCTAGAGTGCTACCACCACTGCATAATAATACCACTTCTAGACATCTACTAAACAATTTAAGCAAACTCTACCTTGATCATGAAGCAACAACCACTTACACCATATCATTATTAAGCAACTTTTCTAACTTACTAGTGGAATTAAACATACTACCAAAAGCTAGATATGTGTGTGCTGCAAGAACGTGAAGTCATTCATGTGCTACACCCGCCCGTGCAAGACGTCCTCAAAAGTTACCTAAAAATAAAACAACAAAGCAAAGGTGAGTCCAAAAACTCAGCAAGTACACAATAGAACGATAAACACGACCAAACATGTAAGCAAATCAACCATCCATATCATACTCCGCATGCATTGCCATGCTCATATCATCATTCTCATGTTAACATATTCCATATGCATTGTCATATTCAACATTGCCAAATCATCAATGCAATGCAATCCTGCTCTACAACACATTTGCTCATCCCATTGCAAATACCGGTATTGCCGAGTGAACACCCGTTAATGTTCAACCATCATCTGGGCCCGCCCATCTCGGCACGGGGACTCCTCCACTCCCGTGGAGGCCTACCGAAGTAGGTCTTACTCAAGAGCACTCCGGATTAGTCCGCTAGCTTTACTCGAAGCTAGGGACTTTCTCACCGCCCTCACTCTTGAGTGCACATAATGCAAATGCATATGCCATTGTCATTACCATGGTCATCCATAAATAAACATCATATCATGTAATCATCGCATTTCCACATAAGCATTAGCACATAATGTAAACATCACAAATTCATAATCCCTACGATCTACCGCACTACCATGCACTTGCCGTTAACCAAACGGAGCGGAGCGACGTGCGGACGACGTCGACTCGGGACCTCCACCTGGTCAAGAAAACATTCCGATTTAACGCATCTCAACGAACCAGAAATTAAATGGGCGACGACGGTACTATATGCATAAACTGGTTCGGGCGTAAAAACGCGTGGGTTTTTTCAGGGATCTGCCGCGCGGCACCAAAACCCCCTAATTTTTTTTCTTTTTTTCCCTCCCTTTTCTTTTCTTTTTCTCCTCTTTTCTTTTCTCTCTTCTTCTTTTTTTTTGTTTTTTTACTGGCCAGCCCCCTTCCTTTTCCTCCCTCACCTACCCATCTCTCTCTCTCCCCCAATTTCTTTCGGCCGAAATGGCCTCCTCCTCCTCTTCTCCGCCTGGGGCGGCGCGGCCGGCTAGGCGCGGTGGCGCCGGCGGTTCTCCCGCCGCCCCTTCCTCTCCTCCCCTACCCCCACTCTCTCCCTCCCACCGGTTCTCCTCCAAGCGGCTTGGGGCTCGCCGGCCCCAAGCTCGCCGCCATCGCCGGCTTCTCGCCTCCTCCGCCCACCCCTCCAATCTCACTCCCTCTCCCTCTCCTCGCATGCGGCTGCACACAGCTCGCCGCCGCCGGCCTCAGGCTCTCCGCCGCCGTCCTCCCCCTGCTCGTCCCCGCCTTTCCCGCCTCAGATCTGGCCGGCTCCGACCGGATCCACGCCTCCCCTTGCGCATGCGACGGTGGGGCGCTGGGGCGCCGCCACCCGGTCGGCTCGACTAGCGGCCTGGCCACCGTCCTCGGTTCCGGCCTGCGCAACCACACCTCCCTTGGCTTGCACAAGGTACTCCCTCCCTTCCTCTTCCCTTGAGGCTACGGCGAGGAGACCTACCCGGGTGATGGCTTGGACGATATAGGGGTGTGGCGACGTCTTTCGGTTTTGTGTTGTTTTAAGAAGGGGTTGGGTGTTGACTTCTGCAGGGTTCATGGCCAAGGTGGCATGCATGCACGCTAGGGCAAGCATGCAGCTTGCCACGTCTCCCTGGCAGTAGGTGAGGTATTACATGGAAGTTAACAACGACCCTGTTCCCAGAAACCGAGGGCGTTACATGTACTTTACATGTACCTCGCCGCCTTCCCCGTTATGAGCTCCAGGAGCACAACTACAAAGCTGTAAACACTGCTCTTCTCTGTGAGAATGTCTATCTTCTACATAGGATTGGTGTAACATCTGTCCCCTATCACAAACCCCATGTAATTGTTCTCCATCGACAGGAGCCTGGACCTTTGGTTGGAAGTTTTGGGATGCTCATTTGGGCTTAAAAGCCTTAGCTTACAACTTTTTTATATTATAGTAGTTTTTTTTGTATGGTGGCTTCTATTAGTTTTTTTAGTAACTAACCAATGGATACGTTCTTTTAAACTTATAGCTTGACTTTTTACACGAAGTATTTTTTTTGAAGATGGAGTCTATAAGTTAAGTGTATAATGTGCTACAGTAATTTTATTTATATTTATTAAAATTATATGCAAATTTTTGTAATTTAGTACTTCCTCGTAAATAACTAAAAACCATATATTATAGTAATAAATTATAAGGCGATGTAAAAGGAGCGGGCCCTTCGGCTTTCTTTTCTGTTGACTTGCGTTACTGTCCCTATCCTGACGCTCTGACCAAAGAGTCCTCTCTTGTCCCACGCTCGGACTTTCTTGCGTGTCGTCGTCCCTATGCAACAATAATTAATGAAAGACTTGACTCTTTGCAAGCAATTAACTTCCTCTCTGTCCGTGACTTGCGTTGCTTGACTTGGACCAAGGGAGACGTACGCTGTGCCCGCTGGACGCGGCGGGGAAAGGAATTCCAGTCCCAAATTTCTCCGAAATAGCACCAGATGAACTTGGGGATAGAGGTGGGAATTGGGCCGTGCCGTGCCGGCACGGCCCAAGTCCATCGTGCTTCGTGCCGCTTCGTGCCTTGCCGATTCGGCCCAGTCATTCCGTCGTGCCGTGCCGTGCCGGCCCGCCTCGCCTCCGGCCAGGCTCAAGCACGGCCCAAAGCCCACCGTGCCGGTGTTCGTGCCGTGCCAGCCCAAGCCCAGCCCAAAGTAACTATACACGACGAAAGCGACGGTGACGATGCTAGCGGTAGCCGCCATCTTCCTTTCTCTTGTACCCGCCTTATTAAAAACCTACTTAAAATTCAATACTATTGTCTCATGCTATTTCACCTCCGAACTTGGTCATTTAGTCCAATGGTATACATATCTTAGTGCAAATTGGACTGTGTCGTATGTGGACATCTAGCTCATCGTCCGGCAATCTAGCATAGGGCTGCCCAACTAATCAAATAGAAAATCTCAAAGAGAGTCATGAGTGTAATTTACTATAGTTAAGAAATTGATTTAAATAATTTCTCGAACATTTAGTAACTACTTGGAATACACACACCAATACACAGTCTATCTCTGTTTACATAATGGTTAATTGTAACACACATGGGGTGATTATCTCATCAAATGCTCGAATTAAAAATGCAGTCGGTGAAGGTGAGCTATGTTGTTACATGCGCATGTAGTAGTAATTTGCTTACATAAAATAAAATCACAATGGAGGTGAGCTATGTTGTTAAATTATAATATATGTTAGAATATGTTAATTTGATTGATCTTCTTCTCCAGCAGTCCAACCCTACCGATTTTACACAAAGAAGCAAGAAAGCCGTGAGGATGCGACCTAGGGTTCAGTAGTGGTAACCTAAGGAGGAGGAACATTGAAAATACTCATTATTCTTGTATGATGATGTTTCTTAAGAAAGAACAATAAAAGACACCTTATATCACGAGTGCAAAAATGAAGAACAACAAAAGACACCTCATATCACAAGTGCAAAAATGAACTCGGCCTAAATCACAGCATATCTCAGTCACTTTTTTCAGCTATTAGATTAAGATCCAACCATCCTTATCTTTCTCCTCATCTCATATATATTCACATCACACATTCACATATCCAAAACCTAACTCAATATTCAAATTTGGCATTATAAGGACTGTTCCGTACAGATATACATGTCACAACAGATGTATAGGATCTTTCCGCGATGAAATCAGAATTTATGAGGGCTAGAATAGAACAAATTAAAATAGATAAAAACCTATTTGTAGATTTTAAAAAATCTAAAGGACTAAATTGAAAAAAATTACAAAACCCTAACCGGCTAAACCCTAAAATCCTTCACCGCCGCCGATTCTTCTCACCTGCCCCCGATCCCTCCTCCCCCAAATCTCCCCGCCAGCCCCCTCCCTCCCTCCCTCAGTCCCTCCCACGCGCCCGGCTCCCCCGCCGCCCCCTCCCTCCCTCGGCCTCCCCCACCGCCCCCTCCCCCGCCGCCCTCTCCTCCCCCTCCGCCCCTCCCCCGCCGCCTCCTTCCTCGTCGACTCCCCCTCCGCCCCTCCCCCGCCGCCTCCCCCTCCGCCCCGTCCCCGGCTCCCCCTCCCCCGCCGCCCTCTCCTCCCCCTCCGCCCCTCCCCCGCCGCCTCCTTCCTCGCCGACTCCCCCTCCGCCCCCTCTCCCGCCGCCTCCCCCTCCGCCCCGTCCCCGGCTCCCCCTCCCCCGCCGCCTCCCCCTCCCCCTCCGCCCCGTCCCCGGCTCCCCCTCCGCCCCCTCCCCACCGCCGCCTCCCCCGCCGCCCTCTCCTCCTCCGCCGCCCCCTCCTTCTCCCGTCCTCACCTTCCCCCGCCCCCGCCTTCCGCCGCCGCCCCTCGAGCTGCTGCAGATGGAGAGGCCATAGCATTGTATCTCGACGGTGCAGTCGGAGGGGAGCTCGAGGCCGAGGACCCTGCAGGCCCGCACCTCCTCCATGTCCATGGCGACGCCGCCGCCACCGACCGAGCCTGCCGCTTGGGAGGACGGCGAGGAGGAGGGGCCTTTCCCCACCACGACCACCACGGGGGTGTCAGCGTCCGGCGCGCCGCCGTTGAGCGGGATGCTGCGGCGGTGCGGCTCGTCGAAGCTCCGGCGACCGGTGTGCCTCCTTCCCCTCTACTCTCTCTTCTCTGCTAGTCTGCTCTGTGATGGTTGTGGTTGTGGGGAATGGGATTGGGATGTCGACGGGGGGTGGTCTGGGGAAGGCCGGAGGCGTCCTCCGCCGTGCCGCCCGTGCCCGCCGTGCCGGCCGTGCCTGCCGTGCCGTGCCGGCCTGAGCATGGCACGAATCGCCGTGCCGCCCACCGTGCCGGTTTTCCAGGCCCGGCACGGCCCGCCGTTCGTGCCGGGCCGGCACGGCCCGCCATGTGGCGGGCCGGGCCGTGTTTGGGCCGTGCCGGGCCGCCCGTGCTTTGGGCTGGCCCAAAAAAGCATGGCCCAAGTCCCAGCTCTACTTGGGGATATGGCAGTCAAACAAGATACGATCAATTGTTTCCACGTCGATCCCTATTTGCTGCTTGGAAACAAACAAAAATTCATTTGAAATAACATCTGCAACATTTAATAATCTACTGTTACTACTATGCATCAGCATCTCCAAATCTGATTTCCTAGCTTAATTGCTGATCAACGCATAGAGAACTAGTCGAGGCGAGGCGAGGCGAGGAAGATTAGATAAAAGTCTCACTCATTTCAGTTTCAGCTTTTAGTATCTGTCTTATTTCTCATTATTTATAAATTTCGTCTTTTTTCTGAACTTTTAGTTTTTTTCTGAGTTTTTTGCCGGTTCTTTTTTCCCGTATTAGTTCACGTTGTCCGTAATGAGCAAACATATTTTTTCTATTTTTAAATGTTTTTAAATTTAATTACGCTAAATAAACCACTTTCAGCTACAGTAAAATTTCAGCCGCTACAGTGCAATTTCAGCCATAAGCCACAGCTTTTCAGCCCAACCGAGCAGAGCCAAATAATGCCCTCGACTAGTTCTCTATGCGTTGATCAGCAATTAAGCTAGGAAATCAGATTTGGAGATGCTGATGCATAGTAGTAACAGTAGATTATTAAATGTTGCAGATGTTATTTCAAATGAATTGATGAAAGGAATTCCAGTCCCAAATTTCTCCGAAATAGCACCAGATGAACTTGGGGATATGGCAGTCAAACAAGGTAGGATCAATTGTTTCCACATCGATCCTTACTTGCTGCTTGCAAACAAACGAAAATTCATTTGAATTAACATCTGCAATATTTAATAATCTACTGTTACTATTATGCATCAGCATCTCTAAATCTGATTTCCCAGCTTAATTACTGATCAATACAGAGAGAACTAGTCGAGGGCATTATTTATCTAATCTTCCTCACCTCGCCTCGCCTGCACGGCCTCTCTCTCCCACAAGGCCAAGGCCAACGGTAGCCAAATCGACATCGATCCACGAAGAAAATCCCCTAGCCCAACATTTATGAGTAAGACCTCTCTCTTTGCAAGAAAGTCTACACGGGGTAGAGTGGGAGTTGTTCTGGCGCAGTGATTGCTTGATCAACACTTATGAGTAAACACAAGAATCACTATCCTCTCTCTTATCTGACATAATCACCATAGACACATTTATATCTACTATTTCGTTGGTTCTATGTGCTTTTTAATCCTGTGTCCAAACAAAATACGCCTTATAAAAACTAGAGGAAGTAGTAAGGTTTTGTGACCCTTACATCTCAAAAGTACAAAGGGCGGTGCGCACGTACCAAGAAAAGGCCTGTCAATGCATGGTCCTAGTCTGGTTGAAGAGGTTGGGGAAATAAAATGATCGAGGCCGCTTCGTTTTTTCCAGTGGCAACCTATGTCACCACACTACTTTCATGAAAAATATAATCCCATACTATGACGGCAATGTTTGTGTCAATTTTTTTCCTAATCACTAAACAAGTCTTATCATAACCATTACCTCCTAATGATTTACCAAGGGCAATTGATTAAGGTAGTTATTATCAATCAATCAATGATGGATTTAACAAAGTAATAATTGACAGGGATTAACTAGGCACATTACCGAATCATGCAAGTAATAATATTAAAACAAAGTAATTACATTTGAAAAGTAGGCTTAACATGATCAACATAAGGATTTTCCTTGCTTGGTTGCTTGGTCATGTTCGGAGTTAGTGACTACTCTTCCGAACATCGGAATCTAATACACAAATTTTTTTTTAAATCCAAATAAATATAATTGAACACAAATAAATTTAAATAGGATCTAAATTAAATCCAAATTGTTGGGTAGGGATAAAATTTAGAAATAATAATCATATCAATCCGAGTTCGTGAACATGGTGTCTACCCGAGCTCGCTTCAAGCTCAAGGAGGAGGAGGCGGAGGAGGGGACACGGGCGCACAATTGCTCGCCGGTGTGTCGGCCGGAAAAAGGAAGGAAAAGGGAAGAAACGGGAAAGAGGGGCGCCGATGGAAGGGGAGCCCGGGAGATCGGGGATTCGGTCGCGGCGGCGTCCGGGACTTCCAAAACCGAGGGGGCCGGGTAAGGCAAGGCGGGATCCGGCGCGGTCTCGGTCGGCCGGCGAAAAAGGAAAGAGGGGGAAGGAAAAGGAAGGCGCCGGCTCCGCGGGGACGACGGATCCGACAGGTGGGCCCCGCGTGCAGTGAGAGAGAGGAGGGAGCGGGCGGGCGGTGCGGATGGCTGCCACGCGGCTCGGGGAAAAGATCGGGCGGTGGATTGAGGCCGGGCACGAAGACGCGGCTCCTCCGAGCCGTCCACGCGTCAGGCGAGGAGGAGGGGAAGGCGGGGCCGCCGGCTGACGGGCCGGGCCCGCTGGACAGCGAGGGGGAGGGAGGTGCGGCCAGGATCAGGCCGAGCGGCGACGTGGGCGGATCTGGGCCGTCCATGCGTCGGCTGGAGGAAAAAGGGAGGGATTTTATTTTCAGAATTTGATTTTGATTTTCAGAAAAGGCTAGAAAATTATTTAGGCCTCAGAAAAAAAAAAGAAAATACCTCCAAAAATTCCAGAAAAATTCACAGAAGCTCCTGGAGATATTTTGGACTTAATAAAATTATTTCCAACTATTGTTGATATTAAATTTTCATATTTTGAATTACTTTTTAAACTCTAAAAATAGTTTTTAAATTCCAGAAAATCCAGAAAGACAATTAAAAGCCAAGTAAAATCCAATTACCTTAAAATAATTAGTTTGAATTTAAATTTCTCAAAAAGCCAAATTTTGGGATGTGACAAACCTACCCCCCTTAGAAAGAATCTCGACCCCGAGATTCGGATGGACTGGGAAAAAGGTCGGGGAACTCTTCTTTTAGATCCTCTTCACGCTCCCAAGTTGCTTCCGATTCTGAATGGTTGCTCCACTGCACTTTACAGAACTTGATAACCTTGCTGCGCGTACGGCGCTCTGCTTCCTCCAATATCTTGACTGGATATTCTGGATAGGTGAGGTCCTCCTTTACGTTTATTTCATCTAGAGGCATCTGCTCTTCTGGAACTCTAAGACACTTTCTTAGCTGAGACACATGGAAGACGTCATGCACCTTTGACAGCTGAGGTGGAAGCTCCAACTGGTAAGCAACTTCTCCTCGTTTCGCCACAACAGGAAAATGTCCAATGAATCTGGGAGCTAGCTTTCCACTGACTCCAAAACGTCTCATTCCTTTGAGAGGTGACACCTTCAAATAAACATGATCCCCAGGTACGAATTCTAAGCTTCTACGCCGATTGTCTGCATAACTTTTCTGTCTGGTTTGTGCTGTTTTTAATCTGTCCTGGATTAGACGAACTTGTTCTTCTGCTTGCTTCAGCACATCTGGTCCAAACACTTGTCCTTCTCCTGTTTCCTTCCAATACAATGGAGTCCTACACTCTCTGCCGTATAGGGCTTCGAAGGGAGACATTTGCAAACTGGATTGATAACTATTGTTGTAGGAGAACTCTGCATAGGGCAAACTCTGATCCCAATTACTCTTGTTTGCCAGTACACAAGCTCTCAACATGTCTTCCAGGATTTGATTTACTCTTTCTGTTTGACCATCTGTCTGTGGATGATAAGCTGTACTGAAGTTTAAGTTTGTGCCCAAAAGTTCATGTAGCTTTTGCCAAAATCTCGAAGTGAACTGGGTTCCTCGATCGGACACTATCTTCTTTGGGATCCTATGCAAGCACACAATTCTTGACATGTACAACTCTGCAAGTCTATCCCCGGAGTACGTGGTCTTTACTGGAATGAAATGGGCGACTTTTGTCAAACGATCCACTATAACCCAAATTGAATCATGCCCTGTTTTGGTTCTTGGCAATCCAGTTATAAAATCCATACCAATTTCTTCCCATTTCCACTCAGGTATCTGCAAAGGTTGTAGGAGTCCAGCAGGTCTCTGGTGTTCAGCTTTAATCCGTTGGCATACATCGCACAAGGCTACGTATTCTGTAATTTCTCGCTTCATACTTGACCACCAATACCTTTCCTTGAGATCTTGGTACATCTTGGTGCTCCCAGGGTGAATTGAATATCCAGATTCATGGGCTTCCTTTAATATTAACTCCTTTACCTCTTTCTTTTCAGGTACAATAATCCTTTTCCCAAACCAAAGGGTACCTTCTTCATCCTCTGAAAATCCCGAAGCTTTTCCTTTCTTCATATTATCCTTGATCTCCTGGACATACTTGTCCTCCTTTTGAGCTGCTCTGATTTGATCTTCTAAGGTTGGTTGAACTTCCAAAGTGGCTAAAAATCCTTCCTCCACTACTTCTAGGTTGAGCCGTTGGAACTCTTCTTGAAGGGCAGGCATACTGTCCTTAATCCACAGCTTGGCACAATAACTCTTTCTGCTCAAGGCATCTGCTACCACATTAGCCTTTCCTGGGTGATAATGTATTCCAATATCATAATCCTTTATTAACTCAAGCCATCTCCTTTGCCTCATGTTGAGATCGGGTTGAGTGAATATATATTTCAAACTCTTGTGATCCGTGTAAATTTCACAACGGTTACCAATCAAGTAATGCCTCCATATTTTCAGTGCATGCACTACGGCAGCGAGCTCTAAATCATGCGTTGGGTAATTTCCTTCATGGGGTCGCAGCTGCCTTGAGGCATATGCTACTACCTTTCTTTCTTGCATCAGTACACAACCTAGTCCCTGCCTTGACGCATCACAGAAGACTTCGAAATCCTTCCTAATGTCCGGAAGCGTCAACACTGGTGCAGAAGTTAACCTCTTCTTCAGCTCTTGGAAACTATCCTCGCATGGTTTACTCCATTCAAACTTCTTTTCCTTCTTCAGCAACTGGGTGAGAGGTCTTGCGAGCTTGGAGAAACCTTCAATAAATCGACGATAGTAACCAGCCAATCCAAGAAAACTTCTGATCTCGGATACTGACTTTGGTTGTGTCCAATTGAGCACATCATTAACTTTCTCCGGGTCTACGGATACTCCTCCTGCCGAAATCACATGGCCCAAGAAAGCTACTTTCTTCAACCAAAACTCACACTTACTGAACTTGGCATACAACTGATTTTCTTGGAGCTTTTCCAAAACTATCCTCAAATGTTCGGCATGTTCTTCCTCATTCTTGGAATATATCAAAATATCGTCGATGAATACAACCACAAACTTATCCAAATATTCCATGAACACCTTATTCATCAGATTCATGAAGTATGCTGGGGCATTGGTTAGACCGAAAGACATCACTGTATACTCATACAATCCATAACGGGTGGCAAATGCGGTCTTGGGTATGTCCTCTGGTCTTAACTTCAATTGGTGATATCCTGATCGAAGATCAATCTTAGAGAATACACATGATCCTTTCAACTGATCAAACAGATCATCTATTCTGGGTAAAGGGTACTTGTTCTTAATCGTCACATCATTCAAGGATCGATAGTCCACACACATGCGAAGACTTCCGTCCTTCTTCTTCACTAACAGTACTGGTGCTCCCCAAGGTGACGAGCTTGGCCTTACAAATCCTTTATCCTGCAGCTCTTCAATTTGTTTCTTAACTTCCGCCAAATCATTTGCAGACATCCGATAAGGTCTCTTGGAAATTGGAGCTGTTCCAGGTACTAGGTTGATGACAAACTCTACTTCCCTGTCTGGCGGCATTCCGGGCAAATCTTCAGGGAATACATCTGGGTACTCACTCACTATAGGTACTTTTTCCAGAGTCACTCCCTTTACACTGTTCAAACTACACCTGATCTGGGTAAGGGAGTCTGACTTATACCTTACTTGAATCCCATCAGAGTTAGTGATTGTAACAGCTCGGTCAGCACAATCTATCTGCCCTTTATACTTGGTTAACCAATCCATTCCAAGTATTACATCTAAACCCTTGGAGTCTATTATAATAAGATTCGCTAAGAACTTAACTCCATTTATATCCATAGTTGCGTCAAGGCAAACTGTGTTAGTCCTCATTTCCTTTCCAGGGGACTGGACTAGCATGGGGTTCTGTAGTTTACTCACATCCCAATTATACCTTTCAACCACATCTTTTGACACAAAAGAATGCGAAGCTCCAGAATCAAATAATGCTGATGCAATTACTGAGTTGACAAGAAACTTACCCAGAACTACGTCGGGTGCATCCTGGGCTGCTTCCGCGGTCACATGGTTGAGATGCCCTCTGCTCACCACTTGTGGAGTCCTTGGGGTTTGTGGTGCCCCACGGCCTTGACCTGCAGTCGGAGCTCTTGCTGGCGTAGTCCCCAGATTGAAACGAACTGGAGTCATTGCTGGGCGTTTCTGGGGACAGTTGCTGGCATAGTGCCCCATGTTCTTGCAGTTAAAGCACTGCACTCCTGCTGCTGAAGTCTTGTTCTGCGGGGGTTGGCCACCATTGTTTGCCCGGGGAGTTTGTGGATTTGGGCGGGGTCCTGAAAAGGGAGTCCTCGGCACGCTTGACTCTGAGAGCTTGTGATAGTGAGGTGCGTTGGGGCGGAATCGAGAGCTGCTTGCTCCTTGCTGGGCTTGAAACTTCCTCTTCCGATTTTCGTACAGCTGGCGCTGAGCATCTTCTTGGACAAAGGCCTTGTTCACTAGGTGCTGGAAGGTTGGGAAGTCATTGGATACCAGCTGCACCTTGAGATTGGGGTCAAGTCCCTGCGTGAACCTCCAAATCTTGGTCGCCTCTGAGGTGACCTCTTCAGATGCATACCTGGACAGTTGGGTGAACTTGTTCAGGTATTCGGAAACACTGTGGTTTCCCTGTTGTAGTTGGTAGAATTCTCTCTTCTTCATTTCCATTATTCCCGTAGGAATATGGGCAGTGCGAAAAGCTTCGACAAACTCCTCCCAAGTGATGGCTTGTGCATTTTGATGGGCGGCGCGGTAGTTTTCCCACCAGTTGGCAGCCATTCCCTTGAGCTGGTGAGCAGCATACAACACCTTTTCATTATCGTTGCACTGAGCTAGGACCAATTTTCTTTCCACATCCTTGATTCAATCATCTGCCTCCAAGGGATCCACTGATCCAGCAAAAGTGGGAGGCCTTGTCCTCATGAATTCTCCCAACTTAGACTGGGGTGCCTGGTTGGGAGCATGCTGGGCTGGTTGCACTTGGTTTTGTGCTAAAGCTTGAAGAAGCTGAAGTTGCATGGCCATCATTTGCTCCAAGTTGGGGGCCTGAGCAGGAGGTGGTGGAATGTTGTCCTCCGGCTGGTTGTTGGCGTCACGGCTGCTGCCAGGGTTGCTCCTCGTGTTCACCATCTGAAGCGGTTTAGGTTAGCAGAAGGTAAGAGGGAAATAGCAAAGGTAAGAGATTAGGGGAAATAAACCACATCCCAAGCCAACACTCAAGAAAGAATTAGCAACCACTTAGGGGAAAACTTTATTAAAAACAAGATAACTCCAAGGATGGCTGTACCACAAGTGCACATAGGCCTGGTACAGTCCATCTAGCACACCAAAACATAACAATAAGCGTTCTAAGGACGCGGACATTTTATTTGGGTACTACAGACTCAAAAGATTACTAATCCTCTCCAAAGGCGCGCTCCTCAGGGTCTTCTTCCGGGTCCTCTTCTGGATCTTCCTCCGGGTCTTCCTGGCGCTCTCTCACGTGGTGATGTGAACAGTCACACTCGGCCGAGGCACGGTTACGACTGGAGGCAGTCGACCGAGAACGGGAAGGAGAAGGCTTGCGCTTCTTGAGAGTAATGACAGGTGGCGGACTGGGGCGTCGCACCTTCTTGCGTGCTGTAAGTCTTATGTGGAGTCCTGAAAGTCGAGCTGGTGCCGGGTTGTTGGGGATGACGGCTGGTACTGGGGAAGACGGCGTGTAATCAACTACGGGTGAAGACGGCGCGTAGTCGGCTGCGGCCCGGAGACGTCCCAACTCAAACTCAGTTGCCTGGCTCTGGAGAAGCTGTGCGTGAAGAGTGTCGGAATGCTGGTAGCTGGAAGTGAGAAGCATCCGAAGTTGTCCAATCTCCTCCTGAGCTCTAGCATAAGTGACTGCCATCGCCTGGGTGAGCTGCACCTGATGTGACAGTCGAGGATCGTCAGCTGGAATATCGAAGAGATCTGGATACCTCTGTCCTACCCTGGGGTTGATGAAGAAGCAAAAAGGGGACTGATGTATAGCATCCTTGTGCAGGTGGCACAACTCGTCAATGGCGAGGCGTGCTGCGTCCTGGACAGCGTCGAAACAGCGGGACCGAGGGTGCTTGATGGGGTAGGTGTGGGACTTGAATTCCTCTTCCCGTGCATACAGGAATACCTCCATCGTCCAAGAGTCTCGATCCAGGATCCGCGTCTTCCGACCCCTGAAGATGGGCGGCTGACGGTACTCCAAACACTGCATCACCTGCCGGAGAAGGCTAGCGAATGCTCCAGCATCCTCTCCATGTGAGTAGTAGTCCCACGGGGCAGCGGAGGATGAACCAGCCATCTACAAAGTTGAGTGAAAGAAAAGATTAGTAAAAGTTTTAACAAATGGAGTTGGAGACAAGAACGAGATTCTAAGTAGGAAGAGAGTAGAAGCAAAGAAGCTTACACATTTTTAATATACTCTTTTTATAAATATAAGTCCTTATGGTTTGCCATTCCTAATCTAGGTCACGTCCTACAGTCAAATTGGCTCTGATACCATCTCTGTCGGGCCTCCGGATTATCAAACCCGGACCCTCTGTGTATTACAGCACTAGTCCCAGATCAAAGCTAGTGCACACAGTCAAACAGAATGGAAAACATCACCATCAACGATTTATTACAATAAATAAGAGTACTGACCACCGGGTCTCATTATTACAATGGAGGTTTAAGACCTCGCACACAAGAAATAAAGCGGAAGCAAATAAAACTCGAGGATGACCCATCAATTCGCCACAGGCAATTGACTGGGGAAGCGCGACCTAGTCCTCCGGAAAGAATCCATCACAGCCACAAGCGAAGCAGTAGTCGTAGTCACCTTCTTGAGCTTCAACTTCCTCTGAGATTTTATTTTTAAGTGTAGCATGTGAGTACATAAAGTACTCCGCAAGTCTTGGGAAAAATGCATAGATGCAAGGCTTAACAAAGGAGGGCCATATGGTTCTTTTGCACAAAGCAATATTTGAAAACTCAATTACTACTAGTTATTTTCGAAGGCAACAATTAATGAAGTAAATATTTTAACAGAATTAACTTTCTAGTGAAGGTTCCAACTACCAACACTAGCTAACCAATTACCACTGGTCAAGTTTTAAACTGCGGGTTCCATCCACCCTCTCTGGCTCCATCCGCCAGGATTCCCTTCCGAGAGTTCCCTCCACCCTCGGAATACAAAACTTTTGATTTTAAAACAAAACCAGAAATCTACCATGTGAATGCATTCCTTGCCCGCCCTTGACCGTGGGCACGGCTATTCGAATAGTTTTACACTCTGCAGAGGTTGTACAACTTTTCCCACAAGAGATAAATTATCCTAAAAGTCAACACGCTTCCTTTGGCATGAGACCCAGATAAAATACCACAAAGCCTTTACCTTATTCTATTCTAGCTAGATACCACCCGCTGAGGTTTCACCGCAGAAGGGTTAAATCCGCCCAATCTGAAGTCCCCTCTTGCGCCATATGAGTACAGTAAATCCCTGTCCCTCACTGTGAATAACCAGTCCATCCCTGGCACCCACTTTCCACTGGTGGCACCTAAACTAGACTATCATAAGTTAGTCAGCTAGGTCGTACCCATATAGACTTGTGGTTGTACGGTTAATGCTCAGTCTGGACAAACACAAGCGTCGGTCCTTAATTGACTAGGGTGGAACATACGCTTAACAAGATCTCGTGCTAACTGCACCAAGCCAAACCAACCATCCACCCTAATCTAAACCATTTTTCACATTTTTGTTTTATTTTAAAGGAAACAGTGGTAACTCCAATCACCACAACTTTGTAAACACAAGGGTTTCAACAGTAAATCATAATTTCCCAGTTTCAAAGTTCCAAGGGTATATATTTAGCATGACTAAGCATTATACTACCATTCTAATATTCACAAAGATTAATAGTAATCTCATTATTGAGACAAAGGGAGTTCTAGGGTGACAATGTACATGGCAATCAAAGTCAAATGAGGGCATAACAAGGTTGGAATAACTAATTCCTAAAGATTTGAACTAGAGATTTTATGTAAATAGCAATGCACATAATTTAAAATATTTTAAAACATTTCAAAAGCATAGGTTCAAGATGATCAAAGGAGACTTGCCTTCTTGCAGGGTTTCTGGGTCTTCTTGCTGCTTTGAAGAGGGTTCGTTGACAACGTTGGAATCTACGCGAGAAAAGACGATGCAACAAAACAAATAAATACAAATAAAAAAAATTCAAATAAAATCCAAAAATTCAACAGAGGCCATAGTTGGATAGATTATGATTTTAGATGAATTTAGAAATTTGAATGGCTAGATTTGGAGTTAAAATGAGAAAGTTATGCTCATTTGAAAATCTCATATTTGAATAAATCGAGAAATTTGGAAATTTCTGACAGGTGGGACCCACTGGAGAATTGAATTTTATTATTTTATTTTTATCTCGGGAGACTGACAGGTGGGACCCACGGAACAGTATTCTCTACTGGTCACTGACATGTGGGACCCCTCTGTCAGTGACCTCATTTTCTTTGGTCACTGACAGGTGGGACCCACTGACATCTGGACCCACTTGACAGAGGCTGACGCAGACTGGTGGGGCCCAGGCGACAGTGGCCAGCGCAGACCGGCGGCCGCTGACGGGTGGGACCCACTTGTCAGCCCGGAAAATAAACGAAAAACTCAACCTCCGCGCGCGGAACCGAGGGCTCGAACGCGCGCCGAGGGAGTCGGGGGAGGGGAGAGCGAGCGGTGATAGCCAAATGAGCGGGGAGGCGTTGCCTACCCAATAAGGGTAGGTAACCCTCTTGAGGGGTACCTTCGGGTGGTCCGGCAGCCGTGGACGGAGGCAAGGTCGTCGGCGGCGAGGGGAGGCCGGAGGGGTTCTGGCTGTGCGTGATATGTAATCCTGGCGCGGAGGGGGTTCGGTTGGAGGGGTCAACGAAGTGCGGCGACGAGCGGAGAAGGCCGGCGACGAGGAGGTGGCGGAGCTGGCTCGGGTCCTCCGGCGCGACGGCGCTCCGGCGGCGGGGAGGGGCGGCTGAGGTGTCGGGGAGGTTCGCCCGGGCGCGAGGAAGCTCGAGGTGGCGACGGCGGGCTCCGGAGACGACCGAGGCGGCGGCGAGGGCTCGCCGGAGTACCTACCGTGGGCGCACGGGGAACTCGCGGTGCGACGGCGCTCGGGGCTTAGGGAGAGAGGTGGAGTGCTCTGGGAGGTGGTGCGGGAGGAGGCGGAGCCGAGGGAGCTATTTATAGGGGCGGAGGAGGGGACACGGGCGCGCAATTGCTCGCCGGTGTGTCGGCCGGAAAAAGGAAGGAAAAGGGGAGAAACGGGAAAGAGGGGCGCCGATGGAAGGGGAGCCCGGGAGATCGGGGATTCGGTCGCGGCGGCGTCCGGGACTTCCAAAACCGAGGGGGCCGGGTAAGGCAAGGCGGGATCCGGCGCGGTCTCGGTCGGCCGGCGAAAAAGGAAAGAGGGGGAAGGAAAAGGAAGGCGCCGGCTCCGCGGGGACGACGGATCCGACAGGTGGGCCCCGCGTGCAGTGAGAGAGAGGAGGGAGCGGGCGGGCGGTGCGGATGGCTGCCACGCGGCTCGGGGAAAAGATCGGGCGGTGGATTGAGGCCGGGCGCGAAGACGCGGCTCCTCCGAGTCGTCCACGCGTCGGGCGAGGAGGGGAAGGCAGGGCCGCCGGCTGACGGGCCGGGCCCGCTGGACAGCGAGGGGGAGGGAGGTGCGGCCAGGATCAGGCCGAGCGGCGACGTGGGCGGATCTGGGCCGTCCACGCGTCGGCTGGAGGAAAAAGGGAGGGATTTTATTTTCAGAATTTGATTTTGATTTTCAGAAAAGGCTAGAAAATTATTTAGGCCTCAGAAAAAAAAAGAAAATACCTCCAAAAATTCCAGAAAAATTCACAGAAGCTCCTGGAGATATTTTGGACTTAATAAAATTATTTCCAACTATTGTTGATATTAAATTTTCATATTTTGAATTACTTTTTAAACTCTAAAAATAGTTTTTAAATTCCAGAAAATCCAGAAAGGCAATTAAAAGCCAAGTAAAATCCAATTACCTTAAAATAATTAGTTTGAATTTAAATTTCTCAAAAAGCCAAATTTTGGGATGTGACACTCTAATAGCTGTCGGTTCATGCAGTTTTCAGGTTATAGCATGTTATTAAATTGATCTGTTAGGATTTAATCTTGACAAGTTAAAAGACTGAATTATTGGGCAAAGTTAACTTGTATGGTCTTGATCTGTATGAATACTGCTGTCTGAATATATGCGTGCTGAATATATCTTGATCTTGAGATTGTAGAGGTTGTAATCGCCTATATTGAGCGAAATAGATAGATATGATCAAAGGGCATAAAGCAAGTAACGCATTCTAGTGTATCCGGTTCAATGACCTTAAAACACTAGTTTGTGTGATTTGCTTCATAGAACTTTGTTTAGAGACCTTGTAGTAATAGTATATGCCACATAGATCTTCAAGGGGCATGAAGCAAGTTACACACTCTAGTGTATCCGGTTCAATGAACCTGGTACACTAGTTTGTGTGATTTGCTTCGTAGAACTTTGTTTAGAGACCTTGTAGTAATAGTATTACAAAATTCAAGGCAATTTTGTTACAAAAGTTCAAAAAAAAGACATTCCCAGATTCTTCGGTTAGCAGCCGACATAGCCGACTTCTTCGCTGAGCGACTATCCATCTGCTTCTTCCCACTTCTTTTCTTCATCTCTGGTCTCTGGATCACGTACGCCAGTAGCGATGATTCAGATTCTGGGAATGTCTTTTTTTTGCACTTTTGTAATAAAATTGCCTTGAATTTTGCGGGAAAAAGAAGGACTTGATATATTGGTTTGTGTCATTTGCTTCATAGAACTTTGTTTAGGGACTTTGCTATTTGGTTTATAGTATTAGCAACTAAAGTAGGTGCTAAGATAGGCACATCACCCCCTCCCCTCTACTCCTCTCCTCTCTTCCAATTCAATATAATCACTTTCTCATCTTATATTAATAGACCCACAAAATGAGCAACATGTCACCTGCGCATAAAGAAATCTTGCGATTGTTGCAAAAGATACATGGAGCATTTGGGTGGAAAGATGAATTGTTTCGTCAGGCGCATGACTGCCGATTCGAAGCATAGCATAGCATCCGAGGCACATCCGAGGCCTGCTGTTGTGTCTTGAGGAATGCCACATCCGAAGACCAGCTCTTGGCATTCCTCAAGACACAGCAGCAGGCCTCGGATGTGCCTCAGATGCTATGCTATGCTTCGAATTGGCAGTCATGCGCCTAACGAAACAGTTCATCTTTCCACCCAAATGCTCCATGTATCTAGCCAAAAAACAGCAAATGAAGCAAGTGACATACTCTAGTGTTCCCGTTCAATGAACCGGATACACTAGTTTGTGTCATTTGCTTCATAGACCTTTGTTTAGAGACCTTGTAGTAATAGTATATGCATAGACCAGCAGCAGCCGGGCAACACGTGTGGATACTACGTGTGCCACCATATGAGACTACTCCTCGATTCCACCAAGATCACCAATTCTAAGGTTTGTCAATCTTCCCACATTTATTTCATACATGTCAGGTTTTATATGTGCGCGCGTTGATATTCCTATCGACAGGCTGTGCCCATCTCTACATCTGCATTGGAACAGGCGGACTTAGCAAAAATTCGAGGAGAGTTCATTTGATTTTTGTGGACTAAAGTCATAAAATTAGATGGAGAGTTCCACTGCGCAGAATGATTTTTTATTGCTCTTATCACTCTGTAATTGTGAATTTGTAAATGGATATTTTATTTCATTTCAATTAATTCATTTGCGAAATGGATGCCTTATGTCTGTGAATGAAATGTGATGTGAATTGGATGTTTTATGTTTGTCAAATGAATTGAGATGTGAATTGTATGTATACATATACTTGTTTATTTGCTTGTTTCAGAGGGCATGGCTAGCATTTCCTGAGGCTAGCCAATAAAGAGAAATAGATTTAAGGGTAGAGAAGAACATCACAGACGGTTTTTAGTTACAAGCCGTCTGTGATGGGTGACATATCACAGACGGTTTTTAACTAAAAACCATCTGTGATAATCATATATCACAGACGGTTTTTACTCAAAAACCATCTGTGATAGCTGATAATCACAGATGGATCGAAAACCGTCTGTGATGACCTTGGATTATCACTGACCCATAAATACAGACGGTTCACAAAACCGTCTGTGATGACGTTTTCGAACCGTCTGTGATAACCTTTTCTGTAGTAGTGGTGGAGATGTACTTTGGTTGCCTTAACAGTCATCTCGCCCACTCTGATAAAGGAATGGAAGAGGTGCATGGAGTATTTCGTGGTAATTAGGAATATTCACAAATCAGTTTTAGTATATGCTCTTCCATTCCTTAAAAAATGGACATATTTGAGTGTTCTTACGCTTTCTTATATATATATATATATATATATATATGAAATGGGACACCAAGGTGCCCAGGCACCAAGTCTCCCTGCTCTTAGATTGCTTTTAGATGCGTGCAAGTGCAATGATATATAATATCAGGATGGAAAGTCTTAATTATGGATGGAAAGTTTCAATCATGTATGGAAAGTCTTAATCATGGAGCCTGAGCACCATGGTGCCCCTGTATATATATATATATATATATATATATATATATATATATATATATATATATATATATATATATATATATATATATATATATATATATATATATATATATATATATATATATATATATATATATATATAACCTCCAATTAAATTGTCAGTTCTACGTTAGTAGTTATAGAGGTACCAAACAACGATACAGGGCTATATATATATATATATATATATATATATATATATATATATATATATATATATATATATATATATATATATATATATATATATATATATATATATATATATATATATATATATATATATATATATATATATATATATATATATATATATATATATATATAACCTCCAATTAAATTGTCAGTTCTACGTTAGTAGTTATAGAGGTACCAAACAACGATACAGGGCTATTGGACCATCTCCTTTCCTTTTCTTCTCAAAATTTAATACAAATTGTGTCTTCTAGAGATATAAATTCAACAATGGATCTAGACCTTTGTAATCTGGACCAATTGCTAATGTGAAAATTTTTAGTTTCCTAGAATGAAATTTGTTAGATAGATCTTGAATGAATTCATTAGCATTTTAAAAAGACTATTATGGAGGCTAGCCTCGCAATTGTCCGGTCCACTCAGCTAGTTAAATTAAATTAATTGTGTTACATTTCAGTTAAAATATTAAGGCTCAGCTAGTTAAATTAAATTAATTGTGTTACATTTCAGTCAAAATATTAAGGCTCAGCTAGTTAAATTAAATTAATTGTGTTACATTTCAGTCAGAATATTAAGGTTACTGTACAGTAATATTGAATGGGGTCTCTGTTGCTTGTTTATGTTGTTTCTTTGGGATGGCATTCTATTTATTTTGTTTGTTTATGTTGTTTCTTTGTTGCCACTAGATATAAATATTACAAAAGAGAGAAGAATATTTATTTTGGTGGTGACAGATTATATTGGTATAGATTAATATGATATAAATATTACAATGGTTGTAGCTATACAACACATAACCTAATGTTTCAATTATCAGTGTAGAGTTGTATAACCAAAAAAATTGTATCTTTAAATATAAATAAATATTGTAGAATATAGACGCATAATTGCACAGATAATTTGGCTAGTTGATTGATGAATTTGTTGTCCCTAATCTCCATCATATCATTATGTTATAATATCGCTGTGACTAAATCTCATGTCTAGGTATTATATATTCTTTTCTTAAAAAGCAGTCCACGCTGCACACGCTACATACTTGCCCCCGATTTTGAATGATATTCGTCTTTATCCTACATGGCATCGAATACATTGGATTCCAAAGAGGTCACGCCAATCTGACTCAGCGTTTGGTGGATGAAGACGACCCAAAAACTATCCTAAGTTTCTCTAGTCGTAGTTTTACACAATCTGCGCCTATTTTATATAAACTAGCGAGGTGGCCCACACATCTACGTGGGCATCATTTTTAGAGCATGTTTAAGCATCAATTACTTTAATATATTGTCCATACAAAGATAATTTGTTCCTCAATCTTTTCTTAATGCATTTATTTGCTTTGTCCATTGCCTCATACAAATATCCCATAGAAAGTTTTTCACCACTATCAACCAACCGGAGGACACACACCAATGGCTCAATAACCATTACTATATGTTGGCATTGATCTCAAAACTCAGCATCTTTCAACATAATGGAAGCAATTTCCCTTCCTACATTACTTTTGGCATGATTAGGTCTCAACTCCGTACACGGCGCAGGCGGAGCTGGCACCGGATACAGCGACCTGTGGAGCCAAGCACGGTCGGTGTCATCGCTACACACGGACTTGATGATGAATAACATATAATTATCAAGTGAGACATGGCGTATGCATGCACTACTAACTCGATCTCTACATACATGCATGCGTGCAGGCAGCATGGCCAGTATTGTACTTGACATCCTCCCGCGTGGCAGCAGCCAATGAGCAGCAGTAGTTGCCACGGCTACGCGAGATCAGAGGAGGGAGGCTAGGGTTTGTGCGGCATTACGTGGGGTGGTGGTCGCGGTTGAGTTTGGATTGTACTTGATATGGACTCTTTCTTTTAATCTGAGCTGTTACAACTTGAGTCCACAAATTAAGGAATAGATGTTTTGCTTTTTTGTGAGAATTTCTAGCATATTTTTTTCTTAGCAACTCTAAAAGACCTGTCATCGACTTTAGTAATAAATAGATTTCTCTTTTTTCTTTGCAGCTCTAAAAAATCTGGCATCGATTTTTAGTAATAAATAGATGCACTCTAGCTTGTTTGGTGCAAGCAGTTTTATATGTCTAGCCGGTAATTAACCCAACACAATTTGTGGAACTTCGCTGGAGACTTCAAATCATGCAGTCATCTGGTGTGCCCATGCTCGTTGGAAGCCATGGTAACCTCTTGGTTCCAATGTAAGCAGGTTGAGTAGGTCGACCTTAAGGGAGGGACAGAATTCTTCAGTGTGCATCGGCTGAAGAACTGTGAATTCTACGGGTATTCGAAGCACCATGATTGTAATCCCACCATTGATCATTAAATAAAATCTCTCTTTTCTCTAAGAAAACCCTAGCATAAAGAAACTTGCATACAAGACTTTATGTAGTTCAAGTAGCAAGTAGAGTAATTGTAAAATCCTCCCAAAAATGCCAAGGAGTTGTTGCTGGTTCACCATCTTCCTTGACTGTTGTGTGGTCTGTGTTCTGTATATAGTATTAGTGAGAGGTTGCGCATTGCTAAATTAATGACCCAGGCAGCTGGGCGGCCAGGCCAAATTGATTGGTTAGTTTATGGAGGTAGTTAAGCTGAGGTCACTGGCTCACTGCAAACAAATGAGGTCTTTAATTGGCTTCTTTATTATCATATTATTTCTTGAGATGCCATTCTATTTTTTTACTGCATATATGGCCATGTTCTTTTCGGCTTGGGTTTATGCCTTTTGACTATGATTTATGATTTTTGGGTTGTTTGTGAGAGAGTATAGGGCAATAAAAACTCTAAAAGTTTGGATTGTACTTGATATAGACTCTTTCTTTTAATCTGAGTCGTTATAAATTAGATCCACAAATTAAGGGATAGATGTTTTGCTTTTTGTGAGAATTTCTAGCATATTTCTTTTTTTTCTTAGCAACTCTAAAAGGGCATGTTCTTTACCTCACAAGCTGGCGGCTTTTGGCTTTTGCTACAGTACCTAACTTTCAAACGGAGTATTTTCTCAAGACGGGGTCTACAAGTTAAACGATCTACACGTTAAAAGTCCAATATCTGTACCAAGCCAAAATCGCAAGTGAGTATCTGTCTCTCCTTAATCTGTACCGTAAACAGCCAAAATTCAAAAATTTCAACCAAAAGCCATAAGCCGCAGCCGAAAAGAACAGGCCCAAAGACCTGTCATCAACTTTAGTAATAAATAGATTTCTCTTTTTTCTTAGCAGCTCTAAAAGACCTGGTATCGACTTTTAGTAATAAATAGATGCACTCTAGCTTGTTTGGTTCACGCAGTTTTATATGTCTAGCTGGTGATTAACCCAACACAATTTGTGGAACTTCTCAGGAGACTTCAAATCATGCAGTCATCTGGTGTGCCCATGCTCGTTGGAAGCCATTTCTTGGTTCCAATGGTAAGCAGGTTGAGTAGGTCGACCTTAAGGGGACAGTGCTTCCATCTCACCGGAGAAAAAAATTCTTCATTGTGCATCGGCTGAAGAGGCGGAATTCATTGCTTGCCCTGAAGGTCTCCTCCACCTTGCACTCTCGGGTCTGGTGTCCTCTGCTACGGACCAACGAACTGTGAATTCTACGGGTATTCGAAGCACCATGATTGTAATTAATCCCACCATTGATCATTAAATAAAATCTCTCTTTTCTCTAAGAAAACCCTAGCATAAAGAAACTTGCATACAAGACTTTATGTAGTTCAAGTAGCAAGTAGAGTAATTGTAAAATCGTCCCAAAAATGCCAAGGAGTTGTTGCTGGTTCACCATCTTCCTTGACTGTTGTGTGGTCTGTGTTCTGTATATAGGCCCTGTTTGGTACAGCTTCACCAACAGCTTCATGAGCTGTTGTGAGCTGTTTTTTGCCAAACACCCTTTTTGCAAACAGCTTCATGGATGAAGCTCCTTAAATCATGCTCTCACAAGGGAATGGGGTAGGGTGAAGCTGAAAATAGTAGCTTTTCACAGCTCTCTCCCTCAGGCTCGCAGTTCTAGGAACCCACTGCCCTTGTAGTTGACAGAAATTACAGCACTTTGCAACTGGGTCCCCACGCCTGTTTCCTCTCCCGTTCGCACTGATTTTAATTTTTTATTATTTTATTATTTTAATTTTTTAATTCATACTCATTCAAATATATTATTTTTTAATTCATATGACCATATACAAACATACAACTCTAAATGTTAGAACAAGTCAGGTAGACAGGGCCATCTTGGACAATTGCCCTCTCTGAGCCATGCATGAAGCTGTTGGTGAAGCTGTTTTGCCAAATAGTTTTCCAAAACAGCTTTAGCTTCACCGGTGAAGCTGCTCGTGAAGCTGAAATAAAAAAACAGCTTCACTAGTGAAGCTGGGCTGTGCCAAACGGGGCCATAGTATTAGTGAGAGGTTGCGCATTGCTAAATTAATTAATGACCCAGGCAGCTGGGCGGCCAGGCCAAATTGATTGGTTAGTTTATGGAGGAAATTAAGCTGAGGTCACTGCAAACAAATGAGGTCTTTGGCTTCTTTATTATCATATTATTTCTTGAGATGCCATTCTATTTTTTTACTGCATATATGGCCATGTTCTTTTCGGCTTGGGTTTATGCCTTTTGACTATGATTTATGATTTTTGGGCTGTTCGTCAGAGAGTATAGGGTAATAGAAACTCGTATGTGGTTTTGGCTAATATAAATAAAGTCGATACAGTGTGTAATACAATTAACTTGTAGAGAACACCTTGAAAAGACACTCCGTTTGAAAACTAGTTACTATAGAAAAACAAAAAAACAGCTTTTAGAAGCTGAAAAGAACATGCATATACTCTCCTAGGTGACTAAAGAGTGGTGTTTTTTCCTTGCAACAGTACTCGCTGCACACGCTACGCGCTTAACCCAATTTTGAATGATACTAGCCTCATAGGCGCGGCGTCACCCCGCGCCAGCCACCGTGTGTACCGAAGTAAAAGAGGCGATAATTCGTGAGGGGGTTTTTTTTTAAAAAAACCGAGGGCGCATGTGTATTTTCGGAAAAGCTAAAGGTCTTTTTCGTAAAAAACCGAGGGCACATGTGTATTTTCGAAAAAGTCAAAGAGCTTTTTCGTAAAAAAGGGAGGGCATGTACGTAAGTAAACGAGGACCCGTACGTAATTTAGAAAACCGCGGGGGGCTATCCTGCAAAGTGGAGGGGCTAAAAAAACTGACAGGGACCTTTTCGCGAGAACCGAGGATCTATACGTAATTTCGGGAAAATGCAGGGGCTTTTTCGTAAAAATGGCCGGCCGACCGTACGAAGATTCCCGCACCACGCGTCGGCCGGAGCGCGCGCGCGGGCGACGTGGCCTCTCCTCCGCGCGGCATTTCCCCGAGGAGTAATAGCGGTAGATGCGTCTGTATCCTACATGGCATCTAATGCTTTGGATTCAAAAGAGGTCACTGCCAATCCGACTTCTGGCTTCGGCTGAGGTCACTGCAAAAGAATGAGGACTAGTTCTGGCTGCTAGGCGGCCAGGCCGAATTGATTCGTTAGCCAACGGAGGAAATTAAGCGGAGATGACCTGCAAAAGAATGAGGTCTTTGGCTTCTTTATTATCATATTATTTCTTGAGATGCCATTCTATTTTTTTACCGCTATGAAAAAAGATAAATAAGTTGGCGAGTGGAGTAATGGTGACATCCTCCGAAAAATGCAAGGAGTTGTTGCTGGTGCACCATCTTTCTTTAGCATCGTGTGGTCTGTGGTCTGTGTTCCGTATATAGTTTAGTGAGAGGTTGGCCGCTGCTCTGTATATAGTTTAATGACCTAGGCATAGGGCTGTAAAAAAAGCTCGAGGCTCGCGAACTGCTCGAGCTTGGCTCACTCTAGACTCGATTCGAGCTTGGCTCGAGCTCCAAACGAGCCAAATTCGAACTTCATCTTAAGCTCGCGAGCTTTAACGAGCCGAACTCGAATAGCTCGCAAGCTTAAAATTTTTTTCACCCTTCTCCATTTCCCCACACCCCCTCCGGCCTCCCTCCCGCCTCTCCTCTCAAAATCCCAGCGCCCCCACTCCCCACCCCCGCGCCTCTCCCCCACCCGCCTCGGTGCCTCCGCCTGCGGCCTGCTCCCTGCCGTCGCCCCTCCTGGCTCCTGTCCTCCCCCCCGCCCCTCCTCGCCCCCGCCGCCGGCCGCCCCCCACTCCCGTCCCCCTCGTCGCCCTCCTCCTCTCCCCCGTCGCCGCCCCTCCTCGCCCCCCCCCCCCCGGCCGCCGACCCCCTCTCCCGCCCCCCATCCCCTTCCTCTCCGCCGCCGCCGCCCCTCCTCCCCCCGTCGGCGCCCCTCCTCGCCCCCTCCCCGGCGCTGCCCCCCTCTCCCACCCCCCGTCCCCCTCCTCGCCCCCCGCCGCCTCTTCTCCCTCCCCGCCGCCACCCCTCGTCCCCCCGGCGCCCCTCCTCTCCCCCGCCGCCGCCCCTCCTCGTCCCCCCCGGCGCCCCTCCTCTCCCCCGCCGCCGCCTCTCCTCCCCCCGGCACCCCTCCTCTCCCCCGGCGGCGCCGCCCCTCCTCGACCCGGATCCGGCAGCTCGGCGCCTCGGCCACGGCTCCGCGATTGGTACCTTCATACCTTGGTTTTGAGCTTGGGGCGGGCGGAGGACGACTGTGAGAGGGCGACGAGGGGAGGGATGGCGCCCTCGCGGGCGACCATGGTGCGGTAGACGGCGTTGTCCTCGCAGATCTGGAGGAGGGAGAGGGTGGCGATCTCCTCGACGGCGGCGGAGCGGCCCTCGGAGGCGCCCACCAGGGAGTGGAGGACGGAGGCGGCCTTGTCCACCATGCCGGACTCCGGGTCGGCCATGAGGTCGAGCAGGGGGCGCACGGCGACGGCCTCCACGGCGCGGAGGTGGTTCTCGCGCGCGCCGCTGCAGAGCGCGTAGAGGGCCGTGGCGGCGTCCTTCACGAGCTGACCGCAGCCCGCAGGTACTCCCTCCCTACTCCCCACCGAATCTACACGAGCCGAGCTCGAGCGAGCTCGAGTTTTGCCCGAGCCGAGCTCGAGCCTAGCTTAAAGTTCGATGTCGATCTCAGGCTCGCTCGAGCTCGGCTCGAGTTTCTACCGAGCTCGAGCTTGCCAGGTCAAGCTCGCTCGAGCTCGGCTCGTTTACAGCCCTACCTAGGCAGCTAGGCGGCTAGCTCGAATTGATTCATTAGCCAACGGAGGAAATTAGGTGCCGTTCGTTTGGTCGGAAAAATGTAACTTTTGATTAAAATTATATTATAAATGACTGAAATTGTACTGTACCTGATAGTGTCTTATTTGGCGTAATTAAATTTAAAAATAGAAAAAAGTTAGCCCATCACAGATAATACAAATGGATATGGAAAAAAGAACCGGCAAAAAAGCTTAAAAAGGCAAAAAAAAAAACCAGAAAAATACGAAATTTAGAAGTAGTGAAAAATAAGCCAGAAACTGAAGCTGAAATGAGCGAAGCCTAAGCTGAGGTCACTGCAGTTATCTGTGCAGTAGTAGGTAACCTAGCATAAAGAAGCCCGGGTACAAGATTTTGGCTATGTTCTTTTAAACTTTGGCCGATGATTTTTAGCTACGGCTGATATTTTTTGTTGTGCTTTTTGAGATGGTGACGATGGTGGAGACACTAACGCATATGGTGCATATGCCAGTTGGCTCGAGAAGTTATTTAAAGAAGCGGTTTTAAGAAGTGGTATGATTTGTTTTTGCTTCGGGAGAAATTGAAGCCAACAACCACCGTAAAAGCCTAAAGAATAGGACTTTGTGGTTCAAGTAACAAGGGTAGTTAAGGAGTTGTTGCTGGTTCACCATTTTCCTTGACTGCTGTGTGGTATGTGTTTTGTATATCGTATTAGTGAGAGGCTGGGCAATTGCTACATTAATGAGCCAGCTAGGCAGCTAGACGGATGTTATGTACATGTAGTATATGAGTATTTAAGATCATCTAGATGGTATATTAGAAGTGGGTGTAATTATAACCAGGAGTAAAATGTGTGTATATATATATATATATATATATATATATATATATATATATATATATATATATATATATATATATATATATATATATATATATCATTACTATTATAAAAGACGAGTTGGTGGTCGAACGTCCCTTCTCTTCCAACCGCCATATCCTCAACTTCTCATCACTCTCTACTTTTCAACTGATCAGAGTAGCCCTCTTTATGATTCTCTATATATCCAATAAATTTCGTTGCAACGTACGAACAGATGACTAGTATATATAGCGCAAGAGTCCTCCCATTACTTTTACAGCAAACGGTAAAAAAGGTGACCAAAATTAAATTGTGACTTTTTGTTGCTCCATACACTGAATGAAGCAGTGCCGGCTAGCTTCCCCACCTGCATACATGTATATCATATATATGACCATGCATCTGGTGAAAACGTATTAAGTTTTTTTTTGCATGTATAGTATAGTTACTGATTTGTCCAAATCATGCTACTGACTGAACCAGCAGCTTCCAACAGAGGAGAGAGAGACATGAGTGGAAGCGTCTTTATTACTATGTCATACTAGTACAATGAATGTACATTCTACCAACTTTCTGTCTTCTTGACATTTGTAGCATTTTTTGTCCGTCGTTTATGTCGATGTGGCCGGGTTCATTTGGACTTTATCTTTCAGATTTTGGTTTATTTTTTACTATTTCTAAATTTTATTTTTTTTTTTGACTTTTTAGCTTATTCAATTTTTTTCCAATTCTTTTTTTTCCTGTATTTATTTGCGTTGTTCGTGATAGCTTAACCTATTTTTTCTATTTTTTTAATCTTTTAAATTTAGTTGCACTAAATAAGTTACTATCAACTACAGTATAATTTCAACCAGCTATAATACAATTTGAATCATAAATCAGCTTATTTTAGTCCGAACGGCACCAAAATCACGAATCATAAATGGTGAGAACTGTTATATGCTAGATGCGAGAAACTTGGAAAATAGCGAAACTTTATAGTACAAACGGCTTGTTTAGTAGTATTGCCAAGAATTTAAAATCCATGTTCGTAATGTACCTATGAAGAAACTCTGCATGCATGATCTGGTCGTACACGTGGAGTTGAAGTCATGAACTGAAGTAAGAAAAAGAATGACGAAGTCGTGATTAATTTTCCGCAATTTCCTTAATTTACATTTCCCCCTTTCTCAACTGTTTATCCACGCACGTCCTATTCCTCTTCATCCCCTGCAACAACACAGTCAAGAGAAACAAAAAGAGTTGGAAATATTTCTTTCAAGAACTAGAAGGAAAAGTAGGAAGTATATTCAGACTAGCATACGGATGAAAGATGGAATCAACAGAAGGAAATTAAGGAAGCAGATTAAACGAACAGAGCAAGCCAACAAATTAAGATGAAGCAGCTGTGCTAATTTACCTCCAGATTTGGAAGAGCTGACAACCATATTTGTCTCCAAGTTGTATGGATCTCTTGTGTACAGCACATACCATTTCCTCTCATTGTCTCCATCACGTGCATAAGCCTTGATATGTTGGATATGACTCAACATTTCCCACTCTGCGCCAGATTGTCCCGCGGCTATGGAGGTGAGCAACTCTAGGCTGCAGTGTAGCACCAAATGTCTTGGTTTTACATCTTGCAGGTATCCTAGGAGTGTTTCCATGTCGAAATCCCACAGCTCGAGCCTCTGGAGTGCAAGCATGCCCTCCAATACCTTCAGCTTTGGGCAACGGCTGATGTCAAGCTTTTGCAATTTGGGGAGATTAGTGATCCTCTCGAGGTCGGGGTTCTCATACACCTCGAGCTCAATGAGAGAAGCAAAGTTCTCGAGAGAGTTGAGGTGCTGCACAGAGCGTACGCTTAACCTTTTCAAAGCCCTTGCATGGGAGGCAAGGCCAGGAGGAATACGCCTCAACTTGCAACCATCGATAAGAAGCTTCTCCAAGATAGGCATGGCTTGCACCTGCTCCTCCCATTCCCACTCCTTCCATTCCATCATTCCTATTAAGTTCATCTCATGCAATCTCAGAAACGCAGCTACCGCCTGGGATGAAGGATGATGACTATGGTGATGGTAGAGCTGCTGCTGGAATTCAGGACCGACATGCTCGATGGCTGGAGCTTGTTTGATCTGAAGGAACTGCAAACTGGGGAGCTGACACAAACTATCTGGGAGTTGGGTGCAACAGGTTAGGTCTTCCATCATTAGAATCCTCAAGCTCTTGAGGGACACGGCTGCTGTCAATGACATCATCCATTCTGGGAGCCGTTGACCAAAATATCCTTCGATGACAAGATGATCTAAGCACGACGGAGGGCGGAGCTCATCAAACACCTCCTCAATTCGTCGTTGCTCTTCCTCAGAGACGCCTTCTCCCTCCTTGACCAGCCCATCATCTCCCAATCTGTTGGTGCAGTATAAGTCTAGATCGATAAGCTGTGTCTTTTCATCAAGCCTGGCCTTTGCGGCGGACGAGGAAGAAGATACATTCTTCAGACCCTCTAATACAACAAGCCTGAGGTTGGAAAGTGGCCCCAACTCTTCCAAACTGCACCAATCATCGTCCATGTGGGCTAAAAATCCACCTAGGTTTCTCATATTTGTTAGATCGCGGAATCCCCTAGGTATATCATTTATACTTGTGCTAATAAGGTTAAGAGACCTCAACTGCCTCAGCTTTACAATGCTACGAGGAAGTTTCACCAAACTTTTACAATCACGAAGGCTAATGTACTGCAGGAATTTCATCGTGCCGATGTTTTCCGGTAATCTAGATATATCAGTTTTTTCCAAGGACAAATACCTCAAGTGCTTGAGTCGATACAAAGATTCAACCAATGCAACACATTTTGCAGAATCTATGTGCAGAGAACGTAAACTTGTAAACTTAAGAGAGTTGCCAGGATTAATCTTTATATGGCCAACTGATATTAGTGTTCTTAGTGATTTCTGCTCTCGTAAAAATCTCCACTCAAATTCATCCGATTGCAATCCTTTGGTTTGTATAGACAACCTAAGAAACTTTTGTGCATTGCGTTTACTAAAAATATCAGTTTCTCCACTGTGAGCTACTAGTGCTTCATCCCTAGCCACATATTGAGAAAATGAGCGAACAACATCGTGCATGTTGCAAACGCATTGACCAACCCACTTTGTATCTGGCTCTATAAGGTTCCTCAATATTAACTGCTCATAGAACCCTTTTCCCAATTCTTCTAATTTATCCGAGTTTCCATGAACAAATCCTTCGCTAATCCACATACTGACAATTGTATGATCAAAGAACACTGTATTTTTAGGGAGAAGGGAAAAGAACAGAAAGCATTGCTTCAAACAAGGAGGCAAATCTTCGTAGCTTAAGTATATTGCATAGTTTAGCTCTTTGGGCATTTCAGATACTGACCATATAGAATCATTAAGAACCTTCTCCCAATCACCTCGTCGTTTCTCCCTTTGGCACAAGAGTCCTCCCATTACTTTTACAGCAAGCGGCAAGCCATCACATTTTGCTATAATTTCCATTCCAATATCCTTCAGCATATCAATATTAGGTTCATCTTCCCCACTTGAGACTACCTGCACGCAGTTAAACCCATGGAATTAATATCAAATAGTATATTGGTAGTAAAAAGAAAAGAAACTAATAAAAGTCAGTGCACTAGTAAATTGAATTGTCAAATGAACCATAAGATTGTCCGTTAAATATTTAAAGCTGCGATCACGCAGACAGATATATTGAGATCTCTCTTTTCATTCGCGCGTTCTTATCACCGTTTTCTTTTGCCCAGTGGTCCGCAGTTCCCTACTGGTATTCATTTGTCTCCCAGATATGTGCACGTATATCAAGGGGAATAGGAAATACAATTGAAATAGATATTGTGCAACTGATGTCCGTTCTCCACCACACCCAGAGGCGGAGCTAGGATTTTTAGACACCCAAGGCAAATTTTTAACGCAAGTAAAAAAGGGTATGACTTTATTCAACAAACAACATAACTAATCCACGAAACACATGTTCAAATTCCTAACTAATACAATGAGCATCTCCAAGAGATGCTCTTTCTCACTCTCTATCTTAAAATATTGGGTATGAAAGCTAAAAACAAGCCTCCAACAGATACTCAAAAACAAGCCCAATAATTTTGGTACTCCAAAATTGAGGTGGATCACCATCAAATATACAGTGCCTAGATGGTAATTTTAGGGATCCTAAGTTTAGAGGAGCTGCTGAAGGAGGGGAAAGATTTAGAGGACAATTTTTTTAGAAAGGCTCCCAATATGAGATTTTAGAGGGCAAAATATTGAGCCTCTCTTGGAGATGCTCTGTATTGACTTCATTCTTCTTATAAAGTTCCAAAAACAATCGAAATCAAAATGACATCAGTATACGGGAAGGGACGACATGCAACCCCGAGCAGCTAGCCGCCGGATCTGGGCTCGCCGTATCGTCGAGCTGCCATCATCCTTGGCGTCACCGACCCTGCCGCTGGCCAAGAGAGAGGAGGAAAGAGAGCAAAAGGAGAGGAGCGAGATGGAATAATCTGATACGAATTTATTTTGTACAAACAAAAAAATTGTAAGAATAATTTTGTGCGAACGAAACAATTTTCCACGATCAATTTTGTACAAACAAAATAACTTTCTACAAAATTTGAAAAAATTAATTATGAATAATTTTGTACGAATAATCTATGCTACTATATATGCTACCCTAAAAAGCAAAAGGCACAAATTAATTAAGAACCCATCGATGGCCTAACTTTAATTTCAACCATCCACTGCTTTGCTACTAACAATAACAATACAGTTATAAGGTTTCGTAGAGAGCGTAAATGAACTGCACACTAAATAAATAGATTAGTAACTGACCTGCTTCTTGAGCAAGGACCAGGCATCTTCAGGCCCTAATTTGTCGACATGGTGGTAGGGATGGACGGCTTTCATCGCTGAGGCAACCGTGTTGAGTCTTGAGGTGATGAGCACTCGGCTACCAGGGGCACCGTAACTGAAGGGAGCCTTGAGCAAGTTGTTCCATTCTTCTGGCCTCCACATGTCATCCAGCACTAGAAAGAACTTCTTGTCCCTGATGGCGTTGACAAGGGCCGGCACAAGTAGGGACCTGTCTCGAGTCCCAGCGCCAGGGAGGTCCCCATTGGCAGCGGTGATGGCCGTCCTCAGCAGCTCTGCCTCGTCGAAGTCTTGTGTGACGCTCAACCACATCTTCCTGTTGAACTTGTCTTGGATGGCCTCATCGTTGAAGACCTTCTTGGCGAGGGTGGTCTTGCCGATCCCGCCGACACCCACGATGGCGACCACCATGATGCCATCATTATTCTCCCTGTCTCCCTCCACCTTTGTCACGAGCTTCTCCACCAGCGCTCTAGTATCCTCTTCGATCTTCTCCCCAACCACGCCCGACCGGTCCAACACCTGATCCGTCCTCCGCTCATATGAAGAAGGTTGGGCTCGGTCCATCCTCCGGTCCTCGTAGGTCTCCAGCTTGATGAAGTTGAACTTAGCACCCATCTTGCAGATGTCGTCCAGCCTCTGGTTGAGCTTCTTGATGCGGCTGCCAATGTCGTGGGCGAAGAGCGGATTCCGCAGGCAGAAGAGCAAGGGGTTGCAGCAGCCCATGCCTACCGCGGAGGACGCGCCCTGCAGTTGATCCATGGCCTGCAGCTGGCAGAGCTCGAGGATGTCGGTGGCGTCGTACATGACGTCCTTGAGCTTCCTCACCCACCCCTGCACGTGATGGTCGGTGATGTGCTTCCTCTCGGCGTCAATGAGGTAGTCCTTGAGGCTCTGCAGCTTCTCCTCCAGGTTGGCGATCTCGCCGGAGACACCGAGCAGCATGCCCACCTCATCTCGTGCCACCTGCTTGAGCAGGTCGGCGACGTAGGACGCAAAAGCATCCAGCACCATCGCCATTACTTCAGGTTTGCTACTGCCTTTTGCTGCGACAAAGTTAATCCAAACATCATCTTTGTCATTAGTTCTGGCTAAAGATTTTACGTACCAATGCTGAAAATCGAAACACATGTCACCAAGGAAAGAACAATACTACCAGAAGCTATCCTCTTTTATTACATTTCTTAGAAGAAAAGACGAGCATTAATTGCCAACAAGAAGACAGAGCTATAGATGCATGAAAAACTGCAAATCCGGCCGGACAAAATTTTAACCACGACAGCAAAGCTCGGAGATCAGAAAATAGGGGAGCTAGAGCTTGCAAGATAGACAGAGGGAGCCAAAATTACGCACGTACCTCGCCTTGGGTTGGAGAGATGGATGGGTCTTCACGACTTGCTCCAAGAGCAACTCAATATTTGTGCATACGTTGTTCAATGACCCCTCAAGTGGACACTTTTTAAATGCGGTCTTGGTTCCTGCGTTTCGTTACATTATTAAAAAAAGATTTCTTTTTTGTTACGGCACAAGTGGCATCACATTAGTTAATTAATTATAGATCCATCTCAATCGGGCGTCAAACTAATCGACGGCCGCAGATGGCGGCGTCACATGCGTGCGAGCAAGATCGATGAGATCTTGCTGGCTTGGTAGACGTTTAATTCGTTCTAGGTATGCAAGCTTTGTCAAGTTTCTTTCGAAGGGTGAGATAATTAACTAGTGTATTCACTCATAAACCACTGGTTATAGGCTTAAATCTTGGATAATTAAAGCAAAAAAATTATACAAATAATCTATCCAATCCGTAGTTGGTGAAATCAAACTCTGGTTATCAAGAAAAAACACAAGATGCCATATCATTAAACTAACAAGATACCAAATAATTAAACTATGTTACGGTTGGCAAAGCTCTAATTAAGTTAACCAGGCATGAATTAAGCGTCGGCGAGGAAGTTCTTGAGGTCCCCAAGCTTAACGTCCAGGTTGTCATCTCGCCGGAGACACCGATCGAGCAGCATGCCCAGCTCTTCTCTCGCCACCTGGTATCCAGGACCATCGCCATGGCACCTCTCGTGTCGCGCGTCAGTAGTAGATTACGATGGAGCTCTGCTTTATTGGGAGCCACAGAGCACATGCTCGATGCCACGATCAATGCTCATGGTGCTGCCATTGTAATACTATATGTACACCTATCCAGCTGTCTAGAGCTGTTCACGTTGGCCGGCCGCCACCAGCTGCATAGTAAAACACAATATAGCGAAACAAAACAGTAGGAAACAAGCATACACGTGCTAGATGGAATCAATCAGAGGAGCTTGATAAAACAAACTCCATTGAATGGATCGAGTATTATGTTAGGAATAGTCTCACATGAATTGTGGGAGAGGAGAAAGCACAACTTATAAGTGTGAGGGAGTCTTCACCCATTTGACTAGTCTTTTGAAGGGAGAAGACCCAATACCACTTATAAGGTTGTTGCTTGGAGGGCTTGCTTGCGGGCGGTCCGTGGGCTTAGGTACGCGGGATGCATAACCCATTTAAGACCTGGAGATCAGGGAGTAAACCTGATTGGACCTGGCGGAGTGCCAGGGTCCGGATGCAACATATTAATGGAGCTCTGAGCGACTGGGAGCCATAGCGCACATGAGCTGACACCACATGCCATGCCTGGCTACACTTATCCAGCCAGGGGTGTTCAGCTGAATACCCAAAAATTTTAGCAAAAAATCTAGTATATACAAGATATAATATATATGTATATACATAAATGGGCTAAATTGGTGATATACATACCCCATTAGCCCAAATATGTTCTGGTCGGCTGGCCTCGCGTAGTGGGCCTGGCCCATTTGTAGCGATGCGCGCCAATCGGCCTGGCCCAGACTCGCCCCCCTCTCCAATCCCTTATCGTCCCCATTCTAAACCCTAGCACCTTACCACCGCTAGGCCCAAGTGAAGGCAAGGGCTTCTGGGTTACTAGGTCCTATGATGCCGCCGCAGCCGCAGCAACACGTCAGAGATGCCCGCGATCTCCTTCCCTAGGGAAGGCGACGGGGAAGGGATTCTCCATCCACCATTTCCTCACCGCACAAGGGACCATCTCTTCGACCGGCTCCCGCTTGGCCATTTCCTTTCCTAGAGGTAATGGATTCCATTTCTTGGCTTCTTCCGTGTCCCCTTCCACCTAGGATTGCTCGGTTCAACGATGCGGTGCTGTAATATTAATTGGCTTTTGTGGTGGGTTCGCCTGGGAATCCGTTGGCGTGTTCGTTTGCTATGGAAAGGATTGGATTTGGGAAAAAGCCTCGCCGTTGGCGACTTCGTTGCCATGCAACCATGTTCGGGTTTTTCATGTCACAATGAGGACATGGAAAGATCTGAATTTGTCCAGCGATTCTTAGCACAGATAGTTTTGTTGAGTGATTAATCCCAATCATGTTTAAGGGACATCACAGCAACTTGCCTATTTGGATGCATCAGAAACACCCCATAAGGCCATAACTATTGATTATTGAGTTTTGTCTTGATTAGGAGGAACAAATGTGAAAACAAACATGAGAAATTGTTGCTCTGTCTCAAGAGTCAAGATAGCCTACTATTTCATGTGAAATTGGTTCGAATAAAAGTATCTGGAGGACAATATGCCTGGACAACACCCAAAATATTACATCACTTGGCACAGTTGGTGATTTCTTTTTTTTCCTTTCATTTTATGAGGCAATGCTTGGGCTTTGAGCAGAGAAGTTCACCCATTAGCCAAGCTAGCCAGATGCCTTGACATGCCACAGCCGTCGCGGCGATGTACTCCACCTCACAGGACGATAGCGTTAGCACCCTTTGCTTTTGCCACTGCTAGGCGATTGGGTTTCTTCTGAGGAAGAAGAGCACTCCAGTGGTGCTTTTGTGGTTGTCGATGTCACCAGCCATGTCACTATCACTGAATCCCAACAGCAACGGCCCGCCATCTTTCTTCCTTGCGTAGCGGACTCCATGGTTGCACATTCCGACAATGTAGCGCAGTATGTGCTTGACCGCGGCCGGATGATCTTCATGCAGTTCCTCTATGAACCGGCTTGTGTAGCCCACCGCATAGGCTATGTCCGACCGCGTGTTCAACAAATACCGAAAGTTGCCGATAATACTTCGATACTAGGTGGTGTCTACCAGCTGGCAGGAGCTCAACTTGCTCAGCTTCAAGTAGGCTTTCATTGGCACATGACAGCTGTTGCAGTCCTCCATGCCGCTCTTCTTAAGCACCTTGAGCACATAGGCCAATTAACACAAGGAGATGCCACTTGTCCCTTATCTCACTTCGATGCCGATGTAGTAGGAGAGCAACCCCAGGTCGCTCATCCAAAATATCTTCTTCATCTCAGCCTTGAACGCGTGAATGTCGATGACTTCAGTGTCGGTGATGATCTGGTCATCGACATACACTCTGACGATCAGTCGACTTGTGCTGTCACCACGTGTGTACACATCATGCTCAGAGATGCTCTTGTGAAACCCCAGCATTGACAGACTGGCATCGAGCTTGGCGTTCCATGCCCTGGGTGCTTCGCGAAGGCCATAAAGCGCCTTTCGGAGCTGGAGTACCTTGCGCTTGTTGTTGTCAATGACGAACCCAGGCGGCTAGGCCACGTACACCACCTATGTCAGGTCGCTATTGAGGAATGCAGACTTAACGTTCATGTGATGGACTTGCCACCCCTCGGACTGCTCCATGTGCACCATGGGATCGAACACTTCCTTGAAATCGATACCACCTCGTTGTACATAGCCCTTTGTGACCAGCCATGCCTTGTACTTGGCGATGAAGCCGTGTTCGTCACGGTTCACCTTGTAAACCCACTTGAGCCCAATGGGTCGGTGGCCAGCAGGGAGATCGACGAGTTCCCAAGTGTTGTTGTCCTCGATCGACTTCATCTCCTTGAGCATCGTTTTGCACCAGCACTCATGCTGCTCTGCTTCGTCGAAAGATGCTGGTTCATTAGGTGTGGTGAACAGCAGCCCAACGAAGTCGAGGTTGCGTGGTGCGAAACCACGGGGTGAAGCCGGCCTGATGATGTTGTCGATGGTGCGATACCAAAGTGGTGCGTCGTCGTGGTCTGCGTCAAGTACCTCTCTCGGTTTTGTTGGTGGCGAGGTGAACTCCACTGTGCCCAGCATCACAAGCGTCACCGCATCTGCCCCTGGCATTCCTGTGTTGCCAGAACACGTACCGACGGGCATGCGTGGCAAGCCCTGGTCTCCGTTACCACTGGTCTTCGCCGTCCTTGATTGATACACTACATTGTACTCCACGTGAAAAGGTTCCAGTTCGACCACCATACCTTCCTCACCATGAGGTCTCCAGTCCCACTACGTTGTTTCATTGAAGACGACGTCACGGGTCACGTGCACACACTAGGTGATAGGATCGTACATGTGGTATGCCTTGGCCTTGGACTTGGACTTGGACTCGTACCTGACGAAGACCATCAGTATGCTCCAGTCATCCAACTTCTTCAGGTGCGGCTTTGAGTTCCTGATGTGCGCTACACAACCAAACGTGTGGAGGAAGTGCACCACCGGCCGCTCGCTATGCCAAGCCTTGTATGGCATCTTTCCATTGACGCTACATGTTAGCACACGGTTGAGGATGAAGATGGCGGTAGAGACACCTTTGCCCCAGAACCTCCCGGGGATCCCCTTCGCCTTCATCATGTTGCGCACCATGGAAACCATCATCTGGTTGTGGTGCTAAATGACCCCATTCTGCTATGGAGAATAAGGGGTTGTGAGCTACCGCTGCACACTACACTCGGCGCAGTACTCGTCGAATTCCACTGATGTGAATTCCCCGCCACGATCGATTTGGAGCACCTTGAGCTTGCGCCCTGACTCCACCTCCACCAAGGCTTGAAAGCGCTTAATCCCTGCTGGAGCTTCGTCCTTGCTCGCAAGGAGACTGAGCCACATATAGCGGCTCAGGTCATCCACAAGTAGCAAGAAATAGCTGTTGCCACTTGGCATCATTGGTGTGATCGGTCCACAGAGATCATCGTGGACGAGGTCAAGGACATGCCACGCGTGATCTTTTTCCTACTCCGGGAAGAGGGCCCGCTGTTGCTTCCCGGTGAGACAACCATCGCAGACTTGGTTCACCTAATCAATCTATGGCAGCCCTTGCACCATGCTGCGTTGTGCGAGCCTGCATAAAGTGTGGAAATTTAGATGACCATCGAAGGAGTGGTTGAAGTCATTGTTGAAGGAGCAGTCAACGCAGTGGTCAAAGCCACAGTCAAAGTTCCAATGAGTGCTCGAGGACTCAGAGATGGTGACAGCTCTGGCCATCAGGAGTGTGCCCTCATCGTCATCTCCTTGCATCAGATAAGCCTCAGACGGCTTCTGCCGGCTGCAGCAATCCTTGGCCCAATGACCCATTTTGCCGTAGTTGCAAAAATTGTCCTTCGAGAGGTCACAGCCGCCACCAGATCCTAGCATTTCCCTTCTTTTGTCCGCACTGCTGCTATCAAACCATCGTCGCGGTGGTTTGCATCGCCAGTTGCCAGACTTGGAGCTGCTAGAGGATCCCTCCCCCTGCTATCACCCCCTCATCCGCGCAGACCATTCCTCCTCCGTGAGGAGCAGCTTCCCGCTAGCTGCAGCGACAGGTGTTGGGTCTAGCTGATCCTCCGCTGAGAGCGTCGAGAGATCAAGTAGAGTTTCAATTGACAGAGCAATTTGGGAGAACCTAGGGGGGACGACACGCAGGTACTTCTCGACGACCTTGTGCGACAGTTTTAGGTCGCCAAGGGTGCTAAGCCGGTTTACCAACCCGGTGAGCTACAACGCGAAGTCGTCAACAAACTCCCCGTCGTGGAATGCAATGCTCTCAAACTCCTTTGCGGAGCTTCTGAGCATTGGCCTTGCACACTCGATCAATGCTAACACGCATGGTCTTCAGGGTATCTCACGTCTCCTTGGTAGTTGCCTTGACGGCAAGCGTGAAGATCATCTCTGGTTGAAACGGCAAGCAGGATAGCCTCTAGCACCATCCTATCCTCCTGGAATTCAGTGCCGCTAGTGTCGACAGCATCACAGAGCCTGCACGCCTGGAGCATGACCTTCATCATCAAGGCCCCATCACCATAGTTCATCTTTGTGAGTGTTGGGTACGCCGCCAACCCCTCGACCTCCTTCACCACCCTTTGTACCACCAAAGCACCGCCGCTTCTGGTGGTGTGGTCTTTTGGACGTGGTGATAAAGACTAGGAGCGCGGAGACGACAAGGAATCAACCGGCTACATCGTGGATCAGCGTTCCCTGGCTCTAATACCAAATATCAGGAACTTCGGCCAATCAACATGCCTAAGCTCACACAAAAATACACACGAAGTTGGAAGCACAAAATAAAAACACAAGAGTTTTTTGTGCTACTGGAAAACTGGGTAGCTTTTTTGTTGTATTATACTGCTATTTAAAGAAAAACCTAGTCTAACTCTGGTAGTTAAGCTACCCTTATTATGCACCACTACCTGTACAATCCCATGGACCCCGGCCATGCCGTACACGATGTTAACAGACAACGAAGAACGCGTTCTCGCATGGACTAAGCACGCGTCGAAGAACTGCTACAGTGATTCCACAACCACACCTGCTATGACTACTACAGTGATCTCTTCGACCACACCCACTACGACCACTACAGTACTCTCCATGACCATAACACTACAGTACTCTCTACGACCAAGACTGCTACAACTACAACTACGACCATTATGACTACAACCACAGCCGCTATGACTAACTCTTCGACCACAATCACTTTAACTGACTCTTCAACCATGATGAGCGTGCTAGATTATTCAACAACGGTTAATCCATGAAGTGTAAATTTCATTTTCGGTGGTCTGCCTTGTTGTATACATCCCATACAAGTAGAAGAGTTAAATTAGCCCATTAGCATATCGTATTAACCTAAATGGAACATTTAACACATTTACAGTAATAGGCCCGAGATGTATTGGCACACCGCATATATAGGCCCATAGAACGTTTGTTTCTCCCAAAGCGAACGTGTACTCCGGGCGCTCCGACCACATCGCATGGTCGACCACATCACTTGGACCAACATATGGTTGGCTCACCACGGTCTAGAAAAAAAATGGGGCGAATGAAACACACAAAGCAAGACGGTAATGACAGACATTCAATTTTACTGACCTATTCATTGACTACTTTCCTCATAAAATAACATTCTAATGAATCTTAACACAGCAACAATGTCCCATCAAAAGTCCACATTAATACAGTGTTACAATGTTATGCAAAATATGTAGGGCTGGTTTGGATAGGTGGGGACTCTAGGGATCTTAACCCTCATTCGAAACAGTGTGACTCTGGGGATTCCACATTTGACAGTTTGACGTCATCAACCTGGCAATGAAACAAATAAGCATTGAAATTATTTCAAATGCACTCAGGAATTGAGCATCATATTACTAAATACTTTCACATCTATACCGTGATGAGCATTACATGTTTTCTTACCATTTCTGCTTTTCACGCCTCAGGCGTTAGCCTTTGAACACAGTAAGTCCACCAGAAAGTGCTGCATTCTGCAGTATGACAATCAACAACTACTCACTTTGGTGAAGGAACCAAGTCAGCAAAGCATATGTTAGGATGGAAGTATAGGTGAAGTTTGTGTCAGTATAATTTTCAAGCATTATAGAGTAAAAGCTCCCGAAAGGTTGGCTTATTGCATAGATCTTAACTTTAGGCTCTTTCATAGTAGTACAAAGTAATTCTAAATGCTAACAAAAAAACTAAACCAACATTCAATTCATTTGGTATCCTCAAATTTGTTGACCCACCTTTCATAAAGGTCTTTATAGCAGGCTAGCTACTCCATAGCAAAACAGCAGATGGATGTCTGTTCAAATCCTTAACGTATGAAACATCTCAGGGTTGAGGGAAGCTGCTTTGCAACAGAAGGGATTAACTGAACAGTGGAGGGGGGCACATGGAAATGGAACGATGCACAGACGCCCATCCCGCCCCACAATATGTTGGTCGAGCATTTTAGCACTGGCTATGTCCCTGTTTAAAAGAGTCGGTTTGTCAGTGCCCACTGCCCAGATGTGATTTGGTGGCATCTATTTACAACAGCCACATGCCAGGCTCCACAAATGGCAATATTTTTTTCAAAAATAAAGAAAATAACTTTTCTTTCGTGGTGCTCATAGCCTACATTTGACAGTACAAGTACCGCCAAGCGCACCAAAATATTCAAGAATGAGTAACCAAGCTAATGACTCCCTTTTCACAGCTATTTAAATGAACATTACCAAACTCACACTGATGATGAGTGAAGGATAATCTAGTCATTGCACAAAATCAGAGGAAAGGTTGGCCGACCATGCCACTCTTAAGCCAAATTCAACACAGGCCAGCCACACAAAGCCTTATTTTATTTTTTCCGCCCTCAGCCAAGAACTCATTCAGAGAAACCAAACCAAGCCTCACAAACCTTCCCATTTCTCATCCCTTCTCTTTTCTTTCCCCAAACCGAGAGCTCATCCAAGTCCCAAAACCTAAATCCACGGCCATCGCAGAGAGGAGGTGAGCGAGAGAGAAGCAGAGGAGAGGAGCCTAGGGAGTTGGGGAAGATCGACAACGTGAGGGTGGAGCCCACGATGACCGCAAGCCGCTTAGGACCGCCGGAGCCACGCCAAATCAGACTGGGACAAGGAGGAGGTGAGAGGGCCAACGGAAACATGTGGAGAGTGCTGTCGTCACCACGGCCATCGTCATCGCCTTCTCATCCCTACCCAACCTGAGCCAAGTAAGGTTTGCCTTCCCAACCATGTGTATTGAAAAGTAGGGCAAAACAAAGCTAGGAGCTAAATGAAAATACGTTCAAGAAGAGAGGATTAGATGGACCGTCCTGTGAAGTAGTGGAGTAGAGGTGCTCGGGCCAAGCTCGGGCGCCTTGGCCAAAGCCATGGCCAAGGGAAACACCCGGTGGCCATCCAGCGGTGCAGCCACGACCGAGCCAGGCGTTGGCTTGGGGAGCCGACGGCGCCGAGGGCGGCTGGATGGGGGATGCCATGACTAGAGGAGCAGGTCAGGAGGCCGAAGTTTAGGACCTTGGCATGGGGGCCTGCCACAGTAGCACGAGGAGGGCAATGGCCAAAGGCCATGCCGATCGAGCGGTAGTGCCAAGCACCTCGCCGATGCGTGCGCACAAGGAGAGGCGGCAGATCCGATCTTGGTTGGCCAGATCCAAAGTGAAAAGTGAGGGGGAGGAGCTGGAGGTAGGAGCAGCACCGGGCTCCCAGTTGGCGGCGTGCCGTGGCCGGCGAGCCCGAGTGAAGACTGAGAGGGAGGTGGCCGGATCTGGCCTGGCCGGTCGGATCTGAAGGTGGGAGAGAGTGGGAGAGGAGGAAAGGTTGGGGGTGGAGGAGCTGTCGGCAGCGAGCTCCAGGCGGGCAATGCCCGAGCTTGGCTGTGCGTGTCGGAACCAGATTTTACAAGCCAGAATCCTCTGTGATTCCATCGCACTATTCCCTAGATCAATAGATAGTACTCACAGATACAACACTGAACATCAAATACATATCATGCGAAAGCGTAAATGTAATAGTAGACTTACTCATGGGCCGGTCAGGCCGAAATCAATAAAATGCAGTAGCAGAAATGAAGCAAATAGGTGGGACCCTCAAGACGTGCCCACAGGCAGCCAACTGGGGGTTCGCGACCTAGTTTTTGATTTCTTCATTTTCTTCACATCATGACCTGGTGTAATGCTAAGGCGTAGAGATCCGACTCCTGATTATGGATTAATTGAGTGAGCGAGGGTGAGCACAAACCACCGTGCTCCACGAGCCAATACACAGAATGCAATTAGTTAATATGCATGGCTTACCAAGGAAAGGCTCGAGTTATTTTATTTGCCATAAATTGCTTTTGAAATATGATTCATAGAAATTTCCTGAGACCTAGCAGTTTGAACTAAAGCATAATGTGTGAAAGAATGCAATAATAATAGCGATCCAGATTCCATCCACCGTTACATGGCTTCTGCACCATATGCTAACCTTTTAGCATCGTAACCGCTTACCATATCACTGGGGCGACACCTAGGGCAACACAAATCAGGGCATTTTTCTACCCTTCACTTTTCCAATTCCACCCACAAAGTTTTTGAAATAGAACTATATCTAGTTAAGTTCCCATGTCGGCCCTTGACTGTGGGTACGACCATTCGAATAATTTTCACTCTGCAGAGTTTGTACACTTTCACCACAAGAGACAATCCGCTCGTTGCTCCACACGATTCCTTAGTCATGTGGTTGAGTAAACCATCACAGTAACTTTTCAAAATATCTAGCCCCTTTTGTCATCTCACCCTATGGGCTGCTCCCACTTGCGGTGGGTCCCATACATTGCGCGGGATGTATCCACGGCTACTAGCGCATTCGGACTCCACTCTCCACAACGCTAGTACATCTGGTTACTTCTGAGAGACCATGTGGATGTGACTCCATGTTTGTGATGAGTAATTGACGCATGTTCGGGAAAGCTTGAGTTTGGTTTGTGTGGTTCGTGCCGGGTTGTCGCGTGGTGCAGTCTGTTTCGGTCAGACCTCGTCGAACTTGGTCGAAGTGGTTGGGCATTTATTCTTCTTTTCGACCGGTTTGGGCTATTTTGTGCTTGAGTATTCTCTGATGCTAATATATGGTTACATGTTTCGAGCGGTGCTATGTAATGTATTTCTTGTCTGTGATGGTTGCAGGACATCGAGGCGGAGTCGTGGCGAGGCATGGATGACCGGACTAGGCGCAGGCGGTGCCGAGGTCAAAGCAGTCGAGGTGTGCCGAAGACGGCGAGGACTCGAGGAGGTTGCGAGGCTTGGAAGGCAAGGAATGAGGAAGCTTCCCAGAAGGTGCAGGAGGGGCGTTTTGGTGAGATGAGTCTGGGGGTTTCGATAGATTTACTTAGCCAAGTTGCAATTTGCAGACTTGTAGCTGTACTGTTTTACACAGGAGGTCATAACAAGATTTGGTCCTTAGTGGTATCTAGGCAGTTCTACCACAATCCATACACTGTGCTTCCACTGCACCACACACCAGCCCCCATACCATCCACCCAGATATTTAAGCAAGTTGGGGTTTTGGGAGCATAAAATAATCATGTCCAAATATACCAGTCATTTCCACCATGACTTCCCAAATCAGTTTCTCATGATTAAAGTGATCTTTGAGGCATTTTGGTGCCACCGAGTATCTAAGCAGTGCTAAGCATGGCGTATAATTGTAGACCTATTTTTGAAAATCTTACTATTATAATTTTTCTAGGGTGACAAGGATCAAATATTCCAATGTTCCAACAGAGATGTAATACTAGCAAATCAATTTATGGGCATATATCTAGAATCTTAAAATAAACATATATTTGCATATGAAATAACAGCATGCAATTTGATAATTTAAATGGAAATAACTTGCAAAAAATGTAGGTTCAATATGGTCAAAGTATTGACTCGCCTTGCGCGGTTTACCGCAATCTTGAGCTCACTCGATGCTGTCTCATTCGATGGGCTTAAGCTTTTGGTCCTTACCTTCACCTCGACCTTGGCCTCGCTTAATCTATTGATTCTTCAAGACTCCCATTTATAATTACGCACTAAAAAACTAAATACAAATAAAGACAAATAACTCAAAAGATCCACATAAATCCAAAGAAACTCAATTTAGTTTTATTATGAGTTAATGAGTGATTTGAGTCAAGGTGATTGGGCGCGGAGTTTTGACGGGTTAAAGGGGTTGGAGCGAGGAGAAGAATGAAGGAGAGAATTATGCCGAGACAGAGGTCAAGGAGGCATAGCCGATGGTGGAACACGATGACTCGATCTTTTTATCAATAACTTCTTTTATTATTACTTTTATATTTATTAAGGAAGTTCCATGAGTCAGGTTAGACCTATGAAACGATGTATGAGTTTAGCTGAGCATTATTTTGTCGAGCGTTAATATTTAGGGCATATGTTATATATAAGCGATGTATACAATTTTTAGCTTATCGAATTAATCTTATAGTCCAGGCTTATAGCATTTTGTGGTGCGATATTTTATACACCCTTAGTTATTACTAGGCATAGTTTAATTTGAATTAGGATCCATTTATACAGGTCTTAGCTTGTTATATACAATCATGTCTCAACACTATTAAATCTAATGTTAATATTTAATTAATGGCACCACTAACATTTTGTCTACACTTCAGTTATTAGTAGGCTTAGCTTTATTTTTAATTTATTTATCTGGGGCAAAGCTTATTATACATGGTCATATTTCAATATTGCTATTTAATTAAATCTACCACTGAGATTTATTTAATGGCGACACGTTAACTGTTAGGGCATATATTTTAATTATAATTAAGGGTAATCTTTATTAAATTTGGACATTTAACCAAAGTCATTTTTCTTTATTAACGCTTTCATTAGTAATTAGTCTTTTAGATAATTATCCAAACCATATTAATTATCCTTATATGATAACTAATCCAAATTTAAATCTTAAATAATCTCATTTACATCCTAGTTAAATTTATTAGCTTTCCTGGGTTATTTCCTAATTTTCCTTAATTAAAATGGATTACAAAAATAGAATAAAAATTGTGGGGAAAAGGTGTGGCCGATGGGATTGAACTCGGGACCTAAAGACCTGTGAGTTTTAACGCGCGCTCGGCTAGCCAAATGGGCGGAAGCCCTGGGCTGACAGAGGAAGCGCAGCTTTATAGTTGAGGTGTGGATTGTCTGGAGCCAAAGCAGAGCACTTAGGCGGCTTTTGGCGCTGAGCTCGTAGGCGGCAGGCGGTGGCTGGGGAGGCGGTAGTGACTAGCAAAATGGGTTGCTCAAGGGATGAGAAAGCTATGGGTGGTGGCACATTGGCCAAAGCGGCGGTGAGGTAGGTGGGCGACAGCCTGAAGTGGCCGGCGGTGAGGTGGGCTCGGGGCGGCGGCGCCGGAGAGGATGGGCACGAGGGGGACCCGTAGAAGCTTACCAAGAGGTTGGCTGAGTGGGAGAGGAGCTGAGGCGAGCTGGCGACGATGGCCTACGGGAGGGCTCACATCGCCGATGAGGTACAAGCGGTGGGAGGTTCAGCCGACGGTGGGGGTGAGTTTGTGATGCCACGGTGAAGCTTCGGTGCGATAGAATCGGCAGGGGACAACTCCAATCGGCCGCTACTTCTTCGGCCGGCGATGGAGGGATGATGTCGCCGGCGAGCTAGAGGCTTGGAGAGTTCGATTCCTTGAGGTGGGAGTGAGAGGCGGATGGCGCTAGGTTGATGGAGGCATGGGTGCTCCTTTGTAAGTGCATAGCTGACCGGGCGGCGTCGAGAGAAACCGTGGGCAACAGCGACGCACGGGCAAGGCTGTGGGCGATGGTGGCATGCAACGCAGAGGCGTGACGCTTGAACAGTGACAATGTGCGCAGTGGCAGGAGGCGGCGCGGTGCATGGTTGCCACGGGGAAGAAGCGAGAAGGAAGCAGAGACAGCACGGCGCAGGGAAAAGAACAGGGAGAGAAAAGAAAGAAGGAGACGCTGAGCGAGCGCGTGAGGCGAGAGAAGAGAAAGAAAACATGCCGTGCAGGAGAAAAGGCAAAGAGGAGGAGGCCGGTCCCAGCGGCAGGGAGGGGAAAAAGGGAGAAAAAGAGAGGGAGGAAGAGAGAGAGAGAAAAATAGAAGTGGGGCTTTTAGAGTATCTTCAATAATATCATATCAGTTGACTATTAGCTATATTAAATGAGTAAAATTCTATTTAGAGGAGAGAATGTGAGAAGAGATATGTGCTGTCTCGTATACAAAAGATGACTTGAGACCGCAAATCAACGTAAATAGTGAGAGGATGTGAGATAGGAAGTTATGGGGAAAATAGTAAAATGGTTAGAAGAATGACTTACTATTGGAGAGGTTGTTTCTAATGGTGTTTTTATATGATGTGGAAGCCTTAGAGACAACCATAAGAGACAAATTATTGTACATGCTCTTATTTGGCTATTCAGCCGGTCATTTGTTTCAATTTTTTTAAGCAAACACTATTTATCAGCCTAACTAATTATAGCTAAAAATCATAAATCGTAGTATATAAAGAACATATCTTTAATCAGTAGTACTACTGATCCTTTGCTCCTGATTGTTGTATTAGGGTTAGCTACACTAACGTAAATTAAAATTTTAACTATTTAAACTAGAAAGACATATAACTAAAAGATCATGCATTGTTACTACTAGATACGTAGTCATGTAGCGAAAAAAGTTAAAATAGTCTAGTAAAAGTAGTGGATAGTCTAACGTTTTTTTAAGGCGATTGTCATCCCTTGCCGCATTCAAGTCCAGTTCACACACCTCCATCGTATCGTCTTCCTTGAGCCATTCAGATCTTTTTTAGGGTGCTTAAGTTCTTAACTATATTTTCTTGCTTTGATCTGGCTGGCTTGCTTGACCTACTACGCACGCGCGACACGAGAGGTGCCATGGCGATGGTCCTGGATACCAGGTGGCGAGGGAAGAGCTGAGCATGGGCGAGATCGACAACGGGTTGGTATCTTATCTTTTTCTCCTTGATGACCAGAATTTGATTCCACCGACTACGGGTTGGATAGATTATTTTTATAAAATTTTCACTTTAATTATTCGAGACTTCAACATGTAACCAGTGGTTTTTGAGTGAACACACTAGTTAATTATCTCACCCTTCGAGAAAAACTTGACAAAGCTTGCATACCTAGAACGTCTACCCAGCCAGCAAGGTCTCATCGATCTTGCTCGCACGCATGTGACATTAGTTTGAGGCCCGATTGAGCTGGATCTATGATTAATTAATGTGATGGCACTTGTGCAGTAACAAAAAAAGAAATTTTTTAATTTCACCCATATGACCGCCAAGTTTTGCAGTGTTGCAGAGGACCTTCTTAGTTTTCAGTGCATGCCCCTATGTGGCTACCGCAAGTAGATTGACCTAGAGATCCACCCATATGACTAGTGGACTCTCGACTTCGAGGAGTGGAACGTCAAAATGGCCTGCGAGATACGGGAGGAGGAGCGCCATAATGACGAGCAAACAGAGCATATACATCAGGAGATGAAAGCTCATCTTGAGACGCGCATGCGCAGGGAGTGCGAGGCTCGCGAGAGGGAGCGCGAGAAAAGAGGAAAATGGCGGCCAAGGCAAAAGATACCGCCGATAAATTCAACGTCGAGCTCGCAAGGAAAAGAAAATGGCCCCGATCCATGCACTAGGTCGGACCGTTCCGAACTAACTAGTCCCCTGAATATCGAATTTAGTTCCATTCTAAAAAGCCGTATATGTATTGTAGGAGTAGCTCGGTTTGTTCCATCGTTCATGTATTGTAGGAGTAGCTCGGTTTGTTCCATTGTGCATGTATTGTAGGAGAAAGCAACCACATTTTAACACAGTATACTGCACACAGACGTACAGAACTCTATTCAGAATATCCGTCAAATAAAGGAGTTCCATGGATTGGATTTGCTGTCCTGCTAATCTATTGTTATTACTTATTAGCTAGGCTTCAACTCATATTAGAAAGATTCGATATAAGAAATTTAGTCACTGAGTAGTAGTTTTAGCCGTCGTGTTTAAGGTTAATTTTTTAAATTGCTCCTTTGAGCTTTACTGTGAACCTTCACCGCAGTAACACCTGCACTCACCAATCACCATCACTGGGTTTCAGTAATAGCTATAAGCCACAAACTGTAAGTGAAAAAGAACCTAGCCATCACTGAGTAGTAGTTTTAGCCATCGTGTTTAAGGTTAATTTTTAGGTTGTTCCTTTGTGCTTTACAGATAACCTTCACCGCAGTAACACCTGCACTCACCAAGCACCATCAACTGGGGGTTCAGTACGTAATAGATGATTGGCCAATGATAACATCGGCAACTCGGAAACTCTATCAAAGCTTTCGCTCCCAAAAGATAATTAATCATCAAAAAAGGGAATGGGAGGAGCCATACACACACTCGCACACACTAGAGACTAATTCTGGACAGCCTATAGCATGGTGACACGCGACACCGTCGTCTTGTACACTTGTTTGCCTTAATTCAGTCCTATAAATAGTGGCGCAGGAGTGGAGCCTTGGCATTGTGCTCATCATCTCAAAAAGCTCTTCTTCTCCCTTCATATCAAAGATGTCTTGCAGTTCTGGATCAGGAGGCAATTCTGGATCAGGAGGCAGTTCTGGATCAGGAGGCAGCAAGTGCGGGCATGTCAGCTTATTTAGTATTTCAGTAGCAGTGAGGAATTTCTTGTGCTAATTAATTTGATTTTGCTGGTTGCAGAAAGATGTACCCTGACTTGGAAGAGAAGGGCAGCAGCAGCCAGGCCACCGTGGTCCTCGGCGTCGGGCCGGAGAAGCCGCAGCTTGAGAAGGCCGCCGAGTCCGGCGAGACCGGCCATGGCTGCAGCTGCGGCTCCAACTGCAAGTGCAACCCTTGCAACTACTAGCAAGCTTGGGGAAGGCAGGCACATCTACGATGTATCATCTCATCTGTGTGTGCGTGTGTGTGTGTGACTTACGAGTGAGTGGATAATAAGGAGACCATTTGGCTGGTGCTTAACCACCATGGCTCGAGTGTGTGTGTAACTTTCGCATCGTGTGCACGCCTAGCTTCCTCCAAGAACAACCCTACCTTTCCTTTCGTCAGGTGTCGTTGGAGTGGATGATCTCGTTGTGCACACATCTATTAATTTCTGTTTTGTTCGAGTGTTTACTTGTGATTTCTCCTCGGTAGGAATCACGCGGTGGGTAATAGTTTTGCTCTTGCTAGGGTCGGAATCACCGCTCAAGGATCTGATGGCTTGTTGTGCAGTACAGACAGGACAACTAGGTGGTGCTTGCCAATGCCATGCCATGGGTTCGCATATGTCGCTTGCTTATGGTGTCATTCGGTTATACTAAAATGAACTAGTTTATAATTGAAATTGTACTATAGCTAACAAAAATTACACTGTAACTGATAGTAGCTTATTTGACATAGTTAAATTTAAAAATAAAAAAATAGGTTAGCCCATAATGGACAATACAAACGAATACGAGAAAAAAAGAACCGGCAAAAAAGCTAAAAAGCCAGAAAAAGACGAAATTTAGGAATAATGAAAAATAAGCCAGAAGCCGAAATGAGCAGGACACTTCGTAATTTAGCATTTTGGTCTCTTGTGTCCCCGCCCCCCCCCCCCCCCCCCCGGGGCTACTCAAACCTCATATATTACTGTATAGTATGAAAGTTGGAACTGTTCACACATCTAGCCCTCTAGCAAAGTTTTTTTTCTTCAATTTGGCCTCTAGCATCCTTTTTTTTGGCAAAAAATGGCCTGCTCTTCAAGCTCAAAAGGCGCGATAGGTGACATATATCACCTGCGGTGCCCCATCACGTACACGTATTTCTCCCTCACTTTTTTCTACTGCTCGTCTCCTTGTTCTAAAAGGTATTAGTTTTAGCACTTACTATTTATTTAGATTTGGTGCATTGCCATATGTACTGCCTGCTAACTGGCTACTCTTTGTGGGTTTGCACAAGTAGTAAATCATCACTCACAGTGAGGTTGCGCATCTAGTTCTCATCACTGTACCATTCCTTACGCTAATTGTATGTACGACAGGGAAACAATTGACGGTGGAGATGGAAACCCACAGAGTGTGCGGGTTGTAAATTGTTATGTGATATGGAATCCTTTAACAGGTACTGTGATCCTGTTACAATTTTTAATGGACAGAAAGTCCAGTCATGCATACACGCGATAGAATGGGAATACGTTGTTATGGTGCATTATCCCAGGAGGTCACTGTAGCAGATACGTGAACGGCACCATGTGTTATGCAGCGTGTGTGAACAGTACTATGAGGTACTGTAGCATCTATTTAGGGATAGATGCTTATACAATATCGTGAATAGTTAGATGCATATTTTTATATTAAGAATATTAATAATTATTGTTTTGTTGATTATCTTAAACCGAATTTTGGATCTTGCAAGTGGCTCGTCAGTCTCCCTAGTTTGAAATGGTTCTCCTATATGTTGGTAGATAACCATGCACACTTTCACCTCTTGTTTCGCGAAGAGAGTTTCAATCATGGCCAAACCGAATAACCGATGGAACTGCAAATTCTCTCGATGGGCTGCAAATCTGCAAACAAATTGAGCGATACAACTGTCTCGTAGCTGTGCATATGTTCTCTTTGTTTTTATAGCGAAGTTCTGTTGGTGCTTTTCTATATATTTTTTTCATTCGCAGGTGTCACGCTGATATCCAGCAGAGATATTTTTTCCCTCGCAGGTTTTAACCCTTCGCGGCTTTTCTATGACATGTTCTTTTCAGCTTTTAAAAGGTGCTTTTCAGTTTTTCTACATTAACTAACTTTTAAATGGAGTATCTTTTTAAGATAAGGTCTAAAAGTTAATTGTATTACATACTGTACCGACTTCATTTATATCTGTAAAAACCACATGAGTTTTTGTTACTCTGTAATATTTCGCACAAATAGACCAAAAACCTGAAGCCATAGCTAAAAACCATAAGTTTCAGCCAAAAAGAACAGGCCCATAGTATTATACCGTACGGTTAAACCATGAAGTGTAAATTTCATTTTCAGTGTTGTATACAGCCCATAGAATTAGAAGGGTTAAATTAGCCCATTAGCATCTCGTATTAGCCTAAATGGAACATTTAACTAGTGGTTCGACAACACTAAATAGGCCCGAGAAGAATTGACCAGATCGTCGGCCCATTGAAATCCATTGTCTGCGAAGGAGTTTTCCGCCCATTAAGTACCAACAGATTTTCGGCCTAGGAAATAAAATTTGGCCCATCAAGGTCAGCAATAGAGAAACTTGCGGCCGAACGAAGAAATTTCGACCCACTAAAGCCACAAAGAAGGCGCTTTCGGCCCGTTCAGGCCCATAAAGGCTCAACAGCGAACACTTGTTGGACCAATATATGGTTGGCTAACCACGGCCCAGAACATAAGTCGGCGAATTGAACACACAAAGCAAGACGGTAATGACAGTCATTCAATTTCACTGACCTATCCATCCACTACACACAATGCATCTTAATACAGCAACAATGTCCCATCAAAAGTCCACATTAATACAATGTTACAATGTTATGCAAAATATGTAGGGCTTGTTTGGATAGGTGGGGACTCTAGGGATCTTAACCCTCATTCCAAATAGTGTGACTCTGGGGATGCCACATTTGACGGTTTGACGTCATCAACCTGGCAATGAAACAAATGACAGCATTGAAATTATTTCAAATGTACTCAGGAATTGAGCATCATATTACTAAATACTTCCACATCTATATCCCGTCTTGAGAAAATACTCCGTTTGAAAGTTAGGTACTGTAGCAAAAGCCAAAAGCCGCCAGCTTCGGAGGAAAAGAACATGCATGGTTTCCTGCAAAGTACACGTACTATTACTACAATAAAAATATTGCGATCCGTGAACATTTCTTTGTGCTAAGTTAATATTTACCTGAAATATTAAACGTGAACATTTCTTTTTGCTAAGTTAATCTTTACCTGAATTATTAAGTATACGTACAAGTACTACAGTAAGTAGGTGATGGGAACAAAAAAAAAAGGAAGAGAGAGACCCCATATGCCGATAGAGCATATGGGGTAGAATGGGAGCATGTTGTGCTGGCGCAATGATTGCTTGACCAACTTCGTTTTTTTTAAGACACCTGCTAATGCAGCATTGCTTAAGACTTGACATCAATATTTCTCCATTGAGGTTTTTGGATACCTCGTAAATTTTGTTTCGTATGAGCACCAAATTATACATCAATAAGATTGCATTAACACAGCACACCGATTGTATTGCAATTCTAAAGGTGACCTTTTGTTAATTTAGATTGCCATGAACTTTGCTCATGCTTTTAGGAAATCGTGAACATGTGTGTGTCGATGGACTCAATTTTTATACAATAGACTAAAAAAATGTCGGCCCATTAAAGCCCATAAAGAAGGAGCTTGGCCTATTAAAGCCCACACTAGAGAAATTTCCGGCCCGTTCAACGTAGACCCCGGACAAAACTAGAGCGGCCTGTTTGGGTTCAAAATGACTACTTATTCGGCCCAGACCGAATTCAGCCTACTTTACGGTTAGCTCACCACGGTCCAGAACGAAAGTCGGCGAACAATTCAATTTCACTGACTTATCTATTGACTACTTTCCTCCTAAAATAGCATTCTAATGTATCTTGACACAGCACCGATGCCCCATCAAACGTCCACGTTAATACAATGTTAATATGTAATGTATATCTGCAACATAGCAGACATAGCACATTGGTTGTATTCTTAACAGCCTTGAAAATCATATCCATGAATGATTGAAAAATAATGGAATACTACATAAGAAAAGTTGAATGTTGTATATAGCAGCAATATAGCTGACAGCACATTGGTTGCATTCTTAACAGCCTTGAAAAGCATATGCATGGGTGATGGAAAAGATGATTGAAATTTAAAAGAAAAAAATGGTGAACTACTGCATATGAAAATATGAGTGTTGTATCTAGGGGGTTTTAGCTTATAACCATTGATGTGGGCATCTAGATGACTCGACTAGGGAATCATAGTGAGGCGGATGAATGGGATTGTTGGGGCCAATGGCCTATAGCATACTCCGCTGTAGCGCCTTGTTCCCAATTAGACTGTTTCCCTATTTTGAAATGGTTCTCCTATATGTTGGTAGATAATCATGCGCACTTTCACCTTTTGTTTCTTGAAGAAAGTTTCGATCATGGCCAAATTGATAGAACTGCAAATTCTCTCGTTGGGCTGCAAATCTGCAAACAAATTGAGTGATACAACTGTCTCGTAGCTGGGCACATGTTCTCTTTGTTTTTATTGCGAAGTTCTGTTGGTGTAATATATATTTTAATATATAGTTCTTTCGTGGTGCTCACAGCCTACATTTGACAGTGCAAGTACCAACAAGCACACCAGAATATTCAAGGATAAATAACCAAGCTAATAGCTCCCTTTTTCACAGCTATTAAAATGAAGCAGAATGGAAGAGACCCAAAAGCAGTAAACATGTGAAAATACAATGGACTAATATGGGCAACTGCTACACACCCCATCTCCCCCCCCCCCCCCCCCCCCCAAAAAAAACAAATCCAATCCAAAATAACCCTTCAGCACAAAGATGCATCCAAACCCTTGGCAAGCACGAACGACCCTATTAAAAGCCATTAAACTCAAAGATCTGCGCTGAGATCTGTAGCTTTTTTTTTTAACCAAAACTCACTCTTATGCAAAGCGCTAAATCAGTCAACTGAGATTAAAATGGAATTTATGACATCGGGCACAAAAGTAGGATAAAACGATTAAAAAAATCCACATTTTGTATCAGAATAATGTGTTGACTTAGTCATTTCATCATTAACTGGAAAAAGGTCCAGAATCCAGATGAATTTTCAGGATCAAGGCAATTATAGGATACACTGAAGCACTAGTTCCTATCAAATTTCACCAACAGGTTGAAGCTCCTATCCTGCATGAAACGCTGACACAATTAAACTAATCTAATTATCCAACAGTTCTACCACAAGGCCACATGTTGTATACTGCATGAGTTCTCATGGGTTTTTCTCAGATAACAGTGTGGCTTTGGTAGCATCCAGATAGGATTCCATGGAACAATTTATCTCTCCTTACAGCTTTGCTCAGAAAACACAAAGTCTAAACACATCAATTACCATATTAACTCAGAGGCAGTGAGCAAAGAAATAGACGTGTCATCATGCAATGCAAGTACCAGCGCATGAAAACTAACATCATATAGAGGATTGAAGAGTGGCACCACATAAATAGACCTTACCTGCAGGAAGCCGAGGAGCATCGTACATGGGAGAGATGGAATGCCACAGCCAAAACCCCCTGAACAAAAATCAGCCACCTCTGCAAGTCCACAAGAACGCAACTTCAGTAGTTCATTGCATGAAAACACTGTCGAGTTGAGCTAATGCAATACGAAATGGCACGACTACAGTGTCATTGGAGAGCAGAGTAAGCGGCAGACTCTGACAGGTTGAGAACGACATTGTCAAGCAAACCCTATGCCTACCATTGAGAACGACATTGTCAAGCAATCTGTGCAATAGGTAAAATTAGACGTGATATTTTGCTGTAAAAACTAAATCTTCACATGCACCCATGAATCATCATTCCTAGAACCGAAGAAATGCAGATAGAAACTTACTGCTGTGCGTCTATTTGTGCCTCTAATAGATTAAAAAAAATTCTGAACTGTATACCGATCAAAAGAAAACGAAGAAGGAATACATTTACCCTAGTTTCGGACCCATCATTTTTCTGCAAGCATACGGATATTCTTGCCTTCCTCTCCTGTTCTTCCCATCGGAGTGTGTCTCCTATTCCTCTTCATCCACTTATGCTGTCGAGAGAAATTAAGGATGAAAGATGGAATCACCAAGTGGAAATTAAGGAAATAAATTAAATGAACATAGCAAGGCAACAAATTAAGACGAAGCAATTGTGTTAATTTACCTCCAGATATGGTAAAGCGGCTGATATTTGTCTCCAAGTTGTATGGATCTCTTGTGTACAGAGCATACCATTTCCTATGATTGTCTTCGTGTGCGTAGGCCTTGACATGCTGGATATGACTCAACCTTTCCCACTCTAGGCTAGATTTTCCCTCGGCTATGGAAGTGAGCATTGCTAGGCTGCACTCCAGCAGCAAATGCCTTGGGTTTACATTTTGCAGGTATCCCGGGAGTGTTTCCATGTCATAGTCCTTCAGCTTGAGCCTCTGGAGTGCAAGCATGCCCTCCAATACCTTCAGCTTTGGGCAGCAGCTGATGTCAAGCTTTTGCAATTTGGGGAGATTTGTGATCCTCTCGAGGTCAGGGTTCTCATACACCTCAAGCTCAACAAGAGAAGCAAAGTTCTCCAGAGAGTTGAGGTGCTGCACATTGTGTACGTATAACCTTTTCAAAGCCCTTGCATGGGAGGCAAGGCCAGGAGGAACATGCATCAACTTGCAATCCTTGATAAAAAGTTCCTCTAAGACAGGCATGGCTTGCACTCGCTCCTCCCACTCCCATTCCTTCCACTCCGCCATTCCTCCTAAGACCATCACGTGTAGTCTTGGAAACGCAACCGCCGCATGATGATTGTGGTGATGGATGGGTTGTAGGAATTCAAACCCAACACGCTCGATGGCTGGAGCGTGTTTGATCTGAAGGAATTGCAAACAGGGGAGCTGGCACAAGCCATCAGGGAGTTGGGTGCAGTAGACCAGGTCCACCATAAATAGCGTCCTCAAGCTCTTGAGGGGCACCGCTGCTGTCGACATCATCCACATTGGGAGCCGCCGACCAAAATATCTTTCAATGTCAAGATAATCTAAGCAACACGGAGGGCAGAGCTCATCAAACACCTCCTCAATTCGTCGCTGCTCTTCCTCAGAGATGCCTTCTCCCAATCTGTTGGTGCAGTATAATCTCAGATTGGTAAGATGTGCTTTTTCACCAAGCCTGGCCTTTGCGGCGGACGAGGCAGTAGATACATTCTCCAAACTATGTAATCCAAGAATCTTAAGCTTGGAAAGTGGCCCCAGCTCTTCCAAACTACACCAATCATCATCCATGTGGGCTTGAAATCCGCGTAGTTTCCTCAAATTTGCTAGACCACGGAATCCCCTAGGTATACTGTTTATACTTGTGTAGCTAAGATCAAGATAGCTCAGCTGCCCTAGCTTTACAATGCCATCAGGAAGTATCACCAAACTTTCACAACCATGAAGGCTAATGTACTGTAAGAATTTCATCTTGCTGATGTTCTCCGGTAGTCCAGATATGTCAGTGTATCTTAGGGACAAATACCTCAGGTGCTTAAGTTGGTACACAGATTCAACCAATGCAGCAACATCTGTAGATTCTATATGTAGAGTCCGCAGTTTCAAAAAAGTAATCAGCGAATCACCAGGTTTAATCTTCAACTGGCCAATTGATATGAGTGTTCTCAGTGATTCCTGTGCATGCAAAAAGCTCCACTCAAATTCATTTGATTCTGATCCTTTGGTTTCTACAGACAATCGATGAAACTTATGTGAATTAGGTTTACTGATAATATCAAGAGTTTCTCTGTTGTGAGCTACTAGTGCTTCGTCTCTGGCCATATACTGAGCAAATGAGCGAACAACATCATGCATGTTGCAAACACATTGTTCAGCATACGTTGTATCTGGCTCTATAAGGTTCCTCAATATTAACTCCTTATAGCACTCGCTTCCTAATTCTTCCGATTCATCTAAGTTTGCATGAAGAAATCCTTCACTAATCCACATGCTCACAACTGTATCAACCGCAAACTGTGTATTTTTAGGGAGAAGGGAGTAGTGTAGAAAGCATTGCTTCATATAAGGAGGCAAGTCTTCGTAGCTCAAGTATATTGCGTAGTTTAACTCTGGGGGCATTTCGGATACTGACCATCTGGAATCATTTAGAATCTTCTCCCAATCAGGTCGCTGCTTCTCCCTCTTGCACAAGAGTCCTCCCATTACTTTGATAGCAAGTGGCAAACCACCACATCTTGCTATAATGTCCAATCCAATATCTTGTAGCATATCAACCTTAGCTTCATCCTGCTTACTTGAGACTACCTACAAGCAGTTTAAACCGATAGGGTTAATACGTGGCTAGTGTTCTTTTTTATTAGCTCGTCGAGGGAATTATGAAACTAATAAAAAGCCAGCCGATGTACGTACGTACTACCTAAATTGAATGACAAAGCTGCGAACATGCAGACATCGATCGATCTCCTTTTTTTCTTTAACTTGCTAATTAGCTCATCGAGGAAATTAAGAAACTAATAAAAGGTCAGTCGGTGTACATGAAATTAAGAAGCATAACACTCGCACAACATATGAATGGACTGTGCGTAACGTTGCAATTAGGACGGACGGTGGCAGGACGGTGCACAGGACAAGTCTGTATGGGGCAACTAAACAAGCGGACTCAAACAGGACTATCCTAGCGAACATAAAGCATAAGTATTTTTTTAATCAAAACAACCATGCTAAAATAATGTTCCCTCCGTCCAAAAATATAAAATATATTTTGTTTTTACATAGACTAAAGAAACATTGAAAATGACTAGACTACCTTAATTATTATCTCTTAGTACTATATTAAACGCAAGAATGTAGGGAATATAAAAAAAAGCTATATATTTATTAGGGGTATAGAGGAAACAAAACATTTATTTGCATTGAAATGTAAAATACACGATGCATTTGTGGACAGGATATTAAAAATACACCCTACTTTTTACGGAATGTGTAATACTGCATGTATAAAAAAAATACTCTCTTCAGTCACAAAAGAAAGTTTTTTTAGACATTGACATGGTCCCAAAATGCAACTTTGTCCACTCGTTTCTATTGTATATTTATAAATTCTAATAAAATTATAATATTATAAAAGTATTTTAAGAGACAAATCTGCACGTATCATTTTCATGTGTCTAATCTAATCGATAATGAAATTACCACATGGATCGAAGGGAAAAAGAAAGAAAGAAAACATTGTTGATTGTGATGGGTCCAGATTATAACGATGTTGATTTAATAGATATAGATAGATATTAGAGTTATACAGGTAATACAAGTACACTCTCAAAATATAAATAGCTAAGGTATATGCAATAACATCATAGTCCAATAAAGGGGCATTCATATTAGGTTTTTGCTGATGGCTTTTGGCTGAAAATAAATAGTATTGGCTGAAAGAAGTGGCTTTTAAAGAGAGGAGTCAGGCGGTGTAAAAAGTGAGGGAGAGATACATGTGCGTGACTGGAGCGAGATGAGTAGGGTGGGTGATGCACCCGTTTCGAGAAGGTAGATGCTCGTATTGACTTTTCTAAACAGAAGTTAATATGAACAAAGCTAAACTAGGATGAACATCTCCTACTAACAATCGGATACTAGCGTCCAATTGTTTAATAATTCAGGAGCTTAATTGCTAAACGTGGTAGCCGAGACCTACGTCCAGACCGTGCAAATTTTAGCTGGATTGCTAGCCGTCTTAGGCTCTTAGCCATCAACATCCATGCCATGCAAAGAGAACAAGAATTAAACCATGCATATGAAATAGAAGAGCACGGTTCGAAAAACTATAGATCAAAAAAATTAAGAAGTTAATCAACATGTTGGCAATAAGAAGCTGTAGAAGCTAGCAACGAGAAGATGCATAAGGTTATTTGAAAAAATAAAATAAAAATGATTCAAACCTCATTAAAATGGAAGAAAAAGAAGCAACTGTGATCGCTCTCAAAGATCAGAAATTACCACTTAATCATAGAAAAAAATAAAAACATCTAGGTATCGATCATGTTAGGTCAAGACTATATATATATATTTCAAACCTCATTAAAATGGAAGAAAAAGAAGCAACTGCGATAGCTCTCAAAGACCAGAAATTACCACCTTAATCATAGAAAAAAAATAAAAACATCTAGGTATCGATCATGTTAGGTCAAGACTATATATATATATGTGTGCGCGCGCGCGCGTGCTAGTACTTTGTAACTGTTGTCCTTACATACCAAACAGTAAAGGAAGGAGGGCTACGGGGAGGCTGTAAAGAGGCTTCCTATAGCCTTACACACCATGGAGATGACAATAATGTCTGTACGGGTGTCTCGGAAATTTGTGATGTCTGCCTCCTTTCAAAAAAAAAAGAGAATGTCTCCCTTTCCCTCACAACGTCCAAATGCACTTATTTATAGTCATGAGGATCCTTATTACACATATACCCCTATTCGGGTCTATGCTTGCAGGGGTAAACCTATCATTTTCCTTATCTAAAGTTACATAAATATCCCTATCTAGATCTACATCTACAGGGATAAGCCTGCCATTTCCTTGGTCTAGCAAGCTTTTATAAAGCTGCCAGCTGGCGTCATGGACTGTTTGGCCTAAGGTGAGAGCTACTTCCTGACAGTAACAAATACAACTCTACTATTCATGTAAGGAAAATTGGTACAGCACGTGAAATCGGTTAGATGTGTACGGTTCAAACTTCAATAATTTATGCCTACATGTCGTCACGAGATCAACTAAGAGTGTACTAGAATGCTTAATCCGCAGGCTGTAACATACAGAGGCCCAAGTCATGATCGATCTGTCATGCATGGTTACAAGAAACATATTTACAATATGAATTTGAAAAAAGAATTGAGTAGGAAACAAATTCTAATAGTTAATTGGAAGGATGTGTAATAGCTAACCGCGCAATTGCGCAGGCATATCAGCTAATTGTAAGAATAATATTGTACAAACAAAAAATTTAAGAATAATTTTATAAGAACATGAATAATTTTGTACAACCGAATTAATTTTATACAAAAATAATTTTGTACAAAAATTGAACACATTAATTACGAATAATTTTGTACGAATAATATGTGTTTCTATATATGCTATCCTAAAAGACAAAAGGCACAAATTAATTACGAACGCATCGAGGGCCTAATTTTAATTTCAACCGTCTGCTACTTCTCCTGGGTTATCATTGAAAACCGGTGTTATTGGCGAGCACCGGTAAAAAACATATTGGCCAAAAAATTTGGACTTATTTAAATTTTGCCAAAATTTCGCCAAAAAAACTGGAAGAACAGGTAACCGGCGAAATTTCAAAAAATTTGGACCATTTTTTAGTTGATTTCAGCTAATACAGATTTTATAATTCAAATCCCAATTCAAAAATTTCGGCCAAAAATTTCAGATAAAACCAGTTACCAGCGTTTTTTGGCATTACTGCTACTCTCCGATAAATTTTGGCATCCGATACAAATTTCTAGTACTTCAGTACTAACGATACAGTTTTAGGGTTTGGTTTGTAAATGAACCGCATACTGAATAAATAAACAGATTAATAACTGACCTGCTTTTTGAGCAAGGACCAGGCATCTTCAGGTCCTAATTTGTCGACACGGTGGTAAGGATGGGCGGCTTGCATCGCTCGGGCAACCGTGTCGATTCTTGTGGTGATGAGCACTCGGCTACCGGGGGCACCGTAACTGAAGGGAGCCCTGAGCAAGTTGTTCCATTCTCCTTCACTCCACATGTCATCCAACACTACAAAGAACACCTTGTCCTTGATGGCGTTAACAAGGGTCGATGCAAGTAGGGACCTGTCTCGAGTCCCAGCGCCAGGGAGGTCCCCATTGGCAGCAGTGATGGCCGTCCTCAGCAGCTCTGCCTGGTCAAAGTCTTGTGTGACGCTCAGCCATATCTTCTTGTCGAACTTGTGTTGGATGGCCTCGTCGTTGAAGACCTTCTTGGCGAGGGTGGTCTTGCCGATCCCGCCAACACCCACGATAGCGACCACCATGATGCCATCATTATTCTCCTTGTCTCCCTCCACCTTTGTCATGAGCTTCTCCACCAGCGCTCTAGTATCCTCTTCAATCTTCTCCCCAACCACTCCCGACCGGTCCAACACCTGATCCGTCTTCCACTCATATGAAGAAGGTCGGGCTCGGGCCATCCTCAGGTCCTGGTAGGTCTCCAGCTTGATGAAGTTGAACCCAGCACCCGTCTTGCAGATGTCGTCCAGCCTCTGGTTGAGCTTCTTGATGCGGCTACCAATGTCATGGGCGAAGAGCAGATCCCGTAGGCAGAAGAGCAAGGAGTTGCAGCAACCCATGCCTACCGCGGAGGACTCGCCCTGCAGTTGATCCATGGCCTGTAGCTGGCAGAGCTCGAGGATGTCGGTGGTATCGTACATGACGTCCTTGAGCTTCCTCACCCACCCCTGCACGTGCTTGTCGGTGATGCGCTTCTTCTCGGCGTCGGCAATGTAGTCGTTGAGGCTCTGTAGCTTCTCCTCCAGGTTGGCGATCTCGCCGGAGACACCAAGCAGCATGCCCACCTCATCTTGCGCCACCTGCCTGAGGAGGTCGGCGACGTAGGACGCGAAGGCATCCAGGACCATCGCCATGGCAACTCTCGTGTCGCGCGCGTAGTAGATGAAGCAAGCTAGCTAGATCAAAGCCGGAAAATAGTTAAGAGCTTAAGCACCCTCCCTGGTTAGTGGCTACAGAAGGAATACACACTCAGTACGTTTGTGCATCGCATCGCAGCTCTCTCTAACTAGTTGGCTTTGGACAGAGAATGGAGATGCAAGCTTTGCTTGGCTCAAGGATGACGATGCGATGGAGGTGTATGAACTGTACTTGAAGAGCAGCAGTGGATCAGCAGTAGTTAAGGCCCATGTGACCGACTATATATTGTCCGGACTTGCAGAGCGGACTTAAACTCTATTGAATAGAGCTCGGCTCGATTCTTTCATATGGGGGGCAGCTTTGAAACTTGAAAACCCGACAGGTCACACCAATCAACTCAACGTTTGTTGGACGACGACCCAAAAGAGAATGACTTGTGCACCAAAGTAGAAGTCCCAGGGTGGGAAGAGGCCACAACTCTTTCAAGTACACCAATAACCATCCGTGTGGGCTGGAAGCCTATATACTTCAGTTTCCTCGTATTTGTGGGGCTGCAGAATAGATAAGTCAGGATTTTAGTTCAAATTCCAATCTTATACCAGTCCATGTGGCTCTATCCTTTTTCGGCTTTTTAGCCTCCTTTTGACTTTAACTTCTTTCAGCAATAATTGTTCATTAGACTAACTAGCATATTTTTCCACGTAATTGCATGGCTAATTTTTTATTTGTGTTACAATTCTATTATCTTTCAAAAATATAGTTATATTTGTTATAGTGTTATAATAGTTGTAATATCTATAAGATTAATCTAAACCGTTATAATCTAGCCCTACCAAAATAAGTGGTTCAGATATTTTGTTTTTGTCTCTATTAATGAGAAAATTTCTTATCTATATATGATTAATGTGCACTATTATAATTTGATCCTACCGGAATAAGTGTTGTAGATCATTTTGTAGAAATTTTGCTTTTTTCTTATTGAATGATTATTGTGGGATTTTCTAAACCTTCAAAACGAAGGAGGTATTTTAAATATCATCAATTGTTTGTAGATATATGATTGCATGCCCCATGTACCACCTATATATATAGGACGTTGAAATGGGACACCATGGTGTCTAAGCACCAAGCCTCCCTGCCTTTGGATTGCTTTTAGATGCGTGCAAGTGCAATGATATATAATATATCATGATGGAAAGTCTTAATTATGGATGGAAAGTCTCAATCATGGATGTAAAGTCTTAATCATGAATGGAATGTTCAATCATGAAGTCTGGCCACCATGGTGTCCCTATTATTTATACTATATATATATATATATATATATATATATATATATATATATATATATATCACCAGTAAGAAAGAATAATTTCAAACTTTTTTGGGATTTTTTTATTTCACACTACTGTACATTGCCCCCACAAATTTTGCCTTGTAGATATATATTGTAATCCCTTTCAATCTTTTTTGTGTCACACGCTCACGACCACATCGCTCATCGTCGTCATGGACAAGCGAGCTTAGCTTTCTGGAAACGATTGATTACAAGGAGCATGACTGATCGATTTCGTAGCTTAACAATAATTAATAGCCTTGGACGCTTATAGTAATAATTAACATGCAATAATTACCAAAAGGATTTAATTTGAACCTTGCAAGCAATCTCTATGCTTGACATATATATATATATATATATATATATATATATATATATATATATATATATATATATATATACATTACTGACTTACTACGCATTAGTAAGTCTCTCGTATTGGACTACATTTCACTTGGACCGACTAAGCCATATGGTGCAAAATTGAGTAGATCTTGCTAGTTACACGCAACACAAATCACTGGACTGGCCACTCAAACTACAAGTAAAAAGTACAGACTTGCTTCTCGAGCAATAACTAGGCATCATCAGGCCCTAATGTGTTGACACGGTGGTAGGGCTCCCTGGCTTTCATCCCTTGGGTGACCGTGTCATGTCTCGTGGTGACGAGGACTTGGCTGCCTTCAGCAACGGCATTGATCAATGGTGTTTTAAGCATGCTCCAAACATCATCCATCACCAATAAGGTCTTTTACCTGTTCAAGGCATCCTTGAGGGTTCGCTGAAGTGTGGCCTTTGCATCTCCAAAATGACGGTGGTCTCCCCCGGCTTCGGTGATGGCTCTCCTCAGCAGCTCAGCCTCATTGTAGTCTTGGTTGACGCTCAGCCATATCTTCTTGTGGAACTCACGTTGGATGGTCTCGTCGTTGAAGACGTTTTGGGCGAGGGTGGTCTTGCCAATCCCGCCGACGCCTACAACAACCAGGGCCATCATTTTGTTGTCTTCACAGCTGGTTTCCCCCTCAATTCTTGTCAGCATCTCCACCAGCTTTGTTGTGTCCTCTTCGATCTTCTCCCCCACAATACCCGACCGGTCAAGCTCCCCTGACGTTTCGCGGCTGGCAGGACGAGAGGCACGCGTCCTGTTGCTATGCTCCTCGTAGCCAACGAGGTCGATGAAGCTGAAGGCGACACTCCGCTCCTTGATGGTGCCAAGCCTCTGGTTGAGCGCCTTGATGCGGCTGCCGATGTCGTGGGTGAAGAGGGGATTTCTCAGGCAGAAGAGCAAGGGGTTACAACACCCTATGTCTACTGCGGCGGATGGACCACGCTCCATGGCCTTGAGCTGGCAGAGATCGAGGATGTCGGTGGCGTCGTACATGGCACCCTTGAGCTCCCTCACCCACCCCTGCACGCTCTGGTCGATGATGCGCCTCCTCTCTGCGTCGGCGAGGAAGTTCTTGAGGTCCCCAAGCTTGACGCCCAGGTTGTCGATCTCGCCGAAGACACCGAGCAGCATGCCAACCTCTTCTCTCGCCATCTCGGTGAGCATGTTTTGGAGGTAGGACGCAAAGGCATCCAGGACCACCGCCATGGAACCTCTCGTGTCGTGCGCGCGTAGTAGATGAAGCAAGCTAGCTTGATCAAAGCCAGAAAATAGTTAAGAGCTTAAGCACCCTCCATGGAGATGCATACTCTTGCCTGTCGCATCGCAGCTAGGACTGTGCAATCGGTTTTTTCGGTTTGATCGGTTCGGTATATACGGTGTTTGTAGTTCGGTAATATACGGTATTTTTAGAAGTACGGTTCGATATCGGTAAATCCCAATTTATTTCGGCGCGGTATCGGTAAATACCATATTTACCAAAGTTGACGCGAATTGCAAACGATATATCGACTAGTAAGACGAGTAGACAATAATACATATACTACTGGCATCTAATATGAGCAAAAGTTTCTTTCCCTGTATTTGCTCTATCAATGCTCCTTGAAGATCATTCAATTCTACTAGATCGCACTTCTGCTTTTGGAGTGAACTAATCATGTTCCTGGTTATGGTCTTGACATCAAATTGCTCAGACAAACAGATCCAGGCAAGCTTGTCAAAAGATTGGTGTACCCTCGGATCATTGAATACCAGTTGAGCTAGTGTTGTCTTACCAAGCCCTCCCATACCAACTATGGCCAGAACAGACAGGCCTTTCTTCTTACAGATGGGCAAACTTGCAACACAAACTCATAAAATTGTCTCTTGGGGGTTCCTATACTTGAATTTTGGTTTGGTGTTTTTGGTTAATTGTACCACTTAGTTCTATCAGCCAGTTTAAATCATTAGCACCCAATCTAGTTTGTACAGGCAATCCTGTGGCGCATTTCATCGAACAGGAAGCTTACAAAGCAGGGTTGCCTCGAGAGTCAAGATGATCGCCACCAACCTCCCGGATGATGCGCTTGCGATGGCCGCCGTCACTCCGTGGTGGCCCTAGCTCGAGGGCCTAGAACCTGCAGCGGGTGGCCTCATACTCGCACTCCCCGACCACGTCCTCCGCGTCGTAGGCGACGGCCCTGAGCCGGAGCCTAGCCGCCGCAGCGCCCTCACCGCGGGAGCCCAGGCAGCACCCGCCTTGGGAGTCGGCATCCCCGAGCGCCGCGTGGATCCGCCGCATCATCCTCTCCAGCCGCCCCAGCTCCTCCATGCCCGATGGATCTGGAGCGCGTGAAGACGAGTCTCACCTGCGCCTGGCAGCGGGAGGGGAGTGGCTCTGAGAGGGGGAGGACAACGAGAAGGAGCGGGAGCGCGAGCGGGATGAGCTGGAGCCAGAGGAGACGGAGCGGGAGGAGGAACCGGAGGAGGAACGCGAGGCCGACTGGCCGCGGCGAGGTTTCGCCATCGTCCCCGACGGCGGCGGAGGCCGGGCGAATAGGGGTGGGTTTGGGGGTGTTTGGGTTAGGGTTTTGTTCGTGGAGGGGGAATAAGGTGCGGAGTTTGTGCTCCGGCCTAGCCTGGCCCGCGCAGGCCGCAGATCTGAGCCGCAGCGGGAGAGATGGACTGTTCGGGTTTTTTTTGGGAAATTCGGTTTTTCTTCGGTTTTTACCGAAAAAACCGAATAAGAGAAATACCACTTTTCTAACTACCGAACCGAATACCGAAAACCGGTCAAACCGAGTTGACCGGTTCGGTTCGGTTTTTTTGGTACGGTTTTTTCGGTTCGGTTTAAAACTGCACAACTCGCAGCTCTCTAACTAGTTGGCTTAGGAGAGAGAATGGAGATGCAAGAATTTTTTTGAATAATCCATTTTTATTCAAAATTACAGAAATATACCTACGAGAAATGTTTTACAAAAATAGGCTCAAGTCGCCCAATGGGATGGTGACTGGAGCCTATCGCCCAACCAAGGGCCGACACAGTCCCTGTCACTCTACCCTCGGGCGACTGCATCCAGTCGCCCTCCCATTGGGCGACTTTCATGCAGTCACTCAATGGTTGAGCGACTGCACTCAGGCCCCCGAAAAAAAGAGAGGAAAAAAGAGAGAAAAGAGTCCATCTTTGCCGAAATTTGAAAAGTGCATCAAACATTCGCCAAAAATAGTGAAAATTGGTGGAGTTGTTCTTCATACATCCAAAAGCCTCCAGAAAAAATTTGAGCAATTTCGGCTACGGGATCAAAAGTTACAGTAGTTTCAATTGAGGTTGAGTCCGTTTCCGACACACCTTCAGTAAAACGGGCATAACTTTTGCATACGGTGTCCGTTTTCGATGTCCTTGTACTCGTTGGAAAGCTAACGACGAGCCCGATCTAAAAGAATGGCTGGCTTGTGCCATTCACCCTCCAAGATCCCGAAAATTGGCCATATTTAGACCTAAACTTGCATCGCAAGATTTTGGTTTCTGTTTTTGCCTTTTCTCTTAGTCTTCCCTTTGGAATTTGAATTTTGCTTCAACTGAAAAGTTGTAGATCTCATCGAAACCTTTCAAATAAGTATATATAAGTCATATAAAACTTTGCTGTTTTATCTTTTGAGACTAGTTGTCTATATTGTATCGGTATATAAAACTTGTGATAGAGAGTATTACAGACGGTTTGTATGTAGAACCGTCTGTGATAATCTCCATTGATCCTCCTCAACCCAATCCTAGCCCAGAGTCACGAATTCTCGGTAACATCAAAATATCACTTACCATCGTATGTACCGATCGTTCTACGGTCAATCGTTCCTACAACATACAATGAACATAAACTTTTATGACAACTTCAGCAGATTTTTTACCAGTTTAAAATTACAAAATTGACAAAATTTAAAACATTCACAGGGGCCTGAGTGCAGTCGCTCAACCATTGGGCGACTGCATGAAAGTTGCCCAATGGGAGGGCGACTGGATGCAGTCGTCCAAGGGTAGAGCGATAGAGACTGTGTCGGCTCCTGGTTGGGCGATAAACTCTAGTCGCTCTCTCATTGGACGATTTGACCTTATTTTTATAAAAAAAAATTTCTCATAGGTATATTTTTGTAATTTTAAATAAAAAATAGATTATTCGTGACTCGAGAATCGAGATGCGATGGAGGTGATGGCGGTGTGTGAACTAGAAAGAGTTGTACTACTGGTTAAGTAGATGTGACTGCTGTTGTCCGGACTTGCAGAGCGGACTTAAACTCCATTGAATGGAGCTCTGCTCGATTGGGAGTCACAGCCCACAATGCTCATCGAACCGATTGATTATATGGTATTGAGTAGCATTCATTTCTATAAAACATTATTAAAAAATATTTTTAGTATATATTATTAAATAGCATCAAATTTTATTATATATCACGATCGTTAGTTGATCTTATACTCTGAAAAAACTAAAATACTCTCAGTAAAAATTAAAGATCTGATTTATTTAAAATAGTAAATACCCTCTAAAAACCTTTCAAAAGTACCCGTCATACGGACAAAAATGACAAGTATAGCATGTAGAGTCACAGAGCAGGCTAAGAAAATGCTAAGAAATTTCTTGTCTTCATAACACTTTGTTGCTACCACGGTATACACATTTTTTCTATGTTTCTTTATGCCATTAGTACGGATTACACTTGTTTTACAATGTATACATGGATACCAGTGGCGGAGGACGAAAAAAATTTAAGATATGGCGAAGTCGATAACATAGATAGTAAAGTAATATCTCTCAAAATGATAGTCGCCAACTGATCCGCTCATCCGCAGCTAATGGATTCGTCTGCGAACTGGCGAGAACGCGAGCTGGTGAGTCGCGAAAATTGGAGCGGCCGGCAGCTGAAGGCAAAGCGTCGTCGCTGCTCTGGAAAACGAACGGGCTACCGCAGTCCCAGTCCACATATGTTGCGCGGCCCACAAGCCACAAGCCCACAAGGCAAGCCGTAAGCGTGAAGCGTCAAGGCCCAAAGGCCAAAGGTCGACTAACAGACTTACGAAGTAACGATTCAGTCATCTTCCTCGTGAGAACATTCAGACTTCGTTCAATAGCAGCAGCAGGACCTTCAACCTGGCATCCATGGCGGCCAGATCAACTCGGGGTGGGGATTCGCGGTGGAGCCAAGGTAGGGCGAGCGCCCTACCTTGCCCTACCGGGCCCTCCGCCCCTGATGGATACTGAATAAAACGTTGTGGTTTTGTGCTCGCACGTCGATGGCGACGGATGAGCTGCTAGATTCTCTTGTACATGATGGCAAAATTTCCTCTGGCCAGCTCTTTCGCCTTCTCGCCGAGGATGAGGTTGCTCCACTGCCGTAGGAGGGCAAGACTGCAAGGTTGGGTGAAAAGTTATGGTTTATGACTGAAATTGTATTGTAGTGATTGAAATTTTACTGTAGCTAAAGGTGATTTATTTGATGTAATTAAATTTAAAAATAGAAAAAATAGCTAGCTTATCATAGACAACGCAAACGAATACAAGAAAAAAAACCAGTAAAAAAACTTAAAAAATCAAAAGTAAAAAAAACAAAATTTATAAATAGTAAAAAATAAGCAGAAAATCAGAAGCTAAAATCTAAACGAAAGACTGGAAGGCCACAGTTGCTTACCTATACGCAAGCATATTCTCTGGAAAGGTGAGGCCACTGGAAGGCCACAGTTGCTTACCTATACGCAAGCATATTCTCTGGAAAGGTGAGGCCCTTTCTATTTATTATTGATTCGATTAAATCAACATTAAATCGACCGCTGGGGCCCCTCCATGGCAGTTTTCTCCCATACCTAGCACAGTAAAGCAGTCCTGTAGCTTCCATGTGCACGACAATTCATCACCTGTGGAAGGAAAACGTCAGCGACACACCTCGTGCGCCCTACTTTCGTGACCTTATCCCGGAAAAGATGCTAATTATTAAGGTGATGATCACTTCAGTTTTAGCTTTTAGCTTTCAATTTATTTTTTACTATTTATAAATTTTATTTTTTCTAAACTTTTAACTTTTTGTTGAGTTTTTTGCTAGTTCTTTTTTCGTATTTATTTGTATTATACGTAATGGGCTAACATATTTTTTTTATATTTTTTTAATTTTTTTCAAATTTAATTGTGCTAAATAGGTCTATGTTAGCTACAGTGTTTTTTCAGTCAACTATAGTGCTTTTCAGCCATAAGCCACTCAAAATAAGCCAAAATGATCACACCCTGCACTAGTCACAATTTAAATATTGTTATTTCGATAGAAAACTTGTACCAATTTTAATTGAATTTAGATCCTGCCCTGTTAGACTGAAAAATAGTGATTTATGACCAAAATTACACTATAACTGAAGATGATTTATTTGACGTAATTGAATTTAAACATAGAAAAAATATGTTAGCTTATCACGGATAACGTAAACGAATACAGAAAAAAGAACAAACAAAAAAGCTTAAAAAACCAAAAATTTTAAAAAATAAAATTTATAAGTAATAAAAAATAAATCAGAAATCAAAAGCTTAAGGCCAACCAAGCGGTATGTGAGGCCTCTCCAATGACAGTTGCTTACCCATACGCAAGCAAATTCTCTGGGAAGGTGAGGCTCTTTCTATTTACTATTGATTCGATTGAATCAACATTAAATCGACCGCTGGGGGCCCTCTCCGTGGAAGTTTTTTTCCCCTACCTAGCGCTCGCTTTTCCACTTGTAACTTTCCTCGTGCAGTGAAGCTTCCATGTGCACGACAATTCATCACCTGTGGAAGGAACAGGTCAGCGACACACCTCGTGCGCCCTACTTTCCTGACCTCATCCCGGAAAAGATGCTAATTATTAAGTGCACTAGTCACAATTTAAATGTTGTTATTTTGATAGAAAACTTGTATCAATTTTAATTGGATTTAGATAGGACTTCCAAGGCTATTAACTTGTTTAGCTTGTACATATCAAACTTTGACATGATTGGGACTACATTTTGATTCTATAATGATTTAATTTTTTAACAATTCGGAATTTCAATTATATATGTATACAATCCAAATTGAATTTAAAATCCAATATAATTTTATTCTGAATTTAAACTTATATAAATTACAAATTTCATTAATTTTTGAGTTTACTGGCAGCGGCGGCAGGCACGTCCCATTGCTCTTGATGGCCGAGTCCAGCACCAGCGGAATAGGCCATCTGTCAAAGACCCTACCACTTGTATCGCAGAGATCTTTTCGGCTAAAATTGTACCAAAGTTATAAATAAGTTCACGGTTACTCCCTCCTGTAGAAGAAAAATCCTGATAACTTCTTTACTTGCCATGGTCATCGCAAAAAAACTATTGCAAGTATGACATTATCAATGGCAAATCTACTCATATTATTTTCATACGAGTAATATGAATATTAAAGAAAGCATTATTAATTGGTCAAATTAGATTTTTTTACTGGAATTCATCTATTTATGTATGTACCAGCCTTTCTCGGTCGGCCATTTGACCGTTGTGGTCCTAAGGTTGGCTGGGATGGATAGCATCTGGCAGCAACCGAGCCCCATGCATGGCTCACCGTCGTTGGCAGCCCCTTCCAGACATTTGCACATCGTGATGCAGCCGGTGACATAGTCCCTGCCCTTAAGTAGCGGCAAGCTGTTGCACCTGATGGCCGTGAACTCATTCCTCTTCGGTGACATCAGGAATGGCCAGCCGGTGAGGTTGACTTGCCATGTGATTCCGGATTGGGCGGTGTTGGACAAGTTAGGGGTGCTAATGGGTCAAAGCCCAATATTAGCCTGGTCTAAGCCTAAAATTATTTTTCTTTTGGTTCAATCTAAGTCTGGTCCAACACAGAGAAGCCTAAGTCTAATCCAAGTCTAAATAAAGGACTAGGCCTTGATCCAGACCACAGCGGTAGCAGATGCGCGACACAGGAGAGAAGACACGCAACTCGCCACTCTCCAACACGATGTCCATGATCTCGTTATATGTTTAATGGGTCTTTTGGTGCAGTGGGCCAATTGGCCAAGGTGAGGATCACTCCTCAACAATAGTCTCTTATAGTAAAGGATTTCCATTTTAGTTTGCCAAAACAACGCCGTTTGCTCCTTAGCCTCCTCCGTCCCTTCGGCTCACTAGATGTTTGTCTTCGGTTTGTTGCTTTTTTGCCATCGATTCCGCGGGCACGCATGATAACCGGTAGCAAGTTGCATGTGGCAACGTTATCACTTTGGTCGTGAGACGTGGGTCAACACGCAGCCCCCTAGAATCTCGTGCCCATTGTGACAGCATTAAAAGACCCTGGACATACTAGTTTGGTTCATGAGCTACTATATATGTACCTCTTGTTAGAAAACCTGGACTTAGGTCGGTAGACCTGGTTCACGGTAGACACCTCACTAAAGACTATAAATAGAAAGCTGTACCGACATATTTTGTACAGATACAATCAGAAATTAATAAAGAAAGACCAGGAGTTCTCTCTACCTGTCTATGTGATTTCAACCTATTATTCTGTCTTCTGTGATTGATTCGTTTCATTCTAAGTAGAGGAATCGATCGAACTGGTCGCCAGCGACGGTTCCTTAACACGTTATCAGCACGAGATCGATCCGGTGAATCAAAGGTAATCATCGAAACTCTAATAGATTGAATTATCTAGATCATTGTAAATTCGCAATTTTCGTGTTCTAGATTGATTTTCTATGGTATAAATCCGCACTAATCTACCGCGAGCAAACATGAAGTCGCCGGCAAAATATCGATTGGTAGATTGCATTACAGGGTAGATGTTGATTATAATGTAGATTAGAAAAGAAAAGAAAAAAATGAAATTTTTTTGCATGCATCAGTTCTGCACGGCAACTGTGCGAAAAACAAGCGCTGGCCGCCGGCCGACCGCCGCCGCTGCTGTTGGTGCACGCCCGAACGTGTTAGGATTCTTTTGCTGTTGTAAAGCATTAACACGGTATTAAATAAATAGATTATTAGCGTGATTTAGAGGTTGCGAGTTCATTGCGTACGGACATGGTGGTAGGGCTGCACAGCTTGCATCCCTCATGCGACTCTTTCGTCTCTTGTGGTGACAAGGACCCGGCTGCCTCGAGCAGCAGCATTCACCAATGGGGTTTTGAGCACACCATCCCATGCTCCTTGGCTCCAAACATCATCCATCACCAGCAACAGCTTCTTACCTTTCAAGGCATCTATAAGGGTTCGCTAAAGCGTGACCTTTGCATCTCCCGCAGGACGGTGGTCTCCTTCGGCTTCGGCGATGGCTCTCCTCAGTAGCTCAGCCTCGTTGTAGTCTTGGTTGACGCTCAGCCATATGTTCCTGTCGAACTCACGTTGGATGGTCTCGTCGTTGAAGATCGTCTGAGCGAGGGTGGTCTTGCCAATCCCGCCGACGCCCACAACAGCCAAGACCATAACTCTACTAATGTCTTCGCGATTAGTTTCCCCCTCGATTACTGCCGTCGTCAGCATCTCCACCAGTTTTCTCGTGTCCTCTTCGATCTTCTCCCCGACCACACCCAATCGGTCGAGCTCCCCCGACAACTCGCGACTGGTAGATAGTTGAGAGGCATGCGCCCTGCTACGGTCCTCGTAGGAACCGAGGTTGAGGAAGGTGAAGGCAGCGCTCCGCTCCTTGATGCCGTCCAGCCTCTGGTTGAGCGCCTTGATGCGGCTGCCGGTGTTGTGGGCGAAGAGGGGATTCCGCAGGCAAAATAGCCAGGGGTTGCAGCACCCCAAGTCTATGGATGCGCCTCGCTGATCCATGGCCCTGAGCTGGCAGAGATCAAGGATGTCGGTGGCGTCGTACATGGCACCTGTCAGACCTAGATTTTACCATCCGGAATCTACTGTGTTTAGTTGCACTATTCCCTGGATCAGTAGATAGTGCTCACAGTTACAGCAATGAATATCAAAATTCATATCATGCGGAAGCGTAAATATAATAGTAGACTTACCTCATGGGCCGATTAGGCCGAAATCAATAAATTGCAGCAGCGGAAGAACGAGCACACAGGCGGAACCTTCAGGACATGCCCACAGGCAGCCAACTGGAGGTTCGCGACCTAGCCCTTGACATCTTCATCTTCTCTGCCAGCTTGTCCAATCTTGATGCTGAGGCGAGGTGATTTGATTCCTGATTCTAAATTTTGTCGCAAAAGCGAGCGTGAGCACTCCGACCCCGTGCTCCGCGAGCCAATACATAGAATGCAAATAAATAGTATGCATGGCTTAACAAAGGAGAGGCTCGGGTTATTTTATTTGCCAAAAATCGCTTTTAGTAGCATTTCTATTATTATATCATATTGTTGTTTTTGTGACCTAAAGACTCTTCACCGCAAATGACATCATTGACTTAATCCACCAAAGACTCACGCTCTTTATTAACTGCTGTCTAAGACTCCCAACAGCGATTGCCATAATTGACTTAATCCACCGAAATTACACTTCCTTTATTGAGTGCTCTCTAATCTCCAAACAACATGTGTCATCCTCTATTCAATCCACCGATCATATTCTTTCTGTATTAGTTGCTGTCTAAGACTCCAAACAGCAAGTGACATTATCCAGTTACTCCACCGATTATACACCTTCTATATTTATTGCTGTCTAAAACTCCAAACAGTGTATGACATCATCTAATTAATCCATCGGACATTCCCATCAAGATTTTCTAACAATCCAATCGACTTTTTATTATTGATTCAACTCCACCAAGAATATCATTGATCAAGCCTACGATTCAATATTATATGTCCACCAAGAATATCATTGATCAACTCTACGATTCACCATTATATATCCACCAAGAATATCACTGATCAACTCTACGATTCACCATTATATATCCACCAAGAATATCACTAATCAAGAACCATAATCCAATACTTGTATTATTCCTCCAAATTCCCGAAAATTCAATTAGATCATTTATCTAGCCTATCTACTCAACTGGACCCCACTAATTTATTTCTCCCAGAACCCACACTATCATTTCCTATTCATGATCGACCTGAATCCACCAATACCTTTATGTGCATACTACAAACATCCATCTCCTTTTCTCACGACCCTGTTTATTCCACCCCTGTTTTATTTTGTAAGAATAGAAATGCCACTATTTGAAATACAATACATAAAATTTTCTGAGACCTAGCAGCTTTGGAACAAAACATAATGTTCAAGGAATATTAACATGATTTTCCATACATATGGCATCACACCATATGCCTAATATCACCATAATTTTTCCATACATATGACATCACACCGTATAACATCTTTCAGCGTTATAGCTGTATAACATCTTTCTGTCATTAGTTTTGGCTAAAGATTTTACGTACCAATGCTGAAAATCGAAATACATGTCACCAAGGAAGAACAATACTAGCAATCGTTATACTGGAAGCTATCCTCTTTGTTACATTTGTAACAACAAGACAGAGCTATGAAAAGTTGCAAATCCGGCCGGACAAAATTTTAACCATGAGAGCAAAGGCAAAACTCGGAGATCAGAAAATAGGGGAGCTAGGCCTGTTCTTTTTTTCTACGGCTTATGGTTTTTAGCTACGGTTTGTGACTTTTAGGCTGTTTATGCAAGAGATTACAAAGTAACAGAAACTCACGTGCGGTTTTTAGTGATATAAATGAAATCAGTAAAGTATGTACTATAATTAATTAGTAGACTCTATCTTAAAAAGATACTCTGTTTAAAGAGATAATTACTATAGAAAAGCTGAAAAGTAGTTTTTAGAAGCTGAAAAGAATAGACGCAGAGCTTGCAAGATAGAGGGAGGGAGCCAAAATTAGGTACGTACCTTGCATTGGGGTGGAGAGACGGATGGGTCTTCAGGACTTGCTCCAAGAGCATCTCAATATTTGTGGATGCGTTGATCACCCAGAGAGGACTGGTGTGAACGCGAAGGACTTGAGTCATTTATTATTAATGGTATGTACATACGCCTATTATTAATGGTTTCAACTGCTAGCTACTACTAGTACCGTTGCTAAATAATAAGCGCGTCAAATTTGGTGAGTTCTCCATATTTACACAAGGCGTCCTCGAGTACCTACTAGAGCCGTCAGAGCTCCTACATGATACCACGCCTGCCTCCAAGCCGAAGGTCCGGCCGGCATATCTCCTGCTTCTTATATAATTTTTCCCTTCTTCAAAGAGAAATAAGCAGGATCAGCATAGGATCGTTTTTCACTTCTTGTTTGGACGTTCAAAAATCAAATTCTCGATCCATTCATCTATCTAAACAAGGCATTAGACTCCGCTCATATTAATTTCTACTTAAAAGGTCGATACAAATATCTAGATTCTTTACTCCTTTTGCTACTGTCTCATTCTGGACATAAAATAGAGGTCATGGATGTATCATATATCCCACTCCTTTCGATCTCATCATACATATTTATCTCTCTTTTACATTTTCACCGCTTATCCTTTTCTTCTAAAAATAACTTTTTCAAACATTATTATTTATTTTTAGATAAAAATCATAAGTCATACCTGTAATGCCTGGGCCGTATGAGCTCAGCCCGGCCCAGCCCGGCCCACCCCACAAATATCTATATGAGAGAGAGAGACAGAGGGAGAAGCCAAACCGGATTTTGCTCCCTCTTCCCGTGCCTTCGCGTTGCTGCTGCTTCCCTCGCGCGTGCTGCCGCAGGTGCCGCCGGGTCTCGCCGTTGCCGCCCCCGTCCTGCGTCGCCGGTGCACCACCGCCGATAGGCCGCTAGCCCGCCGGCCGCACCTCGCCTCCCCTACCGCCCGCGCGCCGCTGCTCCATCTCGCACGCGCCGCGCGCCGCTGCTCCTGCGCCGCTATCGCCACTCCCTGGCTCCGCCAGCTGCGCGCCGAGCAAGGGAGAGTGGGAGGGCCGGGCTTCGGCGTGGAGAGGAGGGGGCGCGGCTGAGTGAGGGAGAGGAAGAAGAGCCGCCAGCGGGTGAGGAAGGGGAAGAGGAAGAGCACCGCCCGTGAAGAAAAAGAGAAGAAAGAGGGGCGCCGGCCGACTGGAAAGAAGATAAGGAAAAGAAAAGAAAAGAGAGAAGAAGAGAGGAAAAAAAGAAAGAGGGGAGAGGGGAGGCTAATCTGCGGCCAGATCTGCCCGATCCGACTGAGAAAAAGAAGGCTGTCCCGATCCGATCGTTCGGGGCCAGGGTAACGCCTCGAAAACCATTCTCCCTTGTTTATTTTACCGAGTCAGGCATAAATAGTATACCAATAATTAGAGCCAATGCATGTGACTATTTAATTATCGTTATTAATATAAATGCTTGGTCGGTACAATTGGTACTGCCACTGTTAAACTGATCGATCCGTGGCAGAGGAGGGAGGAGAGAATAAATTGAGATTAGACAGTATAACTGATGAAGTGTGTAGAGGTCGACCGGCGATTATAAATAATGAGATCGCTAATTTTATAGACTGTTTAAGCATCGGGTCAAGAGAGGTTGCCCAGTGAGACAGGAGTGGGTTATGTCGATTGGACGTTTGAGCGATGTTATTTACTCGTAATTGAATGTATTGCATGAGTGATAAATTGAAATAATTAATGCTTGTTCAGGTGGCGGTTCGAGTCTGGTGCTGTCCACGCACCGTCCGCCAGGTTAACAGGCAAGTGCTGGGTAGAACAGTAAATTGTGGTGAATGTCTGTCATTTGGATTTCCAAGCTATGATTTACAGTATTTATGAGTTGTATATGAATTGTGCTAATCATACCTTGATGAGTACCGATTATGATTAGACATTCATATTTGAAGCATGTTGCATCATGCAAATGCATAAGAGCCAGGCCGTTGAGAAAGTCATGACTAGTCCGGAGTGCTCTTGAATAAGAGCAAGGTCGGTGAGAAAGTCAAGTGACTAATCCGGAGTGCTCTGGAGTAAGACCTACAGAGGTAGGCAATTGAGTGGTCCATCGACGGGTGGACGCTCCGCTATACCGGTATCAGCTACAGTTATAGGTGCATACAGATGCATTGCATTGCATCGCATTGCATTGCATTTACAGGAAATGAACAGATGACAGAGACGACACCCAGAGATTCTGAGTTACAGCTCATAAATGTGATTTGATGGTTGCAGATGCATTGCATAGCATTGCATTACAGATGCATTGCATGAAAGTGACAGAGAAAGTGATACAGATTACAGATACTGAGAAAGTGATACAAACTACAACTACAGAGTTGATTTACAGTTTACAGTTACAGAATTAATTTACAGTTTACAGTCATAAAGTGGATTTACAGCTTACAATTCGTGAAATTGATTGAATTGCTAAAGTGATGTTACTGTTTTATCGTGTGCTTGCTGAGTCTTCGGACTCACCCTTGCTTTATTGTTGTTTTTAGGTGAAGGAAGACACATGCATGGGCAGGTGTAGTGCAGTCATTCACGTATGATAGTAATTCACAAATTAGGTGAAGGAAGACGACATGCATGGGCGGGAGTATTGTAGTCATTCACGTATCACAGTAATTCACAAATCTTCCACAGCTGACATATTTACTCTTGGATAGTCTAAGTGCCTTTCTAGTAATTATCAAAGTTATATCTCTGCTGCGCTTAGTGTCAAGTGTACCAGCTTTTGTCGTCTGGTTGCTATCTAAATAAAATAATTGCTTCGCAAGACCACCAGCAAAAGTTGAAGTTGGTAGCATTATAGTGTAGGTGGTAGCACTTTGGGTTCAGGTAGGAGCCGGGGTGTTACAGTTGGTATCAGAGCGGGCGTTAGGTCCGTGGTGGATAATTTGGTAACCTAGGTCATCTTAATCAAGAATTTGACTCAGGATGGGTTATTAAATTAAGACTTGGCTTAGGTTATATAATTGCTAAAACTTGACACACACTGATGCACGGTAGGATGGGATTGGGTCAAGCATTGCATTTTCAGTTCTGTTAGTCATGTTGTTGATTTGCAATGCTTTGAGGCTGATGCTTGCGAGTTGATGCCAAGCATTTGAATTTGTTGGTTGTGTGTCCGATGGGACCTTGCTGTGATTGTGTCGTGTACCGATGCAATAGAGACTGAGACCGTGGCTACTGGAGATGCCAGGTCATGTTGCCATTTGAGGCATAGCGGTAGTGAAATGTTGTTCAGGAGATGTTTTGCCCTAAGTTTGGGTAGTGAGTACCCCTGGGCTATTGACTCCTTGAGTTGTTGAAATATAGCTGATAATGGGTTGAGATGTGTTGCTCATAAGATGTTTTGCTTCAGTTCGGGAAGTAGGTTCCTTTTGGCTAATAACTCTTTGAATTGTTTGATGAATACCTGATAATGGAGGGTGTTCCATGCAAGTCTGGTATTCGGGGGAATTTTGATTATATGAATGATTGGAGTGACTTGCATGTTGAGATCAATGTTTTGGAGAAGGAAATATCCAATAGTGGTTGAAATATTTGATTCAGCGTACGTGGGATATGGTAGTTAAAGTAACAGGTTGGTTGGGTATGGAATTCTAGATGGTGAGAATCCAAGAGAGTAATTAACTTTAGTTATGTTTGTGGGATTGAAGTTGATTTGAATACAATGGGGATTTAGTAGTGATATGAGAAGCAGCGACGTAAGGCAGACTCATTCTTGTTTAATAGTTAGACTTGAAATATTGATGAATCAGTCGGTGATTATGGTTGCCTAAACTGTTGAGACACATTGAATGACTGGTATTATGATGGTCCCAATTGATTAACCTAATGTGCAATCTAGGCATGCTAAGAAGTGTGCTAATTTATTGTTTTGGTGGAAAATCCCTCAGGGAGTTATCCTTTCATTTGGCATTAGGCGAAGGATTATAGATCTAAGTTTACCAATCTTGCACAGTGATAGATTACTATAATCACGACTGAAGTTTTGGAAAGATTTTAATAGTTATGATTGGAATGAGTTGGGAGGACTAGAATGGGGATTTTGATGTCGGATAAATCTCCCAGTTAAATTGGATGGAGAAGAATTGTTGTACGGCTGAGTGTGACTCAAATTTTGAGGGATGAAACTAGTAATGTTCTAGTGAGATTTGGTGGCAATATTTAAGCATGAGTTGGTGGAGTTGCCACTGCATTTTGTAGGAAATCATGTGCACGCATATGGAAGTAGAACAGACGGATTCTATGCGTAAAAGCGATTGTGGTTTACGGGTGATTGATCATCCTTAAAGTTGAGCTGTGGATATTAGTTAGCGCCTTGGAATTAGGTGCTCGTGGGGTTATTTATTGATAGTGGATCTTTTGATCAAAGAGCCTTGATCACATCTTGTGGTATGCGTACTTGATAGTCGTTATGATTGTGTTGATTCGTACAGTAAGGTGGCAGTGTTTGATGAATTATAGAGTAAATATGAAGGAATAAAGTATCCGGTGAGCCCTGGAACGGTTCAAGATGGGATACTAAAAGTCAATGACTTATATATATTAGCGAATTGGCATTTGCTAATCTGTGTAAGCAGTACAAGAGGTATTTGCTTGTCATTGTTATGGGGAAAAGAATTTTAATTGATTTCTATGTTGGTATCTGGAAGAAATGCTATGTGCTTTGATATGCATTAGCATTTGCAGTTCATGACTTGAGGGAGGTCATGTTCAGTTTCTAATAATGACGAATGCTTGGAGGTACGATAGGAGATCCGTATGACTCACAGATTGATTTATGTGCATGTGTCATGAGTGCTACATGACTTTCCTCACTTCTGCATATGAGATTTCCTGGATGAGTGGTCCGTGGCGTTCCCGAACGCGTAAGTTTCGGGCGTACCTAGGAACGAAGTCCTAGGCGTACTCAGGAATGAGTCCTGAGCGTTTCCCAAATGCATAATTTCGGTTGTTTTGAATTGGGAGTTTAAAGTGAGCCCGGGCGCGTCAACTAGGGTCATGTAAGATTTGGATTTTGTTGCATCTCCCTGTTCCTTGGTGTTATTTGTCTATTGTATATGGCTAATAGAAAACTAGTTGATCTTATGCCATAATCCTGGTGAGAAATTGATTAGGGATAAAATCAGCCTTAAAGGCAAAACTGATTGTGTTATCGCAACTAGTAGCGTCTATGGGAGATAATAGTGATTGATGTCACATTTAAGCTGATAAATCATGGTAGCAATGAGAGCATGAGATTTTGGGTGAAAGAGCTTTCCTGACCTATGTTTGGAGGTAATCATCACTAGGTGTTAATGTTTTAGATTGCTTGATTCTCATAACATAGATCGAGGATGATAATGTTATCGGAGTTATTGGAGGAATATTGGAAACCTTGGTTTATGAGCCCCATATTTGTTGATGCTAGTGGAGGCTAAAAGATTGAAAAAAACATTGAAGCAGAGCTATTAGAGGGTTTAGTTATCATATGTTAACTGAGATCTTGAATAGAGCTTACCTCCATTTGTGGATATGAGGAATTGAGTACAGATGGGTGATTTTTATGTTCACTGTGTTCGGTGATCATTGACTGAGGAAATAGTTAGAGAAATGAATCATTTCATGAGATGAAGTTGACCATTGATGGAGTTCATTGTGGTGTAAATAGAGCATGAGTAGAAACCCTAGAGAATAAGGGCATTGGAGGAATCGAATTAATAGAATCGAATACGGATTTTGATAGGACAGGTGAGGTTACCTGTCGACAGCATGTCATTGGTGTAGGAGGTTTGCTTGAGTACTTTGCGAGACACGTACTAAAGCATCCCCAGATTCGTGTGAATCTTGCTCCAGGATTGAGTTGGTTTTGTAACTCATAGGTTGGTGTTGGAAGGATGAATTGTCGCATGGTATATGCGGCATAAAGTTGTTTGTTAGGATGAGAATTGATGTCCTATTCGGTTTTCACTCTGAGTGGATTCATTGTGATGAAATGATTTCCTGTGGGGAAGTGAATTCCCAATTATTTTAGAAGAAAGGTTGTTATTGGTGGATGAAGAGATTGATCTTATGATTGGATTACCTTTATAAAAGACTTTGCTTTGTAAAAGCGAGTCGGGTTTATGAGGGTTATGTGATATTTCTCGCATGAAAGAGAAGAGCTCTCTTTGTTGCGAACAAAAGTAGCGTTATCTCTTTTGTGCAAGCGATGAGAGTGATTTTCATGGAGGATTGATGATTTGAGACGTTAAAGATTCCTAAGGTAGTGGTCGTGTTAGACCAAACGTAGGATGATGTGAGAATTGAGTCTACGTGCGTGAGATAGTGAGATTGCGTGGTGTGCCCAAGACGATAGTTTCGGACAGAGATGCTAAGTTTGTCTCCAAGTTTTGGGAGAGCTTGCAAAGCGCTTTGAGCACAAAACTTTAGTTTAGCACTGCTTTCCACCCACAGACAGATGGGCAGTCTGAACGCACCATTCAAACACTAGAGGACATGTTGAGGTCCTGTGTTCTGTCGTGGAAGGGTAGCTGGGAGGATCAGTTAGCACTCACGGAGTTTGCCTACAACAACAGCTACCATTCCAGTGTTCGGGCCGCGCCATTTGAGGTTCTGTACGGGCGGAAATGTAGATCGCCACTTTATTGGGATGCCGTAGGCGAGAAGGCAGTTTTGGGTCCAGATTGTGTCCAATAGACAATGGAACGAGTGGCAAAGATTAGACAGGATTTGCTAGCTGCCCAGAGTAGGCAGAAGAGCTATGCGGATATTAGAAGGCAAGACTTAGAGTTCAAAGTGGGGGATCATGTACTTTTGAGAGTGTCTCCCACTAAAGGAATTATGAGATTGGGTATTAAAGGAAAGCTTAGCCCACGGTACATTGGGCCGTTTCCGATTCAGGCACGAATTGGAAAGTCGGCATACCGTTTGGGTCTTCCCGAGTCCCGTCCAGTTTGGATTCTGGAGGAATCGGAGAGAGTGTTGAGGAATAGAACGTTGAAGTATGCTAAAGTCCTATGGTCGCATCAAACTGAGCGAGAAGCGACGTGGGAATTGGAATATCGCATGCGCGAGAAGTACCCGGAGTTGTTCTCTACGGGTACGAGTTACAGTTGATTTTTGTTGACTCAGTTTGTTTGTTTGTTCATATAGATTATCAAGTTGCAGAATTCGGGGTCGAATTCTGTTAAGGGGGTAGAATGTAATGCCTGGGCCGTATGAGCTCAGCCCGGCCCACCCCACAAATATCTATATGAGAGAGAGAGACAGAGGGAGAAGCCAAACCGGATTTTGCTCCCTCTTCCCGTGCCTTCGCGTTGCTGCTGCTTCCCTTGCGCGTGCTGCCGCTGGTGCCGCCGGGTCTCGCCGTTGCCGCCCCCGTCCTGCGTTGCCGGTGCGCCACCGCCGCTAGGCCGCTAGCCCGCCGGCCGCACCTCGCCGCCCCTACCGCCCGCGCGTCGCTGCCGCCCATGCGTCGCCGCCCTACCCGTGCGGGCTGCCGACGCCGCTGCTCCATCTCGCACGCGCTGCGCGCCGCCGCTCCTACGCCACTGTCGCCACTCCCTGGCTCCGCCGGCTGCGCGCCGAGCAAGGGAGCGCGGGAGGGCCGGGCTTCGGCGTGGAGAGGAGGGTGCACGGCTGAGTGAGGGAGAGGAAGAAGAGCCGCCAGCGGGTGAGGAAGGGGAAGAGGAAGAGCACCGCCCGTGAAGAAAAAGAGAAGAAAGAGGGGCGCCGGCCGACTGGAAAGAAGATAAGGAAAAGAAAAGAAAAGAGAGAGAATGAAGAGAGGAAAAAAAGAAAGAGGGGAGGCTAATCTGCGGCCAGATCTGCCCGATCCGACTGAGAAAAAGAAGGCTGTCCCGATCCGATCGTTCGGGGCCAGGGTAACGCCTCGAAAACCGTTCTCCCTTGTTTATTTTACCGAGTCAGGCATAAATAGTATACCGATAATTAGAGCCGATGCATGTGACTATTTAATTATCGTTATTAATATAAATGCCTGGTCGGTACAATTGGTACTGCCACGGTTAAACTGATCGATCCGTGGCAGAGGAGGGAGGAGAGAATAAATTGAGATTAGACAGTATAACTGATGAAGTGTGTAGAGGTCGACCGGCGATTATAAATAATGAGATCGCTAATTTTATAGACTGGTTAAGCATCGGGTCAAGAGAGGTTGCCCGGTGAGACAGGAGTGGGTTATGTCGATTGGACGTTTGAGCGATGTTATTTACTCGCAATTGAATGTATTGCATGAGTGATAAATTGAAATAATTAATACTTGTTCAGGTGGCGGTTCAAGTCTGGTGCTGTCCACGCACCGTCCGCCAGGTTAACAGGCAAGTGCAGGGTAGAACAGTAAATTGTGGTGAATGTCTGTCATTTGGATTTCTATGCTATGATTTATAGTATTTATGAGTTGTATATGAATTGTGCTAATCATACCTTGATGAGTACCGATTATGATTAGACATCCATATTTGAAGCATGTTGCATCATGCAAATGCATGAGCCAGGCCGGTGAGAAAGTCATGACTAGTCCGGAGTGCTCTTGAATAAGAGCAAGGTCGGTGAGAAAGTCAAGTGACTAATCCGGAGTGCTCTGGAGTAAGACCTACAGAGGTAGGCAATTGAGTGGTCCATCGACGGGTGGACGCTCCGCTATACCGGTATCAGCTACAGTTATAGGTGCATACAGATGCATTGCATCGCATTGCATTGCATTTACAGGAAATGAACAGATGACAGAGACGACACCCAGAGATTCTGAGTTACAGCTCATAAATGTGATTTGATGGTTGCAGATGCATTGCATAGCATTGCATTACAGATGCATTGCATAGCATTGCATTACAGATGCATTGCATGAAAGTGACAGAGAAAGTGACACAGATTACAGATACAGAGAAAGTGATACAGACTACACAGGTCTAAGGACCCGCCAAGGCGTTGATCCAAAGGATCCGCCGGTCGTCTCACAAAGGTCGGGCGATGGTGCCGCTGTGTAAGGGTGGAGCAGGGGTTCGGGGGTTTTCTCGGTCTGCGTGAGAAGACCTTCTTCTTAAGCAATGCCCGGGGGGTTTCTTCCCCCCGCAGGTCGAGTTTTTAAAGTGGATTTACAGCTTACAGTTCATGAAATTGATTGAATTGCTAAAGTGATGTTACTGTTTTATCGTGTGCTTGCTGAGTCTTCGGACTCACCCTTGCTTTATTGTTGTTTTTA
>CM029641.1:57036722-57426722 GCA_017311315.1 Dendrocalamus latiflorus
TTGGATGTTACTGAGCAAAGCACGTCTAATTCACGAAGCAAGGTTCGCAGGCTATCCCTCCAAAATAGCAAGGCAGATGAAGCCACACCTCCTGTTTCAGTGTCACAAGTGAGGTCCATTACTATCTTTCCACCTGCTATTAATCTAATGCCACCTCTTTCAAGCTTTGATGTTTTACGTGTATTGGATTTAGAAGATTGCTATCTCAAGGAAAGTCGCTATCTTAGGCATGTTGGGAATTTAGGTCACCTGAGGTACCTAGGGCTAAGAAATACACAAGTTGGTGAGCTTCCAGTGGAAATTGGGAAGCTACGGTTGTTGCAGACACTGGACTTGGGTGGAGCTGGTATAAGAGAATTGCCGTCGAGTGTTGTAGGCCTGAGGCATTTGATGCGCCTACATATTGATGACTGTACGGGAGTGCCAAATGGGTTGGGGTCTCTGGCGTCCCTAGAAGAGCTCACTGGATTGTGGGTTCGCCCTTCTTCCGGGCCAGACATTGCGAAAGAGCTGGGGCATCTGACCCAGCTGAGGATGCTCAAGATTGGATGGGATGATGCCACGTGTAATAGAGCTTCCCTGGAATCCCTAAGCAAACCGAGCAAGATCCAAAGTCTACTTGTTCGTGGAGACGTCGAGCCCATGCGGGAAGGCTGGGTGCCCTCTCCATGCCTCCGTACATTTAAGGTATATGTGGAGTTTTTCTCGACGCTGCCGACGTGGATTAAGCCATCGCTTCACCACCTCTCCGACTTGCATCTACTTATGAACGAAGTGCGATGGGAGGACATTCAGATTCTTGGGATGCTACCATCTCTTACTCATCTCTACCTGGAGTCGCCGTCTGGCCTCATTCACATGCCAGTGGAGAGGTTCATGGTTGCCGCCGACGCGTTCCCACGGCTGAGACGGTTCGAGTTCGACGGTTTTGTGCCGGTGCCATTTATGTTTCCACGAGGAGCTATGCCAAGGCTTCAGTTCTATCTGTTCGATGTCCGAGCGTCCGACATCGCCGCCAATGGCAGCTTGGATGTGGACATGGGGAACCTCCCTTCCCTTGAACTAGTCGACGTTCGCCTTTGGTGCAGGGAAGCCAACGCTGCGGAGGCGGAGAAAGCGGAGGCTGCGTTAAGGCACGCAGCGGACATCCATCCCAACCGTCCCACCATTTATGTTAATGTATATGATGCCTTCTAGACCAGGTATGGGCATCCATCCACCAAATTAATAATGCTTCTTAGTTGTTGTTATTATTATTATCTTATTTCTTTTTTTTAATTTTTAATAGCGATGATGTGTTAGAGATAAGATAGTTTCCAAAGATGTAGCTAAGAGATAGACAGAAAGTCTGTTTCTAGAGATAGAAAGAGTTCGGCTATTGTAATCCGTATCCCTCTCAATCTCAACTTTGTAACTTCCCGCTGCGTTTTGCCAGCTATATAACAAAGCTACGCGGCCTCGTGACGAGGTGAGAACGCTTCGCTAAATCTCATATGGTATCAGAGCGATCCTCCTCAAAGTTCCATCTGTTAGCTAGCCATGAGCGCTTTATCCCCTCAAGCTTCGGCCGGTGTCTCTCTGTTTGGATGTCCGGTGACAGAGAAGCTAGGGAAGAACAACTATATGCTATGGAAGGCTCAAGTTCTTCCTGCCGTGCGAGGAGCCCAGATGTTCGGCTTCCTTGACGGCACCTCCGAAGCTCCGCCCCGGCAGATCGACGTCAAAGAAGGAGACAAGGTCACCAAGATGCCGAATCCTGCGTATGCCCAGTGGGTCGCCATGGATCAGCAGGTTCTTGGATACTTGATGTTGTCTCTCTCGCATGAGATCTTGACACAGGTGGTGTCTGTCTCCACGGCGGCAGAACTTTGGAAGGCCCTCGAAGAGATGTTTTCTTCAAAGATCCATGCACGAGCCATCAACACTCGGATTGCACTCTCCACCACAAGGATAGGTAACATGTCTGTTAACGAATATATTACAAAGATGAAAGGCCTATGTGATGAGATTGCGGCTGCTGGAAAGCCACTTGATGATGAGGAAATTGTTTCATATATACTTGCTGGACTTGATGCTGAATTTGAACCCGTAGTATCAGCTTTGGTGGCTCGGGTGGAATCGGTCACCGTAGCAGAACTTTACTCACAATTGCTAGGGTTCGAAGGAAGATCAGATCTTCGACAAGGAGTCCAGCACTAGCACGCATCTGTGAATTCTGTCTCCACTGGTCGCGGTTCACATCAGCGTGGCCGTGGATGCGGACGGGGTTATCCTGGTAACAACCCTGGACGCGGTCGCAGCGGAGGGCGTGACCAGTCAGGGGGACGCGGAGGTGAACGCCCAGTCTGCCAACTCTGCGGCAAAACCGGTCATACGGTTAGCATCTGTTGGCATCGTTATGACCCTGACTTTGTCCCGCAAGAGAAGACTGCTGCTGCTGTGACACAATCCTATGGAATTGACACAAACTGGTACGTTGATACCGGTGCGACAGATCATGTGACGGGAGAGCTAGACAAGTTGAGCATTCGGGAGAAGTATAATGGAGGAGATCAAATCCATACGACAAATGGCACAGGTATGCACATTAGTTATACTGGTCACACTCATATTCAAACTCCTGATCGTCATCTTGCTCTAAATAATATCTTATATACTCCTGATGCAAAGAAAAACTTGATATCTGTCTCTCGTCTTGTCACTGATAATCATGCCTTTCTTGAAATTCATCCTGAATTCTTTTTTATTAAGGATCAGGCTACAAGGAGAACAATTCTTCAAGGCAAATGTAGAGGGGGACTGTATCCGTTGCCTTCATCATCTTTCAGATCAAAGAAGGAACCCTTTAGCATTGAAAAACCCTCTTTTGCTAGGTGGCATGATAGACTAGGCCATCCATCCAATGCTATAGTTCAACAAGTCCTCTCTAGAAATAAACTTTTGTTTTCTAAAGAGTCCAATAAAGAGTTAGTATGTGATGCTTGCCAACAAGCCAAGAGTCATCAGCTTTCTTATTCCAGGTCTTCAAGTATCTCTGTTGCTCCTTTAGAACTTGTGTTTTCTGATGTTTGGGGCCCTGCTCCTGATTCTGTGGGCAGAAAGAAATATTATGTCAGCTTTATTGATGATTTTAGCAAATTTACTTGGATATATTTGATTAAGCATAAGTCTGAAGTTTTTCAAAAGTTCCAAGAATTTCAAGCTCTTGTAGAAAGACTTCTAAATCGAAAAATCATTGCCATACAATCAGATTGGGGAGGAGAATATGAAAAATTAAATTCTTACTTCTCAAAAATAGGCATCACACATCGTGTATCTTGCCCACATGCTCATCAACAAAATGGGTCCGCTGAGCGTAAACATCGACATATTGTTGAAGTTGGTCTATCCCTCCTAGCTCATGCATCTATGCCTCTCAAATTCTGGGATGAGGCATTCCTTACAGCTACTTATCTTATTAATCGTACTCCTAGCAAGCTCCTTCAATTTTCTACACCTTTGGAACGATTACTTGATCAAAAACCAGATTACTCACTTCTTCGTGTGTTTGGATGTGCATGTTGGCCAAACCTTCGCCCATACAATTCTCATAAATTGGAATTTCGATCTCAACAATGTGTATTTCTTGGCTATAGTCCCCTACACAAAGGTTTCAAGTGCCTTCATGTCTCCTCAGGGCGAGTATATATTTATCGTGATGTTGTCTTTGATGAGAATATATTTCCTTTCACCAAACTTCACTCCAATGCCGGTGCACTTCTTCGCTCCGAGATCCTCTTGTTTCCACATCTTCTTCCCAACCAAATATTACCCAGTGACCAGTTAACTAATGTGCATGTTAATTCTCCTAATTTTTCTAATGCCTCTGGTGAAGTTTCAGGCGAATTTGATAACGCAGCACATGAGATAATGGAACAGCCAGCAGCTACGGTTCCCGCTACGGTTCCCGATGCAAATTCATCCGACTCTCGTGCTGCAGCGCCAGACAATGTTCTCTCGGGATTGCGGGAACAACCAGTGCCGTCAACATCGCAGTCGCCATCAGCGTCTTCTCTCGGTGCCAACGTGCACGGCAGGGCTGATTCCCTCCCCGCGGCACAGGCGTGGCCAGATCCGAGTGGTTGCATGCAGCCGGTACACGCCTCGGTGACAGATCAGGCAGCCACAGTAGAAGCCGTGCCAGGCGCTGCAGCAACGGCCGGAACTGACGGATCTTTTGTGCCGATGCAGCAAACTGCAGTAGCACCTCGGCCACACACAAGGTCACAAAGTGGGATTCGAAGACCTAAAGTCTATACCGACGGCCAAATAAGGTACAGTCTTTTGACAATTTCAGATGAACCACAAAATATAGATGAAGCAATAGCTGATGAGAAGTGGAAGCAAGCTATGGATTGTGAGTTTGATGCATTAATCAAGAACAAAACGTGGCATCTTGTACCAGCTAAGGAAGGGCGCAATATAATTGATTGTAAATGGGTTTACAAAGTCAAAAGGAAAGCTGATGGTTCCCTAGACAGGTACAAGGCTCGCTTAGTTGCAAAAGGATTCAAACAAAGGTATGGAATAGACTATGAGGACACTTTCAGTCCTGTAGTTAAAGCTGCAACCATTCGAATTGTTTTGTCTATTGCAGTAAGCAGGGGATGGTGCCTTCGGCAGCTAGATGTTCAGAATGCGTTTCTTCATGGCATTCTTGAGGAGGAGGTCTACATGAGGCAACCACCAGGATATGAAGATCAGCAAAAGCCAGGCTATGTGTGTAAGTTAGATAAAGCTCTTTATGGTCTTAAACAAGCTCCTAGAGCCTGGTTTGCTAGATTATGTCAGAAATTGCAGCAAATTGGTTTCAGATCTTCCAAAGCAGATACTTCACTATTCTTCTATAGGAAAGAGTCAGTTACAATATTTTTGCTAGTATATGTTGATGATATCATTGTGACTAGTTCATCACAAAGTGCTGTCACAGCTTTACTTAAAGATCTTGCATCTGATTTTGCATTAAAAGATCTTGGCGACTTACATTATTTTCTGGGAATTGAGGTCACTAAAGTGAAAGATGGAATTCTACTATCACAAGATAAGTACACTTCAGATCTACTCAAGAGAGTTAATATGATGCATTGCAAACCAGCAATTACACCATTATGTACATCAGAGAAACTTTCTATACAGCAAGGAGAAGCACTTGGATCTAATGACTCAACTCAATACAGAAGTGTAGTTGGGGCCTTACAGTATCTTACTCTTACCAGACCTGATATATCTTTTCCTGTAAACAAGGTGTGTCAGTTTCTTCATTCTCCAACTACAACTCATTGGACAGCTGTAAAAAGAATTCTTAGATATCTCAAACATACTCTTGGTACTGGATTGAAAATCAAGAAAGATTCATCAATGCTTGTTAGTGCCTTTTCTGATGCTGATTGGGCAGGGAGTGTTGATGACCGACGCTCCACCAGTGGATTTGCAGTCTTCTTAGGCAGTAATCTTGTATCTTGGAGTGCACGCAAACAAGCAACGGTGTCTAGGTCCAGTACAGAAGCAGAGTATAAGTCATTGGCTAATGCAACTGCAGAGGTGATTTGGTTACAAACCCTACTTCAAGAATTGGAAATTTCAAGTCCACCAGCAGCAAAACTTTGGTGTGATAACATTGGAGCAACTTACTTGTCTGCAAACCCTGTGTTTCATGCTAGAACAAAACACATTGAAGTTGATTATCACTTTGTTCGTGAAAGAGTAGCAAAAAAATTGTTAGATGTTCAGTTTGTCTCTACCAATGATCAAGTTGCTGATGGATTTACAAAGGCATTATGTGCTAAGAAGCTAGATATGTTTAAGTTCAATCTCAACTTATGTAAGTTATGATTGAGGGAGGATGTTAGAGATAAGATAGTTTCCAAAGATGTAGCTAAGAGATAGACAGAAAGTCTGTTTCTAGAGATAGAAAGAGTTCGGCTATTGTAATCCGTATCCCTCTCAATCTCAACTTCCTTTGTAACTTCCCGTTGCGTTTTGCCAGCTATATAACAAAGCTACGCGGCCTCGTGACGAGGTGAGAACGCTTCGCTAAATCTCATATGATGAAGACATGGACGGCTTCATGTGCGATGGCGAGAAATCTGCGGGTACGCTCACTCATCCAGCTCGCTAATTAATGCTTTGACTTCTTCACATGCTCCGTTTTGCTTCCGTACGTGTTTGCTGATTATTCATTCTTCCATTCATTCCTTCTTTCAGACGGCGATGACGACGAGGACGGGCCTGAGAAATCTAGCTAACTAATGTCGGCACGAACACGCACACTTGAACGTACAAAGGTCGAAGACAGCAGTTGCTGCTCATCAATTGCTCCCTTTTAAGGAGGAGATGGTGTCCTCTTTACGGAATCAAATCAATCTGGAGCAACTTTTCTTCCTTCACAGTGTTTTGCTGCAGTCAGTTTCCAAACTAGTTTGAGTTTACTGATGGGGAATGCTTGCTCATATATAGCTAGCGAACCTGTGCCTGGTTTCTTCATCTTCTTGTTGAATTTAAGCTTGTAAAACTCTCTTAGCTCTGAAACGAGACGTCATATATACTCGCTTCAATGTTTTGTATTATGTTTCTCAAATAAAAATACTCATGTTATATTTGCTACGCTACATAGTGTGGCACTAAAAACGAATGCAATGTATACACAAATGCAGTTTCTTCCTGGTCAGAAAAGAGAGAGAAAAAAGCATGGACTAGGCGACGCTCGAAGCGGTTGCCAGCTTTGAAGGATCATATGAAAAGGTCCATGATAGTACTGTGATGAACCATTGCAATGTTTGTGGAATGGTCAAATTGGTATTGCAAAGATTGTATTTGATTTGGGCTGTTTTCTGGAAGTGTCAGAAAAATCGGAAGTACCACGAGCACAAGTGCGGTAGTACCGTAGGGCAATAGTACCGCAAGTGTTTTTGCAGTAGTACCGTAAGGCGGTAGCACCGACAGATCAGCAGTACGTTTTTTCCAGAGATGTCCAATTCAAGTTTGCAATGAGCGATAGTACCGGCTTGAGGCGTGGTAGTATCGGCGTGTTAAGAGCGGTACTACCGATTTTCCCATAAATTCAGAATTTTGGGATTTGAGTCATGAATTGAGTTGGGTTGACCTAAATCATTAGTTTAAGGTTGCATGTTGCATATTTTGGGTAATGTAGGTCAAGTGTGAAGAACTTGTGTCTGAAAATAATTTATTGGTCTTTGGATGTGCAGGCTCGCTTGGAATCAACTGTGGTCAACGGCAATGATTGGAGCTAGACTCATGGAACAATTGAGGCCCAGAATAATCAAAAATGCCGGGTGAGATGGTGAGCTCAAGTATGTCACGTGAACGGCGAGAAATGATCGAGGCTGTCGAACGGTGGCATGGACCAAAATACCGAAAACCATCTTGGATCAAAACCACGATGTATGGGCGGTGCGTTAGAGAGCGGTTTAAGTCAAGGTGGAGAGCTGCTTTTTCCCGCTTTCTTGCGCAGGAACCGAAATTAACAGGGCACAAGATCGCTCTCCATGTTGAACTCTTAACTCGTTACCCATCGACCGATCTCAGAATCTATGCCCGCAACCAACATGATGAGCAGAGCAATAACAATGAAAAGTAAGAAACGAACAGAGCCTCGTTTCTGCCTTTCGTTTTCTCTTTCATTTCCAAATAGAATGGAATAGTAAGTTTATACCATCAATATATACTACACAGTAAAAAAAGTGTTACACGACCGAATGCATACTAGAGCCTGGAGGTGGACTCGAGGCTGGTGCCCCTTCCCCTGCACTGTCGTGGCTTGCTTCGTCCTGTTGTGCTGATGAGCATAGAAAAATGGGTGTTCCTAGCCATCATCATCTGTACGTTTTCTTTTTAATAATTATTTAAATTTATGATCATTAGATCTGAAATATTTAAGCTTTTTTTAAGGGAGAGAATTCGTAGACGTTAGAAGATCTAACGATCATAAATTGAATAATAGTTTAAAAAATATCTATATAATATTTATCAACTCCCGGAAAAATATACAATTGTTACCAACTTGGGTTGGAGGTGCCCATGAAGTTGCAGTCATAGTTGACGTTGTTCTGCAAGACAGTCTCGCACACACTGGCCTCCGTTAGCGACACACCACTTGCCTCCACCAGATGGTGAGGGGTTACGACTCAGGTTGGGTGATGGATTTGGAGATCCAGACTGCAATGCAAACAGCATAATACACCAAATAAGTCAGGGGATGCGGGGATAAATTTGAGCATCAGAATGCCAGAATAAATAAACAGTAACTGTACAGTACTATAGACTTGGGATCAAATTTGCAATGCATGCAACAAATGAAGCAAAGTTAGAAACGGCACTGCTCCATTCGGCGAGCTACTTCTGTAACGTCATTCGTTTCCATGAGTGTTGGTATGCTCGACTGGGTTCTTTTCGGCTTTGGTTTATGGGCATGTTCTTTTCCTCTGAAGCTGGCGACTTTTGGTTTTTGCTACAGTACCTAACTTTCAAACGGAATATTTTCTTAAGACGGGGTCTACAAGTTAAACGATCTATACGTTAAAAGCCCAACATCTATACCAGCCAAAATCGTAAGTGAGTATCTGTCTCTCCGCAATCTGTACCGTAAGCAACTAAAATTCAAAAATTTCAGCCATAAGCCATAAGCCGCAGCCGTTGCCAAACAGGCCCAGCTTATGCTACAGTAGTTAGTTTTTAAACGGTGCGTTAAACACGGGGTTAACAAAAAATTGTAGTAAAAAGTATACTGAGTTCAACAGTACAAGCCAAAATCACATGTAACTATTTTTCTATGCGTACTACTTCTTGCGAACAACCATAATTCAAATACTTAAACCATCAACCATCAGCCAAAAGAACCCACCCGAGATTTGCTGAGCTTAACCAGGGTGTTGCTATATAGGCCAATATATCAGATGGTTGAATATAACATCGGAGTTGTTTAATTCATATTTTTAGTAGATGGAACAGAATGCAGTTTTCTGGAGATCATATCCTTTATTCGTCAAACAACACACAGAAAATCGGGAGTCTTGAAGAAGCAACTGCAGCATGTTTGTACCGACGCTCTGAGCAACCTACTGAAGAGGACATCCTCCGTGTCCCCCATCTAAAACATTTTCGTTATCATCAAATTGGCTGCATACATTAGCCGCAAAAAGCAGGAGCATTTCTAGAGGCCGCTTGGTTGGATTGAAATTTGATGGTTTATAGCTAAAATTACATTGTAATTGATAGTGGCTTATTTAGTGTAATTAATTTTAAAAAATCTAAAAATAGAAAAAAATAAGTTAGCCTATCACTATCACGTATAATACAAACGAATACGAAAAAATCGCTAAAAAGCTAAAATCAAAATAATTAGAGAAAAATAAAAATTATGAATAGTAAAAGTAAGCGAGAAGTTGACTAGCAAATTAGCATGAACCAGAGACTGACAGGACAGGGATTAACTGCCACTATGTGTGGTGTGTGCTGCACTGCACAGATGTCATGCAAGCCAAGAAAAAGAAAATAAATCCGAGAAGCAGCACACCACACATGGAAAGGCCCAATCCCACTCTATCGAACCTACACAAGATTCCTCCCAAGCGCAACAAGTTTCTTCTTTTCTTTTTAGGTTTGCTTGCGCTTGCGGATTGTTTGGCCTGGAAACTAATAGGTATTTGATCTCTTTTATGTCTGCCTGAATAATACCCCACAGTGGTATAGTATGCTAGACATATATACATCTTCTTACATGCTTTGTTGAGCATTTTAGCTCAACAAAACAGCATGCATATAAGTTTAATGGTCTTTTATCTCTTTTACCCTCCTTAATCTTTCCTCTCCCTTTAACACTTATGAGTAAACAATCACACAACTATCCTCTCTCTTATTACCAAGACATTATCACACTACTACAGAAATCCACATTACAGACGGTTCAGAAACGTCATCACAGACGGTTTTCTGAACCGTCTGAAATTATGGGTCAGTGATAATCCAAGTTATCACAGACGATTTTTGAACCGTCTGTGATTATGCGATATCACAGACGGTTTTTCATTAAAAACCGTCTGTGATTATCCGATATCACAGACGGTTTTGTACTAAAAACCGTCTGTGATTATCCGATATCACTGACGGTTTTTAAAAAAACCGTCTGTGATATCGGATAATCACAGATGGTTTTTCGTACAAAACCGTCTGTGATATGGATAATCACAGACAGTTTTTAATGAAAAACCGTCTGTGATATCGCATAATCACAGACGGTTTTTAATGAAAAACCGTCTGTGATACTCCTCCCCCCAGCAGAATCTATTTCTGTTTATAGCTAGCCTCAGGAAATGCTAGCCATGCCCTCTGAAACAAGCAGATAATCACAGACATAAACATATACAATTCACACATCTCATTTCATTTCAGATACATTTCACATCTCAATTCATTTCACAGACATAAAACAACCAATTGACAACGCACTTCATTTCACAAACATAAAGCATCCATTTCGCAAATCAATTCATTGAGTTGAAATAAAATATCCATTAACAAATACACAATTGTAAAAGATCTACACTGAGTATTTGCACTTAGAATTACAATAAAAAATCATTCTGGGCAGTGGAATTCTCCATCTGATCTTACGACTTTTGACCACAAAAACCAAATGAGCTCTCCTCGAATTTTTGCAAAATCCGGCTGTGTCAATGCAGATGTAGAGATGGACGCAGCCTGTCGATAGGAATATCAACGCGCGCATATATAAAACTCACATGTATGAAATAAATGTGGGAAGATTGACAAACCTTAGAATTAGTGATCTTGGTGGAATCAAGGAGTAGTCTCATATGGTGGCACACGTAGTATCCACACGTGTTGCCCGGCTCCTGCTGGTGGCACTGCAAAAAATATAATGTGTTAAATCAAGTGGCATTACTACTATGTGTTGTATATGATTAATTAATGTGTAGCTAGCGAATACCCGAAACTTGCGATCATGTTTCAAGGCCTTGGCCCCTGTCGTCGAGTCACGTGTTTGTTGAACGTATGTGGCGAACGACCTTCGTTATTCGAAAAAGTTAGATTAGTTATTCGGAAGGAAAGAAAGAGTACAATGTACAATGTACGTACCCATCGAGTATTCGGGCGATAGCTGTGTACTTGGATTTGTTCTTACTTAGAGAATCAAGGTATATAGCCTTGTTCCATTTTGGTATAATTACAATTAAAATCCAATGGAATTGCTCATTGTATGGCATAAGAACAAATTCCTTATCTTGGTGAGCCAGCAGTGCTTTTGTAATATAGTCCTCGACGAAGGATGCATTCTCGATGATGGTATCAATGGCGACCAAGCGTGGGTCTAGGAAACCAATTTGTGATTTTGATGATCTAGCTTCGATCAGCATGAATCTATATATAACATAGGAAAGCAACAAATTGTGACATATATCGGTATTACGTGAACAGAGACTGTGATTGTACAGACTTACAGCGTCCAGCATCGAACGAGTGAGGCGTCGAGAGCATTGAGCGTGAAAAGTTCAAATATATCGTCAAAGGTCACCGTGAAGACACAGTCCTGAGCTTTGTGCAAGAAATGTTCCGACTTGAATTTGACAGTGAAACCTGAGCGCCGTTCTGCCTCTGGCTTATTGGACTGTTCCATATACCAAAGGTGGAATCTTTGGCAACCAAGTCCTAGTTTTTGGAGCTCTTCCTGGACTTCCATCGGCTGACCTAGCACGAATTTGTGGGCCAATGGCATGGACGGGATATCGTCATCATCCTTCGTCTTTGATTTGCCCTGGCCACTGCCTCGATTGTCGGTCGACTTTATGCTAGTCGACTGTAATGGTATAGACGGTGCAAGTTGCTCTAGGGAGAATAGCTCCCGTGGAGATAGCACCGGTGCAGGTAGCTGTGGTTCGCACTGCCCGTGTGGAGATGGCACCAGTGCATGTTGCTGTGGTTCGCACTGCACTTCTGGTCCTGCCACCGGTGAAGAAGCCTCCAGGGAGATGTCGTTTTTGGGCCACTGGATGAATGTTCCAATGGCCTGTCCTAGAGTCACGATCTCGTCGGTGGGTGGCTGCCAGCTTTGAAGGATCATGTGAAAAGGTCCATGATAGTACTGTGATGAACCATTGCAATGTTTGTGGAATTGTCAAATTGGTTTTGCAAAGATTGCATTTGATCTGGGCTGTTTTCTGGAATTGTCAGAAAAATCGGAAGTACCACAAGCATAAGTACGGTAGTATCGTAGGGCAATAGTACCGCAAGTGTTTTTGCAGAAGTATCGTAAGGCGGTAGGACCGATAGATCAGCGGTACGTTTTTTCCAGAGATGTCCAATTCAAGTTTACAAAGAGCGATAGTACCGGCTTGGGGCGCAGTAGTACCGTAGTGTGGTAGTATCGGCGTGTTAAGAGCGGTACTATCGATTTTCCCCATAAATTCAGGAATAACAATGAAAAGTAAGAAACGAAGAGAGCCTCGTATCGCTCTCCGTGTCTCACTCCGTGAAAAAAATATAAAATAGAATATGAAATAAGTAATATCCCTTCACACATACACACACATATATATTCTCGTATATCAAATGATATATTTTCCAATGACATGACGTCAGATCACTACATAGGAACTGCAATACTTATTTCTGGGCCTCCTACTGGTTACTTAGATTCTGATTAGCTACTTTTGGTGTAGTTGGATCGGTGTGTGGTTTATCTGTTAATTCGGTATCTCTAGCTTATAGTGATTTTCTAAGAAAATACGACACTTGGAATACCCTACGTGAAATACGGCACTGCTCCATTCGGCGAGCTACTTCTGTAACGGCATTCGTTCCATAAGTGTTGATATGCTCGACTGGGTTCTTTTCGGCTTGTGGTTTATAGCTTGTACTACAGTAGTTAATTTTTAAATGGTATATTTTTAAATACAGGGTTAATAAAAAAATACAGGGTTAATTTTTAAACGGCATTCGTTCCATAAGTGTTGATATAGCTTGCGGTGACGCGAGACTCACCCCTGGCGACCGTGATTAGCTTATTTTTTCCTATTCAATTTTTTTTGTCTTTTTCTAATTATTTTGTTTTATTTTAGTTTTTTTCTCGTGTTTCTTTGTATTGTTCGTGATGAGCTAATATGTTTCTTATTTTTAATTTTTTTAAATTTAATTATATCAAATAAGCCAACTTAGATACAGTAATAAACCAGCTACAGTAAAAAAAGACATAAGCCATCTATTCTGAACACCCTCGTCGACAGACGGCGAGCCAGGGGGCAGCACCGGCGCGGGGGCTATATGTCATCGTAAGAAACGACATATAACAGCTCTCCCTTCCTGAAAGAAATAGAGAGGGCTATATGTCATCGTAAGAAATGCAATGGTTCAAAAGAACGGTGAAATGGACGGTCTCTATTGTTGGATTTGGCGGGTCATAAACTGAATAATAGTTTAAAAGAAAATATCTAGATAATATTTATCAACTCCTGGAAAAATATACAATTGTTACCAACTTGGGTCGGAGGTGCCCATGAAGTCGCAGTCATAGTTGACGTTGTTCTGCAAGACAGTCTCGCTCGCACTGGCCTCCGTTAGCGACACACCACTTGCCTCCACCAGATGGTGAGGGGTTACGACTCGGGTTGGGTGATGGATTTGGAGGTCCAGACTGCAATGGAAACAGCATAATACACCAAATAAGTCAGGGGATGCGGGGATAAATTTGAGCATCAGAATGCCAGAATAAATAAACAGTAACTGCACAGTACTATAAACTTGGGATCAAATTTGCAATGCATGCAACAAATGAAGCAAAGTTAGAAACGGCACTGCTCCATTCGGCGAGCTACTTCTGTAACGACATTCGTTTACATGAGTGTTGATATGCTCGACTGGGTTCTTTTCGGCTTGTAGTTTATAACTTGTACTATAGTAGTTAGTTTTTAAACGGTGCGTTTTTAAATGTGGGGTTAACAAAAAATTGTAGTAAAAAGTATACTGAGTTCAACTGTACCGACCAAAATCACATGTAACTATTTTTCTATGCGTACTACTTCTTGCGAACAACCATAATTCAAATACTTAAACCATCAACCATCAGCCAAAAGAACCCACCCGAGATTTGCTAGCTTAACCAGGGTGTTGCTATATAGGCCAATATATCAGATGGTTGAATATAACATCGGAGTTGTTTAATTCATATTTTTAGTAGATGGAACAGAATGCAGTTTTCTGGAGATCATATCCTTTATTCGTCAAACAACACACAGAAAATCGGGAATCTTGAAGAAGCAACTGCAGCATGTGTGTACCGACGCTCTGAGCAACCTACTGAAGAGGACATCCTCCGTGTCCGCCATCTAAAACATTTTCGTTATCATCAAAGTGGCTGCATACATTAGCCGCAAAAAGCAGGAGCATTTCTAGAGGCCGCTTGGTTGGATTGAAATTTAATGGTTTATAGAAATTATATTGTAATTGATACTGGCTTATTTAATGTAATTAATTTAAAAAATCTAAAAATAGAAAAAAAACAAGTTAGCCTATCATTATCACGTATAATATAAACAAATATGAAAAAAGAATCGCTAAAAGCTAAAAACAAAATAATTAGAGAAAAATAAAAATCATGAATAGTAAAAGTAAGCGAGAAGTTGACTAGCAAATTAGCATGAACCAGAGGCTGACAGGACAGGGATTAACTGCCACTATGTGTGGTGTGTGCACTGCACAGATGTCATGCAAGCCAAGAAAAAGAAAATAAATCCGAGAAGCAGCACACCACACATGGAAAGGCCCAATCCCACTCTATCGAACCTACACAAGATTCCTCCCAAGCACAACAAATCTCTTCTTTTCTTTTTAGGTTTGCTTGCGCTTGCGGATTGTTTGGCCTGGAAACTAATAGGTATTTGATCTCTTTTATGTCTGTCTGATTATAATAATACCCCTACAGTGGCATATTATGCTAGACATATATACATCTTCTTACATGCTTTGTTGAGCATTTTAGCTCAGCAGAACAGCATGCATATACGTTTAATGGTCTTTTATCTCTTTTGCCCTCCTTAATCTTTCCTCTCTCTTCAACATTTATGAGTAAACAATCACACAACTATCCTCTCTCTTATTACCAAGACATTATCACATAGACCTTATGATCATTTCTCTCTACTATTTCCTTGGTACCATGCGCTTTTTAACCCCTGTGTTCAAATAAAATACGCCTTATAAAAAAATAGAGGAGGTAGTAAGGTTTTGTGACGCTTACCATTTTTTTTGAGTACGTAGTCTGGCATCGCGATAGTTTCATACTTATACTACTCTAACTCTCTCTTTTTTTTTTGCATCCTCTACCATACCATAGATTAAAAATGAAAAATCATGATGACGAGAGAATAGTGATGTGCTGCGAAAAATGTCAAAAGTACAAAGGGCTGGTGCGCACGTACCAAGAAAAGGCCTGTCAGTGCATGGTCCTAGTTTTTGGCAACCCATGTCACCACACTACTTTCACGAAAAATATAATTCCATACCATGACGGCAATGTTTGTGCCAATTTTTGTCCTAATCACTAAGCAAGATTAGCATAAACATTACCTCCTAATGATTTACCAAGGGCAATTAATTAAGGTAGTTATTATAAATCAATCAAGGAACCATGCAAGTAATAATATTAAAACAAAGTAATTACATTTGAAAAGCAGTCTCAACATGATCAACATAAGGATTTTCCTTGCTTGGTTGCTTGGTCTTGATCAGGGTTAGTGACTACTTTTCCGGAACCTCAGAATCTAACACGCTAAAACCAACTAAATCCAATTGAACACAAATAAATTTAAATAGGATCTAAATTAAGTCCAAATTGATGGGTAGGGATTGAATTTAGAAATAATAATCATATCAATGGGAGTTCTATAAGGGGATAATGGAGCTTCCGAAGTGTCTCGGGAAGGAAAATCAAAGAAAAGGAGAGGACACCTGTCAATTTCTCAGGGTCAGGGTCAACTCCATCCCACTCAATGTAGCTGCCCTCTGTGTAGACGTCGGCTGAATCGAGTAAATCTCCAGACTGACTAGTCTCTAAACAAGAAGGATTAATAATAAGAGTGAGTACAAAAGTATCCGGAAAGCATTTAAAAAAATATGCATCTTTTATAAACACTAATCAATATCTTAATGGAACCTAGCTATCTCATCTCACATCATCTTAAAAGTAAGTGTTTTTATGTTTGAAGAAGAATTCAGTTTTTACTACATAAGTCTACTAATCCCTCGCATGGAAATAAGTTTTTTGCATTGGTCCCATCCATTTGTAGTCTTGTCTATCTGTCGCAAAGCTAGCTAGCTTGGTGGATGGATGGCTGGTTTTTTTTTGGCAGTTTTAGCTTATCACTTTTAGCTTTTAAATGGTATATCTTTTTAAGCTAGAGTTTACATGTAGATTGTATTGTACACTATACTAAATTCAGCTACATCGGTCAAAATCACATATAATTATTTTTCTTTACGTACTGCTACTATAAATAGACAGAATTTAAAAACTATAAATTAATTGACAAAATTATAGCCCAAAGAAATCCACCCGATGCTTGCCTTGGGCTTAAGAAGCCTCATGATTCGATTAAAGTTGAACAAGCCAAGCCAAGTGATGCATGAACGTTCCATATATCTTTCTTGAAACGCCGGGAAAGCAACAGATACTGATATTTCCTTTCCTTTTTGGCAGGGCAAGAAAGGGATCGATCCGAATTCCATGCATTTCGTTCAAAATTGTACTGTTCCTGACAGTTGGGCCCCACTTTTCCCAAGGCCCACGCAAAGGCGCTCCTTCCTCGACCTCTCCGGCCGTCCCCTCCCTCCAGCCACACCCAACGCGGCGGCCAGAGCACCCCAACCTCCAGCTCCCCCGAAATCTTTGTTCAAGGGCGTCTTCCCAACCCAATCCGGCAGTCTGCGCTGCACTGCTGTCTAGAGTAGAGATGTGGCGGCGGCAGCAGGCTCTCCTACGCCGCCTCCTACGGTCCAGTGAAGATCGCGGCGCTGTCTCCAGCAGCGTGGGCCGGCGGCGGAGTGGCCTACTACGGTTCCGCGCCGGAGGGGAGGAAGGGAAAGGCGGCGCATTTGCAGGCACCGTAGCTTTTGTTTGGTCCATCTCCGTAGGTCCAATCTTGGTGCTCTTTATTCTCCCCTTCAAAGCAGATTTTGTGCGTTGATGCATTCTTTTCGGTATAGAAAGGTCCTAGCATGTGTCAATTACATACATGCCTATCAAGCTTGCACGCTGGAATTTTCAGCGAGAGAACTCTTTATATGAAAGAGTCATTTCAGTGTGGGCTGCATCTAATTGTCAGCCTTAAGCCTGAAAACTCAACGCTATTCTGAAACTGAAGAACGAAAACAGGAAAAATGACAGACAACAGTATTTGCTGCTGTTGAAACTTCTCAGCGTTTTCATTTTACTTCATCCTCTATTATAAGCTTTACAATCAGTGAAAATGGAAAGTAAAGATACAATCCTACAATACGTATGCCATGATCGGTTACCATGTGAGCCATCCCACACAATCCGTCCATAGCAGGAAATCAAACCGACAAACTGGGAAGGAAATAACAACCGAAACAGGAATAGAAAGCAAACAGAGCTACGATATTTGTGCACAGGATTATAGAAACAACAGATCACCCCCTAATCCTGCTGCACTTGCTGAACTTTCACGACGCCAATTCTTGCGCGAAGCTGCAGGAACTTCTCACGTGCCAGCGGCTTCTTGAGTAAATCTGCCAGCTGCTCGGACGAACTGACGAACTCAACAATGATCTTTCTGCCCTCAATGCACTCCCGAATAAAATGATAGCGTGTATCAATATGCTTGCTCCGATCATGATAAACGGGATTCTTGCATAACGAGATGGCGGATTTGTTGTCAACCTTCAACTCCACGGATTCTGACTCGCCGCCGACGATGTCACTCAGCAGGCGTGCAAGCCATATTCCCTGGCATGCCGCGGTGGCTGCGGCGATATACTCGGCTTCGCACGAAGAGAGAGCCACCACTCTCTGTTTCTGCGACTGCCAAGTAATTGGGCTCGAACCAAAGAAGAAGAGCACTCCCGTCGTACTCTTGCGATCATCAACGTCGCCAGCCATGTCGCTATCACTATAGCCATGCACCCGTGGTTTCTCCTTGGTTCGCCTTTCAAATTTGCACCCAAAATGGAGTGTCCCAGCGATGTAACGCAGCAAATGCTTCACTTCTGCGTAATGGTCTTCTCTTGGATCCTCCATAAAGCGACTTATGTACCCAACTGCATAAGAAATGTCAGGGCGCGTGTGTGTCAAATACCTCAGGCTGCCGACGATGCTCCGGTACATCGTCACATCCACTGGCGGGCTGGTGCTTTGCTTGCTCAGTTTGAGCCGTGTCTCCATTGGCACTTGGCTCGGATTGCAGTCAGCCATGCCGCTGCTCTCCAAGATCTTCCGCGCGTATGCAGTCTGGCCTATGGTGATGCCATCCGCACTTTGCTTAACCTCAATCCCAAGATAATAACTTAGGAGGCCAAGATCACTCATTTTGAACAAGTTGTGCATTTCTTCTTTGAATTTTCGGATTTCCTTTGTGCCTGTGCCGGTAATGACCAAATCATCTACGTATACTCCCACGATCAACCAGGAGTTGCCGTAGCCACGCGCATACATGGCGTGATCCGAGGGGCTTCGCTGGAAACCAAGTTGCTACAGGCTCTCGTCTAGTTTGGAGTTCCATGAGCGAGGAGCCTGGCGAAGCCCGTACAGAGCCTTCTTCAACCTTAGCACCTTGTGTTCCTCGCCGTCACGCACAAAGCCTGGTGGTTGCGCGACATACACGAGCTCAGACAGCTCGCCGTTGAGGAACGCCGTCTTCACGTCCATGTGATGGACTTCCCAACTCTCCGATGCAGCCACTGCGATCAGCAAGCGCACAGAGTCCATGCGAGCGACCGGCGCGAACACCTCCTCGAAGTCGATGCCCGGTCATTGCACGTACCCTTTTGCGACGAGGCGCGCCTTGTGTCGCATGATGTTGCCGCGTTCATCCCGCTTCACCTTATACACCCATTTGAGGCCGATTGGGCGACAACCGGCAGGAGGATCAACCAGCTCCCATGTTTGGTTCCCTTCAATTGAATTCATCTCTTCGATCATAGCCCGTCTCCAAGAATGGCTCTACTCGGCCTCTCGAAAAGAGGCTGGTTCTTCAGCAGAAGTGAGCAGCAAGTCCCCAAGATGGGAAGCGAGCTCACGTTGCGCCAAGTTTGGCACCGGCGCTGGTCCGATGATGTTGTCCAGGGTGCGGAAGCGGATTGGGACGTCATCTTCCTGGGCGGCATCAAGGTTTTCGCTCGCATCTGTTGGAGGCGTGGCAAACTCAACATCAGGCGCATCAGGCTGGCAAGAGAGCAGCGCCTGTTGGAGTCGCATGTTCAGCAGCAGGCGCATACTCCGGGGTGCGCGGCGAGTCTTCGACCGAGCTTGACGATGCAGGTTGAGCGGTGACTGGCGGAGAGTCTGCAGCTCCTTGCGCCTCCGGATTGGATCCTTCCACGGACGTTCCTGTGGCAACGATGGTGGTATACTCCACAACAAAAGAGTCAGCGCCCAGAGAATCACCCTGTTCAGGCTGCTGCGAGCCCCAGTCCCACTGAGCTTGTTCGTCGAAGACGACGTCTCTTGTCACGTGCAGACGATTAGTGACCGGATTGAACACCCGGTAGGCCTTGGAGCTGGCTTCGTAGCCGACAAATACCATTTGAGTGCTGCGGTCTTCAAGTTTCTTGAGGTGTGGCTTCACGTTCTTCACATGAGCCAAGCAACCAAACGTGCGAAAGTAGCTCACTGCTGGTTTTCTTCCACACCATGCCTCATATGGAGTCATGCCGTCGACACTCCTTGTCGGTGACCGGTTGAGGATGAACACCGCCGTGGACACCGCTTCTCCCCAGAATTTCCCTGGCAGATTCTTCGCCTTCATCATGCTTCGGGCCATCGCCATGACCGTCTGGTTTCGCCGCTCCACGACGCCGTTCTGCTGCGGCGAATATGGAGCGGTGAGATGGCGTTGTACCCCTTGCTCGGCGCAGTATTCGCCAAACTCCACCGAGGTGAATTCGCCGCCGCGATCTGTGCGCAACGCCCGCAGCTTGCGCCCGGATTCCATCTCAACTGCTGCCTGGAATCGCCTGATTACTTGTGGTGCTTGATCTTTGCTGGCGAGAAGACGCAGCCACATGAAACGGCTCTTGTCGTCGACCAGTAGCAGGAAGAAGCGATTGCCGCTCGGCGTGGTGGGAGCGATCGGCCCGCAGATGTCCCCATGGACAAGCTCGAGCACTTCTTCAGCGCGGTATTTTGCGTGCTCGGGGAAGGGAGTGCGTCGCTGTTTTCCAGCAAGGCATGCATCGCACACCTGCTCGACGTGATCCACAGGTGGGAGTCCGCGCACCATGTCATGCTGGGCTAGCTTCCGTAGCGCCTGGAAATTTAGATGCCCAAAACGCGCGTGCCAGCGCCAAGCCTCCTCCGAGCTGCGCGCCGAGAGACACACAGGCTGCGCGACATTAAGCATCAGAGTGTAGAGACGACGCGGAGAGCGTTTTACCTTGGCGAGCAGCCGCTTCTGTTGATCATGGATCCTCATGACGCCATTCTGAATCAACACCTTGCAGCCATTTTCGTCGAGTTACCCGACGCTAAGAATGTTGGAGGTGAGCCGAGGAATGAAGTACACCCCCGTAAGGGCGTGGTGCTCGCCATTCTTGCAAGTAAACAGAATCGTTCCTTGGCCTTCAATCTCCACCAGTGAGCTGTCGCCGAATTTCACCGTGCCCGGATGCCGGTGTCGAGCTCGGAGAAGAAACTGCGGGAGCCCGTCATATGGTTGGTGGCGCCGGTGTCGACGTACCACAGGCGGTCGTTTCGCCCAGCGTCACCGTCGAGCTGCGCCATCACCCTCTCCTCCACAAGATGGAGGGCAGCAACCTGCGTCGTCGGTGTTGCCTCCTCGGTCGCCGACGTCTCCAGTGGCTCCCGCATGGGAAGCGTCGAAGTCACCTTTCCAGTCGCCGGCATCTTCAGTGGCTCTGGCGTGAGACTTAGCAGCGCCAAACTTGAAACGGGCACGTTTGAAACGTCCGTGTCAACCGATCCCACCGACAGCAGCAGTGTAGGCTCGTCATCGTCGCCTTGCGCCAGATGGGCCTCTCCTCGCTTTGGTTTGCTTCGGCAGTCTTTGGCCCAGTGGCCAACTCTTCCGCAGTTGTGACACTTGTCCTTGGACACGTCCCGCGTATTTTCCTCCTTGCCGTCGCTGGTGTTCATCCGTCGGCGTGGTGCACGACGCCGATGATTCCCTGACTTGTTGCCTCCGGTGGAGCTCTCTCCCTGGCGCTCCTTGACCCGTACGGCCCACTCTTCTTCTGTGAGTAGGAGTTTGCCGTTGGTCTCGCCTCCCTTCGCTGATGCTCGGGTGTCCACCGTCCTCAATCTCCCAGTGACTTCTTCAATGGAGAGAGTGGACAAATCAAGTAGAGTCTCAATGGATAGAATCAATTGGGAGTACCTTTCTGGTGCAACCCGGAGAAACTTCTCCACCACTTTATCCTCCGGCTCAGGATCACCGAGCGTAGCGAGTTGATTCACCACGGCGTTCAGCCTGAGCGCGAAGTCGTCCACCGATTCGCCGTCGCGGAACTCGATGGCCTCATACTCCTTGCGGACCCGCTGCGCATTGGCCTTGCGCACGCAGTCGACACCAACGCGCATCGTTTTGATGGCGTCCCAGGCCTCCTTCGCCGTCTCCTTGACAGCAAGCGTCGATATCATCTACGGCGGTATGGCACGAAGTATCGCTTCGAGCGCCGTTCGGTCCTCCTGGAACCCGACATCACCGATGTTGACGGCGTCCCAGAGTCCTCTCGCCTGGAGCATGACGCGCATGAGGAGCGCCCAGTCGTTGTAATTCGTCTTCGTGAGCATTGGGTACGAAGCCGATCCTCCGACCTCCTTCACGACGCGATGCACGACGATCTCGCGGCCACCGTTGTCGCGGTGCCGTGGTCGGCGCGACTGGGAGCGCTCTCGACGCTCTCGCGGAGGAGTCCTGGAGACACGACCAGCCGGCGCTGACATTGCTCTGATACCACTTGTCAGCCTTAAGCCTGAAAACTCAACGCTATTCTGAAACTGAAGAACGAAAACAGGAAAAATGACAGACAACAGTATTTGCCGCTGTTGAAACTTCTCAGCGTTTTCATTTTACTTCATCCTCTATTATAAGCTTTACAATCAGTGAAAATGGAAAGTAAAGATACAATCCTACAATACGTATGCCATGATCGGTTACCATGTGAGCCATCCCACACAATCCGTCCATAGCAGGAAATCAAACCGACAAACTGGGAAGGAAATAACAACCGAAACAGGAATAGAAAGCAAACAGAGCTATGATATTTGTGCACAGGATTATAGAAACAACACTAATTAATGTGAAGGCTCAGGTTCCTTGTTGGGTAATGCTTGTATCCAAATAATCGACATTGAGCTGAGGTATTGTCTGGATGTTGTGTTTGTGCAGGCCAGGGCATGGCGAATAGGTTCCGTCTGCGTGCCAAGGCAAGCCTGACGGTGGGTGAGCAGAGCACTTCCTAATATCTTCCCTGTTGCGCCGCCGGAGAAATTATCACGTCGTGCAAGCACTACTTTTTGGGGTGTATTGGCTTGTAGCATAATACGTACTCAATTGTTTCCTTCACCAAGATCAATGTATAAAATTCCAATTTAGTCACTTTGTATTTGGATCAACTTCTGACTGTTATATTCTTCATGCAAGTATGTTTCTGATCCTATTCATTTCAATCATCCAGTTATATGTTAGTAGAAGACTATGTATAACCTCTGCTAGTGTTAATTTATCTTCTGATTCTGTTGGTTCATGTAATTATGTACGTTTGAGCTCCACATGCTGAAACAATATTCTCCCTGCTTAGTTCAATGCTTCTACGAGGCTTCTCTAGCGTTCCTTGATTCTAGCATATCGTAGCAGTCTTTCTTGTGTTGCATTGATTAACTCAGGCCGCAATTCTGCTTCTACTGTCCTCTTACTCAGTGCAGACAGTTCAAGATCAGAGCTCTGAAGGCGAAGGTGGATCCGAAAAGTGCTGTACCTGGAGTTTCTGTTATAATCAACCCTGAAAAGGTATCTCTACTGTGTTAAATCTTCATAATCATGATGAACATCACCAAGCTGTTGGTTTCTATGATTATCAACCCTACAAGGGATTCTTTGCATCCCCTGCCTAGAATCATGGTCATCAAAGTTATTTTCTAATTCTCAGCCACGCAATGGGCGTATTGAGACACGTGGGGAAGGTGGTGAAGTTTTCATCTTGCTGCCAGTTACTTGTTAACTACGTCTGGATTCCTAAAATCAAGATTGCCCAGTTAGCTGTAACCTTCATTTCTTCGAAAGCACGCTGTAACCCAAAAACTTGGGTTTGATTAACTGTCTTTGCTATTTTTTGTCGATGATCCCATGCTCACCTCTTAAATTAAATTAGTCGTGTTACATTTCAGTCAGAATATTAAGGTTACTGCTCATTAATATCGAATGGGGTCTCTTTCTTTGTTTTTTTAATTTTGTTCCTTTGGGATGGCATTCTATTTATTTTGTAAGTTCTGTTCACAAGATTGAATTGCAGGAGTTGTTATTGACAGGCGATGAGGCCAGCTCCTTACTTCGTCGTGGTGTCAACACAGCAAGGCTTTCCTAACTCTCTCAATAGATTATCTGACAAGTGTTTTCGGCTTCCTTAAGCATTTGGATGCTAACAAACCAGATATTCAAGTATCCGCAAGAAACAAGCACCAGATATTCGAGTGAGGCTACATACACAAATTAACAACGTATTAACTCACTCTTGCGGCTTGCCATCAAAACAAATGATCTGATACAACTCAAATACTCGCATCTCTGTTTCTTTCTGTAGCATTGCATGAACTATCATAATGCTTACCAGCTTAATAAAGTCCTAATACAAATCATAATGTCACGTACAAGCATAAACGGTAGAGGCAGCAAGCTACGCTTACGTTGGGTTGGCAAAGATGTGACCCAATCAAAATGTCGAAGTCGTTACGCAGCGGTAGCTTCCATTGACTCGCCCCTCCTGTCAATCTGCAAGCGTGTGTATCATTATGATTGTTGGATGCATGCTGATTGTGGGTGTCACATATCAAATTTTTTTTTGATCGCGTAGTCTGGCATCGCAATAGTTTCACACATATATTAAGGTGGTGCTCATTTGGGTTTTTTTGGCTTATGGCTGAAAAGCACTGTAGCTGGCTGAAAAAACACTATAGTTGATAGAGGCTTATTTAGCATAATTAAATTTAAAAAAATTAAAAAATATGTTAGCCCATTACGTATAATACAAACAAATACGAGAAAAAAACCGGCAAAAAAGCTCAACAAAAAGCTAAAAGTTCAGAAAAAGATGAAATTTATGAATAGTGAAAAATAAGCCGGAAGCTAGAAGCTGAAACTATTTTGAGCTCTCTTTTTTTTTGCATAAATGAAAAATCATGATGATGAGGGGAACAGTGATGTGCTGCGAAAATACGAAGGGCTGGTGCGCGTGTACCAAGAAAAGGCCTATCAGTGCATGGTCCTGGTATGGTTGAAGAGGTTGGGGAAGTAAAATGACCGGGGCCACTTCATTTGCCTCCTTGATATTCTTGCATTCCTCTCCTGTTCTTCCGATTGGAGTATGTCTCCTATTCCTCTTCATCCTCTGATGCTGTCAAGGGAAATGAAACGATGGGAAACAAATTCAGACTCTAGCATACAGATGAAAGATGGAATCAACAAGAGGAAATTAAGGAAACAAATTAAATGAACAGAGCACAGTAATTTACCTCCAAATATGGTAAAGTGGTTGATGTTTGTCTCCAATTTGTAGGGATATCTTGTGTACAGCACATACCATTTCCTTTGAATATTTCCGTCACGTGCATAGGCCTTGACATGCTCCATATGGCTGAACTTGTCCCACTTGGGGCCAGATTGTCCCGCGGCTATGGAGGTGAGCAACTTTCGGCTGCAGTGTAGCTCCAAATGCCTTGGCTTTACATCTTGTAGGTATCCTGGGAGTGTTCCCGGGAGTGTTTCCATGTCGAAATCCCTCAGCTCGAGCCTCTGGAGTGCAAGCATGCCCTCCAATACCTTTAGCTTTGGGCAGCACCTGATGTCAAGCTTTTGTAGTTTGGGAAGATTAGTGATCCTCTCTAGGTCAGGGTTCGGAGACACCTTAAGCTCAACGAGAGAAGCAAAGTTCTCCAGAGAGTTCAGGTTCTGCGCTCTCTCTATGTATAATTTTTTCAAAACCCTTGCATGGGAGGCAAGGCCCGGAGGAACATGCCTCAGTTTGCAATAACAGAGCGAAAGCTCCTCCAAGACAGGCATGGCTTGCACTTGCTCATCCCACTTCCACTCCTTCCATTTCACCATTCCTACTAAGCTCATTCTACACAATCTCGGAAACACAACTGCCTCCTGGGATGAAGGGTGGTGGCTATGGTGATGGTAGAGCTGCTGCATAAATTCAGACCCAACATGCTTGATGGATGGAGCGCAGAGGATTTGAAGGTTTTGCAAATAGGGGAGCTGGCACAAACCATTAGGAAGTTGGGTGCAGCAGGACAGGTTCTCCATGAATAAAATCCTCAAGCTCTTGAGGTGCACCGCTGCTATCGACATCATCCACATTGGGAACCGCCGACCAAAATATCCTTTGATTTCAAGATTATCCTAGCACAGTGCAGGGCAGAGCTCCTCAAACACCTCCTCAATTCGTCGCTGCTCTTCCTCAGAGATGCCTTCTCCAATCCGTTAGTGCAGTACAATCCCAGATCGGTAAGATGCACCTTTTCACCTAGCCTGACCTTTGCGGCAGACGAGGCTTTCTCCAGACCATCTAACCCAAGAAGCCTGAGCTAGGAAAGTGGCCCCAACTCTTCCAAACTTCACCAATCACCATCCACCGATCCACGTGGGCTTGAAACCCATGTAGTTCCCTCAAATCTGTTAGACCACGGAATCCCCTAGGTATACTGTTTATTCTTGTGCCTTTAAGGTCAAGAAACCTCAGCTGCCTTAGTGGCTACCTCATTCCTTTGATCGGAGAGGCTAGTGCACATGCACACCACACTATATAGTTCAAGCAGAACAGAGAATTACATGGTTCGAAGATCAAACTAATCCTATATGCATTACTTTGTTGCCTTTAACATTATATTATATATTCTCGTATACCTTACGGAGTATAAATTTGTACTCACCCTTGCTTTCACATCTCAGAGGAGGACAATTTCGACTACCGTGAGGATCAGGACGAGTAGGCCGTATCTTAGTGTTGTTTGCATGTGGGCATGCTCTGTGGGCTTCTTCCACTTCTGTGTTTTTCTTCCGCTGTTATTATTTAAATTTAGCCTATAGACCGTGGATGTAAACTTTGGCAACCATGCCCATATTAGTTAATGAATAAATATTATTATGGTTGATATTTATCTTTGTTATTCATTGTGCGTACTAGCTGATCCTGAACTAGTATGATTTATACAGAGGATCAGGTGTTGTTGATCCGGAGTCCGATAGAGATGGTATCAAAGATATGACGACTCTTAGACGTGATTGTAGATAGAATAGAATGATTTACTCTTAAGGACCTATTTTAAATAATAAAATATTTTTAGAAGGCTTTGTTTATCTTTACCTCTTAATCTATGCTCAACCTTATCTCTTAATTCTTTCTCATTTGTAACTATGCAAATATGCGCGCCACCTTGCTAGCTTCGTCGAGGAAGCCGGACAAAGGAAGTGTACCAACAAGTGCTTGCAGCCAGTTATATATTCTGCTGCATTGGCTAGTAGCTGATGAGTTGTTTTAGCTTTCAGTAAACAAGAGGTAATCTTACAGGTAGTACTGGATTATGTGGATCGTGCGCTTGCTTAACTTGGTCGTATACTGGTAGCTGCTTAGGGCCTGTTTGGGAGAGCTCCACCAGCTCTAGATTCACGAAAAACAGATCCAGATCCACTTTTCCAAGCCAAACACCTCCAGCTCCAGCAGCTCCACCGTGGATCTGCTCCACCAAAACCATGGATCTGGCTCCAGATCCACCAAATCCATGGAGCACCTCAAGGGGTGCTCCACGAAAACTTGTTTCGTATCTACTCGTGGAGTTAGGTGGTAATTACCCACCAATGCCATTACACACCCCTCCCAACCGTTTTTTCTATTCGGCTTCTTTTCTCTCCAAGCGCTCCTCTCCTCGCCTCCTCGCGCCGAGCGACCGAACGACCGACGCTCCTCTCCTCGCGCCGCCTGCTCGCGCCGCCACCTCCGGCGCTCCGGCGAGCCGCCTCCTCGCGACCCTCCTCGCGCCGTCTCCTCCCGGGCCGGCGCCGCCTCCCCCGCCTCCGCCTCCTCCCGGGCCGGCGCCGCCTCCCCCGCGTCCCCCTCCCCCCTGCCTGCGCCGCCTCCCCCCGGGCCGGCGCCGCCTCCCCCGCGTCCGCCTCCCCCTGCCGGCGCCGCCTCCCCCGCCTCCTCCCGGGCCGGCGCCGCCTCCCCAGCCGCCGCTCCGCCTCCTCCTCTGCCGCGCGCCGTGCCCGCCCACGGCCAGCCGCCGCGCCGCCCCCGGCCGGCCGCGCCCGCCCCCCAGCCGCCGCTCCGCCTCCTCCTCTGCGCGCATGCATCTCAGCGGGAGGATGAAGAATGGAGCTCTCCACTGACGCGTGGGGCCCAGGTGGAAGTGAGATAGAGAGGGAGGTGGAGCTGTACCAAACACTTTGACGAATCCCAGATCCACGGTGGAGCTGCTCCACCGTGGATCCAGGTGAATCTGGTGGATCTAGGTGGATCTGGAGCTGGTGGAGCTCTCCCAAACAGGCCCTTACTCCATTAGATTAGAGTGATCATGTACAGTTGGGTTGTAACGAGCCAGCCACTCCTTTTTGAGGGCAACGAGTTGCTCGCTCGGTCAACATCCAACCCAAGAAAACCAGCCCAATCCATGAGAACGGCCCAATCCATGAGGGCAGCTAATTTGATGGGCCAGCTGAGCTGGTTCAAGACAATAATTTGATGGGCCGACCGGCCCAATCCATGAGAACGGCCACAACGCCCCGCGCGCCCTCCACCGTCTGATCAACATCGAACGTCCGCAAGCCCCGCCCTCGTAACCCCATCCCTTCCGCTATAAATTCCCGCCCTCCACGGCCTCACTTCCCCTCTTCCACTCCTCCCAAAACCCTAGCCGCCGCCACCGTACTGCTTCGCAAGCAACTCCGATGGCGGGCAAGGCGAGGGCCGGCGATCGGGATCGGCCAGAGCGTACCATTGTTTCATCCCAAGTCTCATGGACTTTGATCATGTTTCATCCCAATTTTCATCGTGTTTCATCTACTCTCAAAGGAGTATCATCATGGTTCATCAAGGTTCATTCAGATTCGTGCTAATTTTTGAAGTGTTTCGCAAAGGTTGATCCCAAAGTACCATTATTTTATCCCAAGTCTCATGGAGTTTCAACGTGTTTCAACCAAAGTTTTATAGAAACTTGGGCAGCAAGAAGGCCTACCCTCTTTCGCCTTGCTACAGGTGTGGCTCGGCGCTAGGGTTTCGCCATGGACGAAGCGATCTCAGGCTCTTTCCCTGCGGCGCGGGCGTCAAGCGGAAGAAGGGAGAACCCACGCTCACATGTGGCTTACAGGGAGAAGCCGCTGGATTATGAGCCCGCATAGATTTGCTTCCGCAAGGCGAAAGCACCTTGGTTAACTTCGAGTGATATCAATCCGGGAAGGAGGTACTACAAATGCGGGTGTCAATACGGTAGCCTTCCAATTTCATCCTCTCTTTTTTTGTCTTGGTTCCTTTGATTTTTGTTTGCAATTTTGTTTGATTCTTGTCTTGCGGGTGGTTAGGGTCCTGGCTGTACGTTCTGAAAGTGGGCAGATCCCGAAATTCCTCCGTTTTTGAACCAGCTCATATGTGACCTCTGAGATAATGTCCGAGAATTGAAGAATGAGAATGCCAATTTGAAGATGCAAGCTAGCAAAGAAGAAAAGGAGTAGGTTATCGAAGAACATGATGCAATGAAGTTGGTAAGGAAGATGGACACTGAGATGGTTGCCTTAGCTGCTAGGATTGACAAGGAGTGCAAGTATAAGAAAATGTTTTATGTTCTTGCTATTATCTTTGCTATATAGTTAGTTGTTCTAGAATCTGTGTCATTCAAATATATATTTGAATAACACAGGTTCTAGAACAACCTATGTGATGTAGATGAATTAACGAAACCACCAGGTTTAATTTAGGTAATGTATTACAAAACTGTGTCTTTCTACAAATCAAAGCTGGTCCTGAATCCTGCGAGGGAGAGATGCCAAGTAATCCCTAATGATAGGCAGGGTCTGCTTTGGTGGGACTTCTGACGGCGTCTTCTTTAAGCACTCTTCTTTTGAGCGATGCTTGAAGCGCACTCTGATAAACATTGTCCAACCTGACGCTGACAAGGTGGCTGAGCATGACGGTCAACTAGCTGAGGAGGCTCTGCAGCTACTTGATCTCTATCTGGAGCTAGAGGTGGTACTGCTGGTGCTGCTGCTACTAGTGTTGCAGCTACTTCCGCTACTGCTGGAACTAGAGGTGGAGCAACTAGAGCTGGACACGGTGGTACATGAAACGGTTGCTTGTACTCTGAGGCTCTGATATTCTGAGGCTGTCGAGGCTTCTGAGGCATTATGTTGTACTTTTGGTTCTTGAACCATGTAGTTCCTCCACTTTCAGGTACAAATTCGTCCCTAGTTGCGCACTTAATCAGTAACATGATGTACGTGACATACGGTATCAACATTCTGGTGTCGCAGTGAGTTTTTTGTATCTCTCTGAACATCATGTCTACAATGTCGAAAGGCTTCCTAAACAAAATATGATACAGTATGAGCTTGTTCTCATTTTGAACTGTAGTCTTATCTCCAGCCTTAGGGAAGATGGTCGTTCTTAGCATACGATTTGTTGCATTAATAAGAGTAGGATTTGCATTGCGGAGCTGTTCTTTGTCAGTCAAACTGCCCTCAATCTTCGGGTAGTCATTCCAGCGATCGTGCACGGACAGATCAAGTAGAATCTCCTCCCAAAATCTCTTTGTGACGGTAATCTTCCTATTTATACCAGTCATCCACGTCAGAGAGGTCATACTTGGATTTATGTAGAATGTGGCGAAGAACTGTTTGGTCTTTTCTATATGCCAGTCTTATCTTGCAGCCATCACTCTATGAAGACCAGTGTCATGACATATTTTCTCGATATATTGAAACCCTTCGTAAGGCCTGATTCCGTCCCAATCGATCCATTTGTTCTGAGCAAAATTCTTCTTCACGCCATAAACACTAGTGTATAGGTCCTGCTGCTCGATGGACCAAAAGTGCTCATCAGTTGCAGTTCTGGCCCGTTCATAGAAATTTATTCCTGTTAGTACTTTTTCCCATCTGGTCCGCGGTAGTTCAAAGGTTTTCTGACTAGAGACTCAGCTAGTTGGGACAATCCTTCCAGATGCTCAATTATCGGTGCTGGAGGTGGATCAACGGCTGCTACAGGCGTTGTAGTGTCTGGAAACACTGCTGCCTCTACTGCTTGTGCGGGCACTCCCGCCCCTGTAGCCACTGCTGCCTGTGCAGCCTCTCCGCCCTCTGTCACCTCAGGTCTCGTGTCAAGGCTCTGCTCTAGCTCATCTGCGAGTTGTGCAACTGAAGCACACTGACTGGATTGGGACGGAGAAGGAACTGCAGGCTGACAGGAAGACGGACTGGCCCTCTTCATCGAAGGACTGTGACTGGGCGAGAACTGAGCAAGAGGCATCTGCTCTGTCTCCTTCACCATATCTTGCACTGACATGTTCAACTTTTTCTGAAGACAAGAGTCACTTTTATCTCCAATGTCATTATCTGCAGATTTTCGCCTTTTTCGAGAAGTTAATGGAGGCTCTTTATCATCCTGCAGATAATTTTGATCCAAAAATAAATCAAAGATAGGAAAGAAAAAAAACACATCAGTACACTATAGTCTACAGTCTTCCAGACAAGGAGCCAATAACTCATGCACCTGAGACTGATCCTGGTGAGAGGACAAAGGACCCTCCAGTAACATCCCTTCCTGAGAGCAAACGCCCAAAGGAGCCAATACCTCATCCTCTGCAATATTCTCATGCATAGCATTTACCCTCCCCATGGATAATGGAGTTTGAATGGTGTCAGGGACCTGATTTAACTTGCTTCCTGCATAGCTCCTCGATTGTTCCAGCTAAATACTTGTTCTCACGAGCATCAAAGGAACATTGATGTCTCTTCGCATCGTCAACTAAACTACACCATATTGAATTGCTATTAAGGAGAGTTGTCTCATGTCCAAGGATCTAAAGGCAGTTCCTGTGGCAAGAATATAGTATTATTTTAAATGAAAACGTAGTGGAATATTGAGTTGCTTAACTCGAATGTCACCAACAAATTAAGATGGCATACTTTGCTCTTGTTAAGGCCACATTAGTTCTCCTATCAGAATCGATAAATCCTACATTCCCACCACGATTGCACCTAACTGTTGAAAGTATTATTATGTCCTTCTCGTCACCTTGAAATGAATCGATAGTTTGTACTTTAACAGAAAGAAACTCATGGGGAGGACTCCTCGGCCCGGGCTAAAGCCACCACGATTGCTATTAAGGAAATCCCTGTACCCTCTTAGTCTCAAGATCTAGACAGCGCCGCCTCCAAAAGTCGGAGGACTCCTCGGCCCAAGCTAAAGCTCCATATGTGGTGTTCTGGTGTAAGACATTAGCCAGTAACATCGTACCAGCAGTCTCTCGCTGGAGCGCGGCTGTGGCTACAGAAGGAGCTGCTAGAGTCCGTCTAGGAGGAATAGAACGAAACTGTGCTCTATGGCTACCTGGGGCAACTGGGGGTATCTCTGAAAAAGGTGAGTCACTCAACTGATCACTAAAGTGGGCTCTCAGGGCACGAGCGGCCTCCTGAAGGGGTAGATAGTCATCTACTGAGCACCAGTCTGCAGTACACTCTAAACTATAGTCAGGATTACACTGGATCTCTGATACTACAATCACTACTCGCGGAGTAGACCCATCTGCAGGAAACTCATAAAAGTAGTCCGAAAAAGGTGCTCTCAAATGATGTAGCATCCTCCCAAGCATCAAAATATACTCCCTATGTATCCTGTCGGCTGGAATATAGTGCTGAACCATCCTGCAAAAATAGTGGTTCTACATTAGCTTAAATACATATTCTAAGACAGATGAGCTTTCAACATAATACTTTTGAAGCAGAGTAGAATGGAAATCGACATCAGGATGAGAATTAAATAAAAACTTAGTGCAATATAGCAAGTGTGAAGGTCCACTTAATTATATCTACATCATCTACATTATTAGCGTGGCCCTATCTTATTACTCTGATACCACCTGTGAGGCCCAAACATCATTATCCCTCGCATAATCACGCGGAACAACAGATTACTATTTGCCTGATCAATAGAACACTGCTCTGGCAAATAATAAGCCTTTACCAGAGTAGCGCAAAAGAACAATAATATAGACACTGTCTTCTTTATTACAGCAGTTGCCACATGGCTAAAGTCTGGTTTTTACAAAAGTAATTAAACAAAAGTTTGGTACTGGTACCCCAGGGATTCCCTACCCGCTCCACTGGGCCTCCGACTCGTCCCAGCCGAAATATACGGGGTCCACCTCACCCGGCTCCTCGTAGTCGTCGTCATCCTCTCCTGCCAGCTCGGCTGAACCTGCCTTCCCCTCATCCTGCTCGTAAGCTTCTTCGAGCGGAGTGGGGTCTAACAAAGGAAATTAATAGCAAGGGTGAGTACCGTAGTACTCAGCAAGCATAATAATAACAAATGCACTGGTATGCTCTCATGTCCTTAAGTCCAGATTCTATTCTCTTTATTCTGAAATTAATCTTGCTAAAATAATTGACCTCTTTTAATTACCAAAAACAATTTCTACTTTTCACCCAGTAAGGTACGACCCTAGTGATCACCGTAGTTCACATTCCAATGAACTGGCATGAATTAATGATTTTATTAGCACCGCGCAGGCTTGTACCACTGTACCCAAAGCTGCTCTGAACCTTCTGAACTAGGTTTTCCACACTGCCTTAGGTGTGGAATCAAGCTCAAAGTACAGAACTTTTCTCCGATTATGATATTCCATCCACCAGCCCATCTATTATCCAGCGGTGTACCAAGTCGCTCACTTGCATCTCTTTACTCACACATAAGTACTTACCCTATGTGGTGGACTGGTTAACGTAACGGGATACTGATTTCTGCCCATCCGAGACGGGGAGATGGTTGGCATGATAATTACGGTTCCCTATCCGAGTGAAAATGGGGTAAATCCTTATATTATAGCCCTACGTAAAGGGGTCCGCCTAGCCTCTCTGCATCCTTTCCCTGAACCCCTTTACCCACCGTATACATCTCTGCTTGTGGGCCCGCTGCTCCTCTCAGCGGCACCACGACTCTTAACTTCTCTTCCTTTTTCTCCTCTTTTCTTTTCTTATCTCACTTCTAATAAACATCATTATTCTCTTGTCTATTTTTAAAAGAATAGCTTTCATGGATTTAAATAGAGTTATTAACATTCTTGAAAATACCACATACATTTAACATAACTATTTGCATGGTCAAAATGAGCTTGCCTGAGACGTAGTATAATTCGAAATTGCCAAAAATCAAATCTACTTCCCCGATTGGTGCTTGCTCGGATTCTGCAATGTTAACGCTAAACTTAAAAATAAAAATAAATACTTACAATTAATAATTTTTAGAAAGGAAAATAAATAAATACATAAATAAATCCCCCCGGTAATTTACTCCTAGTTGGGAAATCTCACTATCTAGGCTCGCGGTGTTCTCAACAAAGTTTATTCTATAATGGAGTATAGCAAAGAAATATCAAAAGAAAGGGTAACAATTGAAGAAAATAATTTCTGCAATCTGATTTTATTCGGCCTGCCTGGCCTTTCGGCCGTAGGTGGATCGGACTACGCTTACGGATTGAGGGAGGTGGTGGATGGATCGGGGATTTGGTGCAGCGGTGCACGAGAGTGTGGTTAGTGGTAGAACCGCCTAGATAACCCTAAGAACTGAATTTGTTATGGCCTTCTGTGTAAAACAAGTACAACCATAAGTCTGTAAAATACAACTTGGCTTAGTAGATTTACTGAACGCTGAAAGTCAGCATGGGTGGAGGAGGTGAGGTAGTGCAAGTGGCTGGTCTGCGGACGGCTTGAACGGGACACTTGTAGAGGGTGAAGTTTTCTGTGGCGTGCTAGTAGTGTGGGTAGCCAGCTGCTAGACGTTCAGAAGAAGAACATCCTGCAGAACCTATGGGACCTGCCGCAAGCGGGCCAAGCCCATAGGGGTGAGATGATGGAAGGGGTGAGGTACTTTGAACGGTTACTGTGATGGTTTACTCAACCGCACAGCTAAGGAATCGTGTGGGGCAACGAGCGAACTGTCTCTTGTGGATAAAGTGTGCAAATTCTGCAGATTAAAAACTATTCACAGATCTGCCACCCAACGTGGTTTAATTTAACTGTGATCTGTTATATTATGTTTCTATGCGATGTATGAGTTGATACAGCAATGTACCTATGTGCACTATCTACTGATCCAGGAAATAGTGCAGTAAAACACAGTGGAATCTGGATTGAAAAATCTGGGTCTGACAGGTTTCATGCTACCCTTTGCTGCATTCTTCTTCTTGGCCTAGTGTAACATCCTAAATTTTAAGTGTTCAAAAATATGGTATTTTTAAAAACCTTTTTCTTGCAATTTGCTGGCATTCAAATTTCTTCTGAATATTTATTTGAAATTTTGAGTTTCATGCTATGCAAATTAATAACCCAAGAATAATCCCAAGTGCAAATAATGATCAGGTAAATAATAAAAATAGAAAATGACATTACAGATCATGAATTCGAAATATCAAAATTTTGAATTCAAATTCAAGTCAATAAAATAAAACCAAAAGCATAATAGACAATCCCAAAATGATTAAACCAAAACTTCCACCTTTTAAATTCAATTAGCAAACAAAACCCATGGTCGAATATTCAATATTTATATACAAATTTAGAACAAAATAGAGGAATGTTAGCTTCTGTATCTCGATAATTGAACCAAGACTTGAATTGAAAATCCGAAAAAATTTAATACAAGACTTAAAATAAAAATTTAAATTTTGAATATCATGCAAAACTCCAAAAATCAGTATGTGAATTAAAAATTAAATTAAAAATCTAAATTATTCTTAAGCCTTTCTCCTTTTCCTCTTTCTTTTCCTTCATTTACCTTCTTCTCCCCTTTTTACATGTGGGCCCCCTTTCCTTTTTCTTTTCACTCCTTCCTACTCTCTTTTCACTGCTCAATGGGCTCGGCGTCCCCTCCGCTTCCTTTTCTTTTTCCCCACCTCCTGGCTGCGCTCGCTCCACGTCGCCTCCTTCCGCCGTGCTAGTCCCCCCGACCAAGACGGCCCCACATCAACTACTCACCGGTCACTTCCACATCGTCGCACCTACTCCCATCGACATCACGTCCCCTCCACCCATGCCCTATCTGCCGCTTGACTCGTCGCCCCGTTGCGTCGTCACCCTCTCCGTGAGCGTCGCCTCCATCAGCCATAGTGCCCGCCTACTCCCGTCACTTCTTTCTCCCGCCTTGGCTCACGCACTTCCAACAGCTCCCCTGCTCTGACCGGTCCCGTCGCCCACACCCTGTCGCACTGCACCGCTCCACTCTGTCTCCCACTTCAACGTAACAGATTTCTATGCCTCACAGCTCGCTGGTGAACCCCTTCTCAACAACCGACCGGTGGGCAATCCGACAATTGGCGCCGCCTCAGTCCAATTCCTCCGCACCGAAGCACCCCAGAGCACTGTGACGTTGTTCCCCTCCTCAGCCGGACCTCTCGTCGCCTACATTTCGCCCGCACCGTGCGCCTCCTCCGCCTGTCGCCGTCACACGCTGCCAGCTCACCACCGCCAATCCCGAGCCACGCCGACCCCTGAGGTAGACCCCCGGGCTTGTCTAGATGCTACCCTCCCGTTTAATTGAACTCCGGTGCTGTGCGCCGCCGTCGCCACCATTCCCCTGTTCCGCTGCCACCCATGGTCGTCGCCAGCCAACGACCGGTTGAATTGGCCGGCGAGACACCGTCTTCGGGTAGGCGTGGGCGTGAGCAACCCATTTTGGGGGCTTACGACTATGTAGTCGTTTACGACCACACAGACGAGCTTACGACTATGTAGTCATCCATGACCTCACATAGTCGTTACGACCACACATAGTTGTTTACGACCACACATAGCCGTTATGACTACGATGAGGTTTACAACCATTTAGCGCCTTCCGAGTTCGACTGCTCTGAGCTCGAAAGTCTTCGACCAATCCTCCGCCCAAAGCTTTCAACTGATAGCACTCGGAGGTTAAGACCACGCAGCGCCTCCGACCACACTCAACTCCAACTTACGACCATGACCAATCTGCCGTCGGTCCTCCCTTAGCACCGACCAGGCCTGAGCTAACGCCTCCCCTGGCCTCCTCATCCCCTCGGCCATCTATATTACCATGTGCCGCCCCTTCCCCGGTCACCGGCCGCCGCTGGCGAAGCCACCTATCGAGCGCCGGCGATCACTGTCACCATGCGGCACCATGTTAGCAAAGCCGCACGTGACCACAGTCGCTCTCGAGCACCGTCGCTCGACCGCAGATACCATCCGACTGCTCTGAGCCTTCCGATCCATCTGACCACTCCGAGCATCCGATCCATTCAACCGCTCCTAGCCGTCCGATCCATCCGACCACTCCACGTCGTCGGAGCCATTTTCGACCATTTAGTATACCTTTCATTTCCGACCATCCCTTCTAGAATTCCGACCACATTCAGCCATCCGATTATGGCTGTTCGAGCACCGCCCACGATGTTTAACCATCGACCATATTGTAATCTGACCACACAAATTATGGTATTTTTCAACCATGTTCAATTTATTGTAGCTTCTGACTGCTACCATAGCATTTTGACTACACTAGCTTTTGACCACTCTTGCCTTCTAACCACTGTAGAGCATCCGACCGCTGCGGATCTTCTGACCACATATAGCTTTTGACCACGGTGAAATTTTCTGATTTTTCGTTCCCTTAGATTCAAACTTATAGAAGCCTGTCCTTTTTCATCCTAACTCCGATTGAGCCTGTTCAAATTCCAAAATTCATGCAAAATTTCAATCTATCCATTTCTACCTTTTTTTAATATTTGGAGTTTATTCAAATTTATTTGGATCGTTGAGTTATTTGTCTTTATTTGGATTCGGTTGTTTAGCACGCAATTAGAACTTAGAGTCCTGAAGAATCATTGGACAAGCAAGACCAAGATCCAGACAAAGACGAAGACTAGAAACTCAAGACCCTCAAATGAGAAAGCTTTGAGTGAGCTTAAGACCGCGGTAAACCGCGTAAGACGAGTTAATACTTTGATCATGTTGAACCTACATTTTCTGCAAATTATTTCTGTTTTAAATTATCAAATTGCATGTCATTTCATATGCAAATTATGTTGCTTTATGAATTCTAGTTACATGCCCATTAATTAGGTTGTTAATATACACTATTTTGGAACATTTGAAGATTTGAGCCTTGTCACCCTAGCAAAAATTATAATGATAAAATTTTCAAAAATAAGTCCATAATTATACACCATACTAAGCACTGCTTACATATTCGGGGGCACCAGAATGCCCCAAGCATCACTTTTAATCATGAGAAACTGATTTGCGAAGTCATGGTGGAAATGACTCGTGTATTTTGATATAATTATTTTATGCTCCCAAAAATATCAACTTGCTTAAACTATCTGGGCGGATGGTATGGGGGTTGGTATGTGGTGCAGTGGAAGCATGGTGTGTGGATTGTGGTAGAACCACCCAGATACCACTAAGGACTGAATCTTGTCATAACCTCTTATGTAAAACAGTACAACCATAAGTCTGCAAATTGCAACTTGACTAAGTAAATCTATCGAACCCCCTGACTCATCTCACCGGTAGTGGATATGAGTGGATATTGCAAGGGCAAGGGGAGGCCCAAAGGGACACCGAGAGGAGGGTGAAGTTTCCCAATCATACTAGCATTGTGGAGAGTGGAGTTCAAATGCACTAGTATCCGTGGTGAACATCCCGTGCAACGTATGGGACCCATCGCAAGTGGGAGCAGCCTATAGGGTGAGATGACAAAAGGGGTCAAATATTTTGAAAAGTTATTGTGATGGTCTACTCAGCCACATGACTAAGGAATCGTGTGGAACAACAAACGGATTATGTCTTGTGGGTAAAGTGTACAAACTCTGCAGAGTTAAAACTATTCGAATAGCCGTACCCACAGTCAAGGGCGGGCATGAGAACTTAACTAGATATAGTTCTATTTCAAAAAAACTTTGTGGGTGGAATGGGAAAAGTGGAGGGCAGTGAAAAGCCCTGATTTGTGTCGCTCTGGGTGTCGCCCCAGTGATAATGTAAGCGGGTATAATACTGAAAGGTTAGCATATGATGCAGCAACTATGAAACGGTGGATGGAATCTGGATCGCTATTATTATTGCATTCTTTCACACATTATATTTTAGTTCAAACTGCTAGGTCTCAGGAAGTTTCTATGTATCATACTTTAAAATCAATTTATGGCATATAAAATAATATGAGCATTCCCTTGATAAGCCATACATGTTACCTATTTGCATTCTGTGTATTGGCTATTCGAATAGTTTTTACTCTACAGAGTTTGCACACTTTACCCACAAGAGACAGTTCGCTTGTTGCCCCGCACGATTCCTTAGCTGTGCAGTTGAGTAAACCATCACAGTAACCGTTCAAAGTACCTCGCCCCTTCCATCATCTCACCCCTGTGGGCTTGGCGCGCTTGCGGCAGGTCCCATAGGTTGTGCGGGATGTTCTTCTTCTGAATGTCTAGCAGCTGGCTACCCACACTACTAGCATGCCATAGAAAACTTCACCCTCTACGAGTGTCCCGTTCAAGCCGTCCGCAGACCAGCCACTTGCACTACCTCACCTCCTCCACCTATGATGATGACTTTCAGCGTCCGGTAAATCTACTAAGCCAAGTTGTATTTTATAGACTTATGGTTGTACTTGTTTTACACAGGAGGTCATGACAGATTCAGTCCTTAGGGTTATCTGGGCGGTTCTACCACTAACCACACTCTCGTGCACCGCTGCACCATATCCCCAATCCATCCGCCCAGATAGCTAAGCAAATTTTAGGGTTTTTGGAAACATAAAATAATGATACCAAATAAATCAGTCATTACCATTATGACTTTGTAAGACCCCAGATTATACCATCCGGAATCTACTGTGTTTAGCTGCACTATTCCCTGGATCAGTAGATAGTGCTCACAGTTACAGTAATGAATATCAAAGTACATATCATGCGGAAGCGTAAATGTAATAGTAAACTTACTCATGGGCCGATTAGGCCGAAATCGATAAATTGCAGCAGCGGAAGAACGAAGCACACAGGTGGGACCTTCAGGACATGCCCACAGGCAGCCAACTGGAGGTTCGCGACCTAGCCCTTGACATCTTCATCCTCTCGGCCAGCTTGCCCAATCTTGATGCTGAGGCGAGGTGATTTGACTCCTGATTCTGAATTTTGTCGCAAAAGCGAGCGTGAGCACTCCGACCCCGTGCTCCGCGAGCCAATACACAGAATGCAAATAAATAGTATGCATGGCTTAACAAAGGAGAGGCTCAAGTTATTTTATTTTTGCGTAGAGTGCTTTTGAATACAATTACTTAAAAATCCCTAAGACCTAGCAATTCGAACCAAATCATAATGTGTGAACAGAATGCAATATCTTTGATAGTGATACAGATTTTTCGTTCACCATATATGGCATCTGCACCATATGCTTATTTTTCAGCGTTATATACGCTTAACTTACCACTGGGATGACACCCAGGACAATTCCAAACCAAGGCAGTCCTTCGCCCTTCACTTTTCCATTCCCACCCACAAAATATTTTGAAATAGAACTATATCTGGTTAAGTTCCCATGTCCGCCCATGACCGTGGGCACGGCTATTCGAATAGTTTTGACTCTGCAGAGTTTGTACACTTTCACCACAAGAGACGATCAACTCGTTGCCCCACACGATTCCTTAGTCATGTGGTTGAGCAGACCCTCACAGTGACTTTTCAAAGTATCTAGCCCCTTTTGTCATCTCACCTTATGGGCTGCTCCCACTTGCGGTGGGTCCCATCTATGCGCGGGATGTTTCCCACAGCCACTAACGCCGATCGGACTTCTCCTACCCGCGACGTTAGGACAGCTGGGAAACTTCACCCTCCACTGGTGTCCCTTCAGGCCCCCTTGCCATAGCGTAGCCCCTTCAAACCCCAACCAGTGAGATGAGTCCGGGGTTTCGATAAGTTTACTTAGCCAAGTTGTATTTTACAGACTTGCGGTTGTACTGTTTTACACAGGAGGTCATGAAAAGATTCAGTCCTTAGTAGTATCTGGGCGGTTCTACCACAAACCACACTCTCGTGCACCCCTGCACCATACCCCCGAACCATCCGCCCAGATAAATAAGCAATTTGAGATTTTTGGGAGTATAAAATAACCATATCCAACATACACCAGTCATTACCACCATGACTGCCCAACCAACTTTTCTCATGATTAAAAAGTGATGCTTGGGCGCTCTCGCGCCCATGAGTACCTAAACAATACTAAGCATGGCGTATATGTAGGGACTTATTTTCCAAAGGTTACTATTATAATTTTGCTAGGGTGAAAAGGTTCTCATGTTCAAATATTCCAAAGGATGGGCAATATTAACCAACTTAGATAATAGGCATTTAACTAGAATTCTAAATTAAACATGGATTTGCATATAAAATAACAGCATGCAATTTGATAATTTTAAACAAAAATAATTTGCAGGAAATGTAGGTTCAATATGATCAAAGTATTGACTCGCCTGGCGCGGTTTACCGCTGTCTTGAGCTCACACAATGCTTTCTCTTGAGCTTTTGGTCTCTATCTTCACTTCGAGCTTGATCTCGCTTGATCCATTGAATCTTCACGACTCCCGATTTCTAAGATCCAAATAAATCCGAATAAACTCAATTTAGTTTTATTACGAGCTAATGGGTGATTTGGTGAGTTGAGGCAAGGTTGGTAATAGCATACGATAACTTGATCTTTTTATTAATAATCTCTTTTTATTATTTTGTTATTTATCAAGGAAGTTCCATGAGTCAGGTTAGACCTATAGACTGGTGCAGGAGCTTAGTGGACAAATTCTATCTTTAGGGTATGCATTCCTTGCAACTTAGGTTATGGTAAAGGCAAACTGGACTGATGGATGAGATCTGTACTTATTCTATAAATCATTTAGTCGAAGGTATTATAACATTTGGATATCTTTATTAAGTTTTTAGACTAATCTCTGATATAGGCTTTCACTATTAATTAGCTTAAGATAAATAGCAAGGGCTCAATATCTATTCTTATTTGGTAATTAGTTAGAATTTAAATCTCTAACAATCCCATTTTCATATTTTATGTATCTTCATTCATAGCTAGGCTAAATTTAAGTTGAATTAGGATCCACTCATATGGGTCCTAACTTGTTATATATACAATTATGCTTAATACTATTATGTACTAAAGCTAGCGTCAAGATTTAATTAGTGGTACCATTACCATTTTATTTGCACCTTTGTTATTATTAAGCTTAACTTTATTTTTAATTTTTATTTATCTAGCAAAGCTTGCCATACAGGGTTATATTTCAGTATTTGCTAATTAGCAGAATCCACCATTAGGATTTATTTATTGGCAGTATTTTAAATATTGACCTCGGTTCTACGTATAATTAAGGGTAGTTTCTAATTTAGAGCCTTGACTTGGTATCTAAGTATAACATCCAAAACCTTTTAACTTTATTTGGAATTTCTTTTCAATTGAGATCTTATACTAAATTTCAATACCAACCAAGGAAACTTTTCTTTACTAATGCCTTTAATTAACATTTAGTCCTTGAGTTAAATATTACTTATTCATATGTGATAACTAATCCATAGTTACATATTAAATAAGCTGGTGTTATAATCTAGGCAGAGATCTTTGTACAAGGTAGTATTCTATTATTCTATTTAATAAGGTACATCACGGAGATTTATTAGATGACAGCATGATAAATATTGAACTTATGTTTTAATTATGATTTAAGAGCATCTTTACTAAGTTTGGATGTTTAGCCAAAGTTGTTCCTCTTTATCAACGCCTTAACTAATATTTAGTCTTTTCAACTTATTTATGCAAACCACATTAAATATCACCAAAAATTCAATGGACCTCTAAAATTTATGGTTTCAGTTCCACTGGACAGATCTTGAATTTAAATGAATTTAGAAATTTGTTTCACCCAATTTGGAGTTAAAATGAATAAGTTATTCCCATTTAAAGTTCTCAGTTTAATTAAATCCAGAAAATGCTAAATCTCTGACAGGTGAGTCCCATTTTCCAGTTTATAAGTTTCTGTTTTATTTTTTTTATTCTCATTCTCTGTGCCATTGACATGTGGGACCAGCTACTGTTCTTTAATTATTGGTGGGGTCCATATGTCAGTAAGGGGTTTCTAATTAGTAATCCAATTTCAGTACTTATGACATCATTAATTAATCCTCTGTCTGAACTAATGAGCTTGTTTATATTAATCTTTAATACTCCCATTAGTCCTTTTTAATATTTCCTAATCACATTTTAACATTTCCTAATCATTCTCTCGGTCTACTGTAGACCGGCAAAAATATCCTAAAAACCTAAATATTGCGGCCAGAGGAATCGAACTCAGGTCTTTGAAGCGACAGCGCACGCAGCTAGCCACTCAGGCTCGGGTCTTACCTGACCGAAGCGGGCGAAGGAACGCAGCTGAGCTGGACGTGGGGGTGGCTGAAGCAGAGGAAGCTCGGGGGCGGTACGGCCGGTGTCGTTGCCGGCGCGGGGTTGCTGGAGAGGAGCAGGCGACGGTGGAAATGGGTTGTCGGTGACGAGGGAAGGCCGAAGGTAGCACCGGCGAGGACCGAGGAGCTTTGGAGCGGGCCGGCGGCGCTGAAGAGCGGACGACGGAAAGGGTGAAAAGGGCACCGGCGACTGGGAAGAAGAGGAAGAAATTAGGCGGGCGCGGAAGCACAAGGGAGGTAAGGGGATGCTCACCGAATGCTTGGCCGAGCCGGAGGGAAGCCACGCGAGCTGGCGGCGATGGCCTACGGCGGCGCGGGCGAGCGCACGGCGCCGATGAGCTGGGGTGGGAGAGAGGCTCCGGCGACAGTCGGTGGGGGTTCGGGGCGGTGAGAGGGTGCTCCACTGGCGTGGAATCGACGGGAGGTCGACCGAGGAGGCGGCGGCAGTGGGATTGGCGGCGGCGGCCGGTTTCGGGGAAGAGAGCCGCTCCGGCGAGCACGGTGGCACGAAGATCCAATTAGGCTTGAGAGGAGAGGGAGGGAAGGCGGACGCACACCTTGATATAGTCCGGCGGCCGTGGTGTTTGCCGGAGGGCCGAAATGGCAAGGGGCGGCGTCGGCTTGCACGGGCGGAAGGAAGGAGAGGGGAGGTGACGCGGGGCTACTTATGGCCACAGGTCGATGGCGAGGACAGTGGGCGCGCGTGGGGAAACGGTGGGCGACGGTGGGCGAGACTGTGGGCGGCTGAGGCAGCTTTGCGTCGCGCACGGCAGGCCGCAGAGCTGGGGCGCCGCGTGGCCGGCAGTTGCTGCGGAGCGGGCAGAAATCCCGTGGGCGGGATGGTGATACCGGGGCGGTGTCCGAGCGCGCCGCACATGCGAGGGGACTGCTCGGGAGGCGACGGTGCCCGGGGCATGCATGGACGCCACGGGGAAGAATGGCGCAGAGCGGAGCAGACAAACATGATAGCGCGGGCGCACGCGAGCGAAGAAGGGAGAAGGGAGTGCGGGCGGGGAAAGGGGCCACCGGCCAGAGAAAGGAGACCGGGAGAGAGGAAAGAGAGAGAAAAAGGAGAGGTGACTGGCTGGGGCCCACTTGGCATAGAGAGAAAGGAGAGGAAAACCTGAGAATTGGGATTCTGAATTTTAATTTTAAATTTTTGTTTCATATTTGTGATTACTGATTTTTGCATGACATTTAGAATTTAAGCTTTAAATTTTCAGATATTAAATGAGAGCTTCTATTATTATTGTGTCTGTTATATGTATATATTTTCATTATTATTTCCTATTGCTAAACTCTTACTTGCACAATTTGTGTATACCCATGTTTGTATATATGCATGTGTGTTTGTATTTTGGTTCATCCGCTTTTATTGCTATTTATGCCATTATTTTCAAAATGAGATTATATATATTTTTAACTCAGGTTTCTCTCTTCTTATACTGGTTCATCTTTTCAGATTCGCATTTTAAATCTTGATTTTCTATTAACTAAATATGTTTGCTTCTTCTTGATCCTTTTTAACTTTTGGAACCTTCACCAAATTTCTCAGAAAATCATCATAAACTCCAAATTCCAATAAAACATATTGCAAAATAATTCAAAAGCTTCACATTTTCAAATTTCAAAATTTTGGGATGTTACAGACTTCCCTATCCAGTTTTCCCGTAATTGAAAGTAATGTTTTGGGGGCGTGTTTTGTGCCCCCGAGTATCTAAGCAATGCTAAGCAAGCAATTATCAGTAGACTTATTTTTCGAAAGCTATATCAATAAAATTTAACTAAGGCGACAAGGCTCATACGACTAAGGATGTCAAGGGGTGTAATATTCTCAAAACAATAATGGGTGTATAGCAAACAACTTAAAATGGAGCATAGAATAACACATGAAATAACAGCATGCATGTTGATAGTTTAAGAGAAAATAAATTGCATAAAACATGGGTTCAATATGATCAAAGTGTTGACTCGCCTTGATCTTTGGTGCCTTGGTCTTGACTGTCGAGGTTGGCTTCTGCTTTGGCCTCAACTTCTTCCTCCTGAGCCTCGAACGCTAAATTTTACGTGCGCGAAAATTTGGATAAAAATCAGCAAATCAGACAAAGTTTCACCAAAAATTCAAATGAGCTTAAAAAATCATGATTTTGTTCCATGGACAGATCTTGAATTTATATGAATTTAGAAATTTGTTTCATTCAATTTGAAGTTAAAATGAATAAGTTATGCCCATTTAAAGTTCTCAGTTCAATTAAATCTGGAAAATAATAAAACTCTGACAGGTGGGTCCCACTTTCTATTTTTAAGTTTTTCTTTTATTTTTATTCCCATTTCTCTGTGCTAGTGATAGGTGGGGCCAGTTACTGTGCTCATTTAGGAGGTATGGCCCACATGTCAGTGAGAGATTTGAAGTAATAAACCAGTATCAGCAGTTGTGACAGTCAGATAACCGTTAATTAGGTATCATTAGCATTGATTAATCCATGTCTGAACATTATATAAGCTCATTTATATCCTAATAAATTCTTAGCATCTTTTATAGATTATTTTATGATTTTTCCCTGATTTTTCCTTCACCGGAGTCGTTAGCAAAATTTTTAAAACCTAACATCTAATTATTGCGACCGGGGAATCGAAGCCGGGTCGTTGGTAACAAGTCGATCTCGAGGTGTTACCTGACGGACTGAGGTAGGGGAATTAGATGAACAGACGGTGCAAGCGCTGGAACAGAGGAGGCTCGGGGCAGCGTACGACCGGTGGTCGGAGAGGAGCAGATGACTGCCAAAACGGGTTGCTGGTGCCGAGGGGATGCCGAGGGTGGCGTCGACGAGGACCGAGGAGCTTCGGGGCTGGCCGGCGGCATGCGGCGGTGGTGAGCTGGGGAGGGACCTCGGCGCCGGTGAGGTACGGGCTCGGCGGAGCTCGGGCGAGATTGAGAGGAGCTTCAGGACGCTTTGAGGAAGCTCTGGCCTGGAGGAATTGGCTCAGCGCGGCTCCAAGCGGCAGATTGCCGGTTGGCTGGAGTTGGGGAAGAATGAGCGCCAGCGAGCAGAGAAAGCGCGAAAGCTCGATTGCTTGGAGATGGAGGGAGTGCGGGGTGTGGGGAGAGCAGTGGTGGCCTTGGCGCCTTTTATAGACGACCGAGCGGGGCTGGCAACGGGCAACTGCCCGAGCCGTTGCGTCGGGTCAGACGGCGGTGGCAGGTGGCGGTGACAAGGTAGAAATGACCGGGCAATGCTACGATATCTGGGGAGGGATTCGACATGATTTCGCATGGCAGTCGAGCGGCCTTGCGCTGTGCACGTCGAGCGGCAGATAAGGGGCGCTGTGTGGCCGGGCGTTGCGATGGTGTAGGGAGGAAACTCTGGGCGGGGTGACGATACCGAGGTGGAGTGCGAGCGCACTGCCCGGGCGATGCGACAGCTCGGGGAGACCGGGGCGAGCCATAAGGCTGGCGACGGCAGCTCATGAACGCCATAGGGAGAGAGCGGGCGCTGATCAAAGAGGAGACAGGGAGGAGGGAGAAGAAGTGCGGGCGGGGGCGGGCCCGCTGGGTAGAGAGTGGGAATGAGGAGAGGTGGGCCAGGCTGCTCTGGCTGGCCGAAGGCTCTCTCCCTCTTTTCTTCCTCTTTATTTATTTATTTATTTATGTGGTATGTATATTTGTGTATACATTTTTTTATGTTTGTTCATTTTGCTTGCTCACTAAATTTTTAATATTTATATTCCCTATATTACTGGACCCCCTTTTCTTGCACATGCACAATTTGCATATATCTATATATATACATATATATATATATATGTTTGTGTTTTATTCTTTTACTTTTACTACTATTTATGCTATTATTTCCGAAATGGAATCTTATATTTTTAACTCAGGTTCCTCCCTCCTTATGTTGGATCATCTTTTTTATATTCATATTCAAAATTTTAGTTTTCTATTATTTGCATATTCCCTTTTATGGCATTACTAATGTTTGTTTTTGTCTTTCTTGAATTTCTTCAATTTTTTGGAACCTCAACCAAAATTCAGAAAATCATCATAACATTCCAAATTTCAAGAAAATTCATTCAAAATAATTCAAAGGCTACACATGTTCAAATTAAAATTTTCGGGACGTGACAAAACCCACTTTGCCTTTGTTGAGGGGGAGAATTCTGAGCACCTTCCTGCACAAATGCAGGTTGATTCCACTCCTGCAGTAGCAACCTCCATTGACATTGCAGCCGCTGCTGCCATGATTTCCTAGGAAGAGCATCTCCCCTTTGAGAAGATAGCAGTTGAAGTCTCTGGTTTCTTAGCAAATCCAATCTAATGCACAGAATACATTTAGACTTTAATTGTCATTTATTTAATGTGTCGAAAGAATAAGTTAGACTTTGCATTGATGGTACCCAAGCAATTTTTTCTCGTGGTTGTTGGATGAAATTAATTAATTAATTCATTTATTCAGCCAAGAATAGCTTGATATGTTCTTATATTTGAAGTATTTTATCTATGTGTTAATTGTCTCCTAACACGTATTAATAAATTACTTTATATTAGCATGTGTGTGGCGCCCTATGCAGGAAGTGTGCTTAGCTAACAGTGGCACAACAACTACCAACTTGAGAGAGAAAAAATTCTTTGTCGATTAGCAAGAATGCTGGCAGCCTTACAACAATCGTCGGTAGTGATGCTTATATAATAAGCTCCGGAAAAGCCACAATTATACTCCCAGTAGGCACAATTTTGATAATTCAACAAGACTTGTTGTACTCAGAATTGACTAGAACTCTCTTAAGTTTCAAGGATATTCACGATAACGATTTCCACATTAAAACTGAAGAAGAGTATGGTAAGGAATATCTGATCATTACAAACTGTGAAGCAAATGAAAAAAGGGTATTAGAAAGACTTCCTTCATTTGAGACTCGGCTATATTACACTCATATTAAGACACCCGCAGTCTATACTACCCTGAAAATAATATTTAGAAGCTCTAAACTCTTCTGTCTCTACCATGATAGATTAGGCCACCCAAGTCTTAGAATGATAAGAAATATAATTAACAAATCATAGAGATATAATATTGATGTAAAGAATTTTCTAAATCAAGAAGATTTTGTGTGCCTCACATGTGCCACTGGAAAATTAATTTCTAGACCTTCTGCTCTTAAAGTGAAGAATGAAATCCCTGCATTTTTGGAACACATCCAAGGAGACATTGTGGTCATATATAGCCACTGTTAGGGACATTTAAATATCTTATGGTGCTCATCGATGCTTCCTCGAAATGGTTACATGTATGTTTATTATCTACGAGAAACCATGCTTTTACAAAGCTGATCTCACAAATAATTCAAATTAAAAATAATTTCCTTGATCATCATATAAAGTCCATTAGAATAGACAACGCCGAAGAATTTACTGCAAAGGTATTTTATGATTATTGCATGGCAATCAAAATTAAAATTGAGCATTCTGTACCACATGTCCCCACCCAGAATGGACTAGCAGAAGCATTAATTAAGAGAATTAAATTTTTTGCCCAACCGCTTTTGCAGAATTTTAATTTACCAACATGTTTGGGGATACACAGTCCTATATGCAGCAACTCTCATCCACTTTAGACCATCAGCATACATCTATTCACCTATACAACAAGCGAAATGGTCAGCACCAAAAATTTTCATTTTTGTATGTTTGGTTGCAAAGTTTATGTACCAATACCCTCTCCACAACGTACTGCGATGAGCTCTCTCCGAAAGTCTAGGATATACATTGGTTATGAGACATCATCCATAATCAGGTATTTTGACCCATGACAGGAGATTTGTATACCGCCCATTTTGTTGATAATATATTTGATGATGATAATTTCCAACATTAGGGGGGAGGAAATTAAACCCTTGATGATAAATATCGGAAAATTATATGGCAAACCACATGAATCCATATACATGACCCGCGCACTAGTGAAGCAAATAGAAAAGTCCAGAAGATTATTGATTTGCAAACATTAGCAAACCAACTACCTGACCACTTTATTGATTTTAAGAGCGTGACCAAGTTGCATGTGCCTGCACGCAATACACTGGAGAGGGTTGAAATACTGAAGAAAATTGAAGATATACCTAATCCTGTCCAGAGGCCTTAGAATAAAAGAACGAGAACTCCAGTCCCTCGAATCCCAAGTAATCGGGGACGCCTAATAAAAAAGGATCAGAAGAACTTGACATAGCCAATCACTAAAGTTCCCCAGACCCTGAAGGGGAGCCAGTTGAGACTTAGCACTAGTATGGTACCTTCAAGGAAAGGCATACTGGATTGAATATTCCCATCTAGGGAGAAACTAGCATGGATGTGTGCGCACGCATCGGAGCTGAAAAACTAAAAGGACTTGCCCCCGCAACTAGAATGAGCGGTGAGCAAGTAGAAGCACTAGAAGAATCAATCCATGATGAAATAGTTATAAACTATGTGCACATGAGAGAATCCATGAATAGGACAATAATCAATGTTGATATTTATTTTGCAAAGAAAATTGCCACAATCATTAATGTTGATCTAGAGCCTACATCGCTTGCTAAATGTAAGAAAAGATCAGATTGGGAGGATTGAAAAAGACAATTGAAACTGAATTATTATCTCTGAATAAAAGAGAGGTGTTTGAGCCTGTAAGCCACACGTCTCCCCATGTGCACCCAGTAGAGTATAAGTGGGTATTTGTTTGAAAGAGAAATGAGAAACACAAAGTTTCACTCAAAGATCAGGAGTTGATTATGAAAAAACTTATTTCCTGGTCATGGGTGGCATTACCTTTAGATACCTAATCTCAATGGCAGTAAACTTGAATTTACAAATGAAATTGATGGATTTAGTAACTACATACCTTTATGGAAACTTGGATTCGGATATTTATATGAAGTACCTAAAGGTATTCCTATCCTGAACTAAGCCAAAGCAAATAAAAACATGTATAATGTGAAACTCAAAAAAATCACTCTAAAGACTTAAGCAATCGGGCAGAATATGGTATAATCGCTTAAGCGACTTTCTATATAAGAAAGGCTACACGAACAATGAGGATTGTCCCTGTGTATTTATATGACGATCTTATAATAGATTTTGTATAATCTCAGTATATGTAGATGATCTGAATATCATCGGAACCCTAGAAAATATAAAGGAAGCGAGCTCTTACTTGGAGTCAGAGATCGAAATCAAAGATTTGGGTAAAACCAAATATTGCCTTGGCTTGCAGCATGAGCATATTCCTGAAGGGATATTAGTGCATTAGTCCGCATACACTCAAAAGGTGTTAGAAAGGTTCGGCTTTGAAATGGTGTATCCATCAAAAGTACCGATGATCAGGAGATCTTTACAGCAAGATAAATATTTGTACCGACCTAGAAAAGAGGGGGAGGAAGTACTGGGACCGGAATTCCCATACTTAAGTGCAATAGGAGCACTTACGTATTTAGCAAACTATACTAGACCGGATATTGCATTTGTCATAAACCTATTAGTAAGGTATAGTGCAGAATCTACCAAAAGGCATTAGCAGGGAATAAAGGACATCTATCGATACCTTCAATGAAGTAAAGACATTGGATTATTCTACAGAAAGAACCAAGACTTGAATATGACTAGCTATGCAGATGTCGGGTACCTATTAGACCCGCATACAGCTAGGTCACAAACAGGCTATGTGTTTCCATGTGGTAGAACTGCAATTTGATGAAAATCATCTAAGCAAAATCTTGTATCAACTTCGACGAACTACTCGGAAATCATAGCACTGTACAAGGCCGCATAAGAATGTGCTTGGCTTCGACGAATAATTCACCTCATCCAACAATCATATGGATTGAATATCATGCAAGCTCCTATAATTATCTATGAAAATAATGCAGCTTGTGTTGCACAAGTACAGAAAGGTTATGTAAAGAGTCATCTTATAAAGCATATTAACCCTAAGTTCTTCTATACTTATGAATTGCAAAAGATGGATGAAATTAAGATATTGCATACTAAGTCATGTGAAATCTTGCAGATTTGTTCACCAGCATCTAACTTTGAAATGTGCATACATAGAATTGGAATGATGAGACTTAGAGAAATGCAGAACTCAGAGGGAGATTCTTCTCGAGCTCACTATTAAAGCTTGATCACGAAGATCGAGTACCCAAAAAATAAATCCTGCGGATTAAATGAACTTGGGTGAATTGTGCTCCTTTTCCCTTGACGAGTTTTTTCTGAAGTTTCTCAGCTAAGGTTTTTAATGAGGTAATTCATGCAACACAACATAACATGTATCATGTACTCTTTCTCGAAAGTTTTTCCATGGGATTTTTATGGAGTTTTGATAAAGTATTAACGTGTTGGATGAGTACCTAAGGGGGTATTAGGAAACCTACACCTAGGCATGTAATCCCAGCCTATGATGGGCACCTTTCCAAGTAGTCTATAAATAGGGGGTTCTAATGATTAGCTCTTGTACTTATGAAAGAGAAAGCAATAAAGAAAGAAAGGAGTTCCCTTTATCTCTTGTGTTCAATCGTATATTTTCTTGTATTATTCTATGATTGATTCGTCTCTTTTGTCTAGAAGGAATTGATTTGAGTGGACTCAACAACAATGATTCCTCAACAGGCATAACATTTCCTTAGAATGTCACCTTCATTGGCCTTAGAATGTCACCTGCATTGGCCTTGCCTTCTTTTTTGATAGATACAGGAGGCGAGCCTCCGATTTGATTAAGGACATCAAACAGTCAAGAGTTCAGGCGTTTGACACAGGAAACATATGACCTGGATAAGGCACAGTACCCGTAGTCTAGAAAAAGAACACTAGATGACTCGCCGGACTTGCATAGCGGACTTGGAACTCCATTGAATTGCTGATTGACACCACATGTCATGCCATGTACATCTATCCAGCTGTCTCCAGCTTTTCACGTTGGCCGACCGTCGATGGACGGGTTATTTACGTCTTATTTTACGATTTATATTTATAATTTTTTTCTAAATAAATAAACACTACTACAGAAAGCCTAATAGTAGACGCCTCATCACAGACGGTTTTGTGAAACCGTCTCTAATGAGCACTATTACAGACGGTTGTAATTTGGAGGACGTCTGTGGTATTTGTGGCGGGAAAATGGATTATCACAGACGGTTATTAACTATGAACCGTCTGTGATACGTTTGTATCACAGACGGTCTATATTAAAAACCGTCTGTGATAATCCCAGATTATCACAGACGGTTTTTAAATAAAAACCATCTGTGATAACCTTGTTATCACAGACGGTTAATAATTAAAAACCGTCTGTGATAATTCACAGACGGTTTTTTATTAAAAACCATCTGTGATAATGTCAGTAGGCATTTATTGCGCTGCTCAGACCGCATCTGTCTTCATTTCGATCCAGATCTAGCCACTGCTGCGCACTTTTTCACTCGGGAGGAAGCTAGGCGATTTCAGGCCTTGTTAATTTGGTGGGAAGAGGCAGAGATTGAGCTTTGAAGATTCATACTTTGCTGGTTGTTCTAGATATGGTTAGTAATGCAATTTATTTTTTTCTTTAATTGCATTACAATTTAGTTCTAAGTAATCCATGAGTGGTTATTGAAGATGGTTAATTTGCAAAATTGTTGGTTATATAATAGCTGTTGTGTTTGTAATATGAATCTAGCAAATAAAGTCTCAATATAATAAATGTGGCCGGTATATATGTAGTTATAATTAGTTAATCTAGATTTTAATACTAAGTTGTTATATATGTACGTAACGTAGGACCGAAGCTGGATGTATGCCGCGAGCCGTGTGAGTGAAGAGTACATTAATGGCGTTTCTGCTTTTATAAGAGCTGCCGAGGAGGATATGTTGAATAAGGGGGCGATATATATGTGCTGTCCATGCACTGACTGCGAGAATGTGAAGATGTTTAAGAACCGAGGGCAAATTGAATCGCACTTGATTCGGAGGGGTTTCAAAAAGGATTATACGTGTTGGACCAGTCATGGCGAAGTGAATGATCATATGCCGCCGGATGACATCGCCGGTGAAGTGAATGATATGCCCCCGGATGACATCGCCTGTGAACTGAATGACATGCCGCCGGCTGATGTCGATTGTGGGTCGGATTCGGATAGGTTGCACGATGATAATCTGGATCAGATGCTTCGCGATGTTGAAGAGAACTATGATGAGAGAGAGTATGTTAAATTCCGTGGCTTGATGGAGGACTCAGAGAAACCTTTGTACACGGGATGCAAGTACACGAGGTTGTCGGCCGTGCTTGAACTGTTGAAATTGAAGGCAAGCAACGGTTGGTCGGACAAGAGTTTCACGGCGCTGCTAGGTCTTTTAGCGGACATGCTTCCGGAGGGAAATGAGTTGCCTAAAACCACGTATAAAGCCAAGAAGGTTCTTTGTCCGTTGGGAATGGAAGTAGAAAGAATACATGCATGCCCGAACGATTGTATCCTCTACCGTAAAGAGTATGCAAACATGCATGTATGTCCGGTGTGCAACGCATCCCGATACAAACGTAACAATCAATCAGTTGATGGCGAGGGAACAGAGGCGAAGAAAGGACCTCCTGCTAAGGTGACATGGTATTTTCCTATAATTCCCCGTTTGAAAAGGTTTTTTGCAAATCCAAAGGAGGCAAAACTGCTGCGTTGGCACTCGGAGGAGCGCAAGAAGGATGGAATGATAAGACACCTTGCTGATTCCGCGCAGTGGAGAAACATCGATAGGAGTTTTGCAGAGTTCGGTGCAGAACCAAGGAATATAAGGTTTGGACTGAGTACAGATGGAATGAATCCTTTCAGTAGCATGAGCAGCCGACATAGCACATGGCCCGTGACTCTCTGCATCTATAACCTTCCTCCTTGGTTGTGTATGAAGCGAAAGTATATTTTGCTGTCGATACTTATCCAAGGGCCAAAACAACCTGGGAATGATATCGATGTGTTCCTAGCACCGTTGGTGGAAGATCTAAAAGTAATGTGGAACGAAGGGGTACAGGTATGGGATGCGTACAAACGAGAGAACTTCACTCTGCGCTCCTTATTGTTCTGCACCATAAATGATTATCCTGCCCTTGGTAACCTATCGGGCCATAGTACAAAAGGTGCCAAAGCTTGTACTCACTGTTTAGATGGTACCGAGAGTGTGTGGCTGAGACACTTACGCAAAACCGTCTACATGCGTCACCGCCGGTTCCTTCGGAGGGCTCACCCATACCGCAAGATGAAGAAACAATTTGACGGAGAGAAGGAAGATGGTTCAACTCCAAGGCATTTAAGGGGACGCGAGGTTTATGATATGGTTAAGGATTTAGATGTTGTCCTCGGAAAGGGACGTAAATTGAGGGCTCATGAGAAGAACACCTGGAAGAAGAGATCAATATTTTGGGACTTACCTTATTGGGAGTACCTAGATGTTCGACACTGCATCGACGTCATGCACGTAGAAAAGAATGTGTGCGACAGCTTGATTGGTCTCTTACTGAACATCCGTGATAAAACAAAGGACGGTGTCAACGCACGGCTTGACTTGGCTGACATGGACATCAGGCCTGAGTTAGCACCGACAAGCACTGATAATGGATGAACGTACCTTCCCCCTGCGTGTTACACTCTGTCCAAGGCTGAGAAAACAGAACTGTGCCAGTGCTTGCATGGTGTGAAAGTTCCGTCTGGTTACTCCGGCAACGTGAAGAAACTTGTTTCGATGCAAGATTTGAAGTTAAATGGCATGAAGTCTCATGATTGTCATGTGCTGATGACACAGATGCTCCCTATTGCAATTAGAAATATTTTGCCGATCAAAGTCCGAGAGACAATCATGAGGCTATGTTATTTCTTTAACACAATTGCTCAGAAGGTCATCGATCCCGAAGGACTAGATGCTCTGCAGGACGAGGTGGTGATGACTCTATGTCACCTTGAAATGTATTTCCCTCCTTCGTTTTTCGATATCATGGTCCATCTCATTGTTCACGTTGTGTGGGAGATAAAAATGTGCGGGCCCGTATTCCTACGCAGCATGTACCCATTTGAGAGGTTCATGGGAATTCTCAAGTCCTACGTACGGAATCGTTCTCGGCCGGAGGGCAGCATCGTCGAAGGTTATGCAAGCGAAGAGGTGATTGAGTTTTGTGTCGATTATATGGCTCAGATTCAACCGATAGGTGTCCCTCAATCTCGTCATGAAGGGAGGCTGAAGGGTCTCGGAACTATCGGAAGGAAAGCAATCACTCCAGATATGGACACGTATACTCAAGCCCATTTCACGGTGTTGCAACACATGACTGAAGTGGCGCCTTATGTGGACCAGCACAAGGATGTGCTTCGGCAAAAGAATCCAGAGCGGCCGGATGTTTGGATCATGAGGCAACACAACCGTTGGTTCAACCAATGGTTGAAGGAGCAAATTGCTAGGAGCTCGCCGAGTGAGACGCTGAGATGGTTGGCAAAAGGGCCGACATTTACAGTTTTAGACTTGGAACCGTCTGTGATATTAATATCACAGACGGTTTTTGAGTTAGAACCGTCTGTGATAACCTCCCTATATATACCCTCTGGCTAGGGTTTTCCCTGTGCGCTGCGCAGTTATTCGATCTAGATCCAAGTAAATCCCGAGCCCGTCGTCGCCTCCGCCTCCCCGAACCCTCGTCGGCCGCCTCCTCGAGCCCCTCGCCGGCCGCCTCCGTCGAGCCCCTCGTCGCCTCGGCCTCCCCGAGCCCCTCGTCAACCGCCTCCGTCGAGCCCCTCGTCGCCTCCGCCTCCCCGAACCCTCGTCGACCGCCTCCCCGAGCCCCTCGCCGGCCGCCTCCGTCGAGCCCCTCGCCGGCCACCTCCCCTCGATTACCGACTGCATTGTGAGCACTTTCTGTGATGGACTAGGGTTTTGAGCATTGTGAGCATTGTTTACTGCAGTAGCTTAATTAGTTTGCTATTTGGTACATATTGCTATTTGGTACATTAATTGTTTACTACAGTTGCTCGATGATGACAAAATCATATACTGAGATTGGTTCATTCAGTGCTTGAGCTCTAATAGATGTCGGTTCATGCAGTTTTCAGGTTATAGCATGTTATTAAATTGATCTGTTAGGATTTAATCTTGACAAGTTAAAAGACTGAATTATTGGGCAAAGTTAACTTGTGTGGTCTTGATCTGTATGAATACTGCTGTTTGAATATATGCATGCTGAATATATCTTGATCTTGAGATTTTAGAGTTTGTATCTAGAGCTCAAAATACTGAATTCATTATTTGGCATAACCAATCAAGGAAGAGTATATGATTTAGTAGCGGGACGACCAAGATTAATCTTGTGCAACCCTACAATTTGAGAGCACATATTCATGTTGAGACTGTTATTGATTCTACTATTGATGCTTGTTGCTTGTTGCTTCATATTGCTACCATTATATATGTATATATGTAGGTATGTATATGTATATATGTAGGTATGTATATGTATATGTATGTATATACACATATAGTATGTAGTATATAGTATAGGCACATAACCCCTCTCTGTGTCCACATCACCCCCCCCCCTTCTCCCCCTTCCCTCTACTCCTCTCCTCTCTTCCGAACATTGAGCATCATGTTTCACTTTTCGTGCTTCCTCACTTTGAACATTCTCATCTTATCTTAATAGACCCACAAAATGAGCAACATGTCACCCGCGCATTCTTCATCATCATCGCCGGAGGCGTCCGCTCCAACATTAAGACGCCAAGGAAGAGGGCTATCAAAGAAGCCTCAGAGCCGACAGACCATCACAGCGGTAAACGCAGCTGGGGTCCCTATCCTTCCTAAGCAAGCGGTAAACGCATTCCGAACCATGGTCGGAATAGTTGCACGACAACGAATTGAGATCACATACAATTCGTGGAAGAACGTGCCTGACACTCGGAAACGTGAGCTGTGGACCGAAATCTTGGCATCGTTCGAGTTCCCAGAAGAACACTTACACGCTGTGGAACGACAAACCTACCAAGCGGCGTGCAAAGCATGGAAGAACTTCAAGAGCACGCTTGTCAGGAAATACGTGGAGACGGACGAAACGCCTTTTACTAAATACCCATTCCTGGAACCACAATGGGAAGAGTTCAAGGCGATGAAAACGACCGAAGAATTCAAAAGTACAAGTGTGGCGCACAAGGCCCTCCAGGCAAAAAACACGCACCCCCACAGACTTGGCACAGCTGGGTATGCGGGTAAAATCCCGCAGTGGAGGTTGGAGGATGAGCTGGCAGCTGCAGAGGACATCGCCCCGCCGTTTTCCAATATCCCGGATGACCGCGCTCGAAATTGGCTTAGAGCAAGGTCATCTACAACGACATCGGGGGACGTCTCCTTTCGAAACCCTGCAGACCAGCAAGTGTCCCAGCGCCTGGTAAGATATCGATCGAACTACGTAGCTTGTAATTACTCCACAACTTCGTACGAATTGAAATGACATGTCGTGCTCTTGCAGGAAGAGCTGAGTTTTGAATCTACCCTGGGATCATTCCAGGGAACAAGGGAGAATGATATGCTCTCCGTGGCCCTGGGAAACAAGGAGCACCCGGGTCGTACGAGAGGCCTTGGGCTTTACGTTCCTTGGAAACATGGTTTCCAAGATGACTCCGGAATGTATCGGCGTAGGAAGAGAAACAAAGCCGAGCGTGAGGAGCAGCTACGAGAAGAGATCAAGGAATCTCTTCGAGAGGAGCTATTTGCTCAGATGGGTGAAGTAATCAGAGAAGAGGTGCGGAAACAGACAGAAAGTCAGCAGGCCGCCACCGCCGCTGCTATGCTAGGTAGCCCGCACAACCGTCCGAGTAGCTGCGCGTCCAATCCGACGCATACCCAGTCCAAATTTCCTGTGGATGACATCCTGGTAATAATTATTACCTCTCGAATGCTTGCTCCATTGGTAGGCCTATTCGAGTAGCTAATTTTGTATCGTTATGTAGGAGCCTACGAACTGCAAGCTCCAAGTGAGATATGGCGCCATTCCCTTGTACGCTGCTTGGGGCCAGGCATATTCGTCTGGTAACGGGGCCATGGTGCACGGCCAAGCTTTAGCGCCAGGCTTCGCAAAAGTTAATGTGGATGGTGTGTATGTCAATTTTGAGGTGGTCCCGCTACCGAAGCCCCCAACGACGAGATCGTGACTCTAGGACAGGCCATTGGAACATTCATCCAGTGGCCCAAAAGCGACATCTTCCTGGAGGCTTCTTCACCGGTGGCAGGACCAGAGCAACATGCACTGGTGCCATCTCCAGTACAAGACCAGTCGGTTCCACCACCGGATACTACAACGATGCTATCTCCACGGGCCCTATTCTCGCCAGAGCAACTTGCACCGCTGCTACCTTCAAAGTCGACTTCCGTGAAGTCGACCTATAGCCGAGGCAGCAAGGCCAGCAAGGGCAAAGCAAAGAAGACCAATGATGATCTTCCGTACCACCCTTTGGCCCGCAAATTCGTGCTTGGCGAGCCGTTGCTCGAGCAAAAAGCCCTCCAAAAGCTACCATATAGTTGCATGCAATTGCACACGTGGTATATGCAGCAGTCCAATAAGCCAGAGGGAGAACGGACTTCAAGTATCACTGTCAAATTCTCCGAGGAAGATTTACACCACAATCTTCAAGAGTGTACATTCGTGGTCGCCTTTGAGGATTTATTCGAGCTGTTCATGCTCAACGCTCTTGACGTCTCAATCGTTCGATGCTGGACGCTGTAAGTGTGTACAATCACAGTCTCCGTTAATGTCATACCGATAAATGCCATATCTAATTTTTTGCTTTCGTGTGTATATATATAGACACATGCTGATTAAAGCTAGAGTATCGAACTCATCAGCTGGTTTCTTGGACCCACAATTGGTCGCCAAGACTACCATCGACGTGGAGGCATCCCTCGTCGAGAGGTACATTGCATCAGGCCTGCTGAGTTGCCGCAATAAGGACTATGTACTTATGCCCTTCAATCAGAGCTTTCATTAGATTTTAATAGTAATTGTACCAAAATGGAACAAGGTATATTACCTTGATTCCCTAAGTAAGAATAAAATGGACTTCACAGTTGTCAGCCAAGTAATCGATAGGTAAGCACATATTCCCCATACATATCTACATTGTACTCTTTCTTTCCTTCCGAATGATTAAGGTTAACCTTTTCGAATTACGTAGGGCGTTCGCGATGTACATTGAAAAGGGAGGTGACTCGAAGCGCGGGGCCAACGGCCTGCTGACACATGTTCGAGATTTTAAGGTATTCGCTATTTCACATTAATTAATCCTATGCAACAGATGGTACTAATGCTTTTTGAACTAACACATTCCATTTTTTTGCAGTGCCACCAGCAGCAGCCGGGCAACACATGTGGATACTACGTTTGCCAACATATGGAACTACTCCTCGATTCCTCGAGGGTCACCAATCGCAAGGTTTGTCACTCTTCCCATAATTACTTCATACTTATCACGTTATATATATATGTACATTGATATTCCTATCGACAGGCTGTATCAATCCCGTCAACTGCATTGAAACAGTCTGAGCTTCGAGAGGTTCAATCAGAGTTGGCGTTCTTTTTGCTGACTCAAGTCATACAGCCAGAAGGACGGTTCCACTGCGCACACTGATTTCTTATTGGTCTTATCACTAAGTGTAAATGCAGTGTAGATCTTTTGTAACTGTGCATTTGTTAATGGATATTTCAGTTCAATTCAATTAATTGATTTGCGAAATGGATGCATGCTTTATGTCTGTGAGATGAAGTGCGATGTCAATTGGATGTTTTATGTCTGCGAAATGTACCTGAAAGCAAATGAGATGTGTGAATTGTATGTTTTTTGTCTGTGATTATCTGCTTGTTTCAGAGGGCATGGCTAGCATTTCCTGAGGCTAGCCAATAAACAGAAATAGATTTTGGTTTAGGAGGAAGGAATATCACAGACGGTTTTTAAGTAAAAACCGTCTGTGATATGTATCACAGACGGTTTTTCATTAAAAACCGTCTGTGATTATCGGTTATCACAGACGGTTTTTAATTAAAAACCGTCTGTGATATCTGATAATCACAGACGGTTTTTAATTAAAAACCGTCTGTGATATCTAATAATCACAGACGGTTCGAAAACCGTCTGTGATAACCTTCGATCATCACTGACCCATAAATTCAGACGGTTCAGAAAACCGTCTGTGATGACGTTTCTGAACCGTCTGTAATGTCGATTTCTGTAGTAGTGAAATAAGATAGTTTCTTTTTTTTAAAACAGTTTATCATAACAGTTTTTATAAAATAGTTTATCGACTTATTGGTAATCGGTTCGTTCGCACAAACATTAATATTAGAGTCAAAAGCTATCAGCTACAGATGTAAACAAAAAAAAGTAGGAAACAAATTCACACTCTAGCATACACATGACAGATGGAATCATAGGAACTTGATAAAAGGACAGAGTAACCGAACAAATATAGATGAAGCGATTGTGTTGATTTACCTCCAGATTTGAAGTGACTGATAGATGTCTCGAGGGTTGTTGGGGTCTTTGTGTACATGGCAAGCCCCCGAAGCCAAAACGATCACGATGCTCCTTGGCACCAAGCCCTGTGGCGAAAGAGCTAGCAGATACATTCTCCAGACCCTTAAGTCGAAGCTCCCTAATCTGGGGAAGATGTTCATTTTCCATTTGTTCCACAAAGGTCAAGATCATATTAGCTGCCCTAGTTTCACAACGCTATATATTTAGGGGGTTGTACCAGATGTTTACATCTTACGATGCTAACGAGCTGCAAAAATTTCATCTTGCCTATGTCTTCTGGTAGCCCACGTACGTATATTTGCCTCAGCAAACAACAAGTGCCGCAGGTGCTTGAGTTGGCACAGAGAGTCAAGCATTGTATGAAAATTTGCAAAGGCTATATATAGTACCCGTAGCCTTGAAAAGGAATACTAAATGAATTATCGGGATTGAACTTAAATTAGCAAATACAAAAATACTATAAGTCTGTAAGAGCAACTCCAGCAGTAGCCCTCAAAACAGGGCCCCTACTTTTTATTTGAGGGCTCTGTTTTTTGGGCTACACTTCAGCAGGAGCCCTCAAAACAAGACCCTCAAATTCATTCTTAGAGGGGATGACACATAGGATCCACCCTTATCCTCATCCTACTTTTGAGGGCCGAGAGGCAAAAAACCTACTCCAGCAGGACCCCTACGTGAGCCCTCAAAAGCAGGGGCTCCCTCCAGACCCCCAGGAATGAGGGCTCGAATGGGAGATTTGAGGGCCCCCTACTTTTGAGGGCTCAAGTAGGGGCCCTGCTGGAGTGAGTTTTTTGCCCCTCGGCTCTCAAAAGTAGAATGAGGACTCAAATAGAGGCCCTGCTGGAGTTGCTCTAACCCACAATATAAACTCCGATATTGAAATGCAGCAACCAAATGGGGCCAACTTTGAAACCTGAAAACCCAACTCAGCATTTGTTGGACGAATGCGACCCAAGAAAATGACTTGTGCATGGTAACCCAAGTAGAACTCCTGAGGTGGGGAAGAGGCCAATCACCATCAACTACAGAAAAGTTGCTAAAATATGTTGCCTTCTTTTCGCTGTGATCTGATATGATCTGATCTCCGAGTTTATAACTAACATAGTACTCTCAAGTTTTCTATAATTGCACTGTCATTGGCCTTATCAATTACAGCACATACCTTTCAAAAGTACACCTCATACTTACAAAAATGACAACTATAGCATGTAGGGTCACAGAGGAGGCTAATAAAATGAAAAGAAAGGGCATGTCTTCATAAAACTTTGTTGCTACCACGATATACAAAATTTTCTATGTTTCTATATGCCATTAGTACAGATTACACTTGTTTTACAATTTATACATGGATACTGAATAAAATCTTTTTTTTATCTGAAAGCTACTTGCTTTGAGTCAAAAGAAATGGCAAGAAGGAACAAAGGAGGCCCATTTCTTGTCGGCTGGAAGTTGCTGCGAAAATCATAACACGACGTAAGGTAGCATTAACTTGTAATCAGAAGAAGGGAAGACAAGTCATCCACGCATTGTTACTTTAGCAGAAAGCGACCACATTTTAACACAGTATACTACACACAGACGTACAGAACCCTACTCAGAATATCCGTCAAAATAAAGGAGTTCCATGGATTGGATTTGTTGTCCTGCTAATCTATTGTTATTACTTATTAGGCTTCAACTCATATTAGAAAGAATCGATATAAGAAATTTAGGGTGGGTTCAACTCATATTGGAACAACTCGGTTGGACTGAAAAGCTGTGGCTTATGGCTAAAAGTGCACTGTAGCGGCTGAAATTTCACTGTAACTGAAGGTGACTTATTTGACATAATTAAATTTAAAAAATTTAAAAATAGAAAAAATATGCTAGCTCATCACGGACAACGCAAACGAATACGGAAAAAAAAGAACATGAAAAGCTTGAAAAAGCCAAAAGTTCAAAAAAAGACGAAATTTATAAATAGTGAAAAATAAGCCAGAAGCTGAAGCTGAAATGAGCGGGGCTTAAACTGTTTTATGGATTATGGCTTAAATTTTTGAATTCTAACTATTTACGAGAAGCAGTACGCATAGTAAAATAGTTGCATACGATTTTGGTCGGTACAGCTGAACTCAGTACACTTTTACTATAATCTTTCTATTAAATTCGCCTTAAAAAACACACCGTTTAAAAGCTAGTTAGTGTAACATAAGTCATAAGCTACAAACTATGAGTAAAAAAAACCCAGCCGTCACTGAGTAGTAGTTTCAGCCATCGTGTTTAAGGTTAATTTTTTAGGTTGTTCCTTTGAGCTTTACTGAGAACCTTCACCGCAGTAACACCTGCACTCACCAAGCACCATCCACTATGGTTTCAACATCGGCAACTCGGAAACTTCATCAAAGCTTTCGCTCCCAAAAGATAATTTATCATCAAAAAAGGGCATTGGAGGAGCCATACACACACTTAGGACTAATTCTGGACAGCCTATAGCATGGTGACACGCTACACCGTTGTCTTGTGCACTTGTTCGCCTTTATTCAGTCCTTAAATAGTGGCGAAGGAGTCGAGCCTTGGCATTGTGCTCATCATCTCAAAAAGCTAAGCTCTTCTTCTGCCTTCATCTGAAAGATGTCTTGCAGCTGTGGATCAGGCTGCAGCTGCGGCTCAAGCTGCAAGTGCGGGTATGTCAGCTTTTTTAGTATTTCAGTAGCAGTGAGGAATTTCTTGTGCTAATTAATTTGATTTTGCTGGTTGCAGAAAGATGTACCCTGACTTGGAAGAGAAGGGCAGCAGCAGCCAGGCCACCGTGGTCCTCGGCGTCGCGTCGGAGAAGCCGCAGGTTGAGAAGGCCGCCGAGTCCGGCGAGACCGGCCATGGCTGCAGCTGCGGCTCCAACTGCAAGTGCAACCCTTGCAACTGCTAGTAAGCTTGGGGAAGGCAGGCACATCTACGAGTGAGTGGATAGTAAGGAGACCATTTGGTTGGTGCTTAACCACCATGGCTCGAGCATGCATGCGGTGTGGTGCCGTCGTTGTGCTGCTGCAGCTTGTGAAACGGGCAAGTCTAGTACTATTGTCAGCATATCCTACATGCCATGTAGGCGTCTAGTATGTTTGCACTGTGTATGTTGTAAACCTTCCATTTGATTCCTTGCAACCAGCAATCCACAACCACATCTCCGAATATTATGTTCTAATTGCTGATCATGATGAATGCAGCGAGTAGTAGTGAATTAGTATTTAAGCATGCATCCACAACCACATGTCGAGCAAGAAACACTAGTACTATGTAGTGTCCATGGAGCTCCTTGTTCCCTTCGTAGTTCGTGCTCGCCTCGCTTATTGTAGGCCTCTTCGACCCCGCCGCCGCCGCTGCGCCCCAAGACGCACCACGCAACGGCGGCTTCAGGCTGCGCCTGGTCTCCAGCCCCGGCTGGAACAGCACCATCCACGTCGACGGCGACGGCTTACTGCACCTGAACCAGCCCCTGTGCGCTCCGAAAGGGCTCACGTACAGCGTCGGAACGGGCCACGGCCGCCGCAATTACGCCCTCGCGCTGGACACGGCCAGCAGCCTGATGTGGATGCAGTGTGTGCCGTGCAGCCATCCGTTCGCGCAGACGCCGGCGCCCTCGCCGTCGTTCCGCTCCGTCCCGCCTGCGGGCCCCTTGCGGCTGCCGCCGAACCCTCAGCATCCGTCCAGGCACAGTAGGTGCGAGTTCCACGCCACCCGCCTCGACTGCGCGGACCGCCATGGCTTCCTCCTGTTCGGCGACGACGCGCCACCGCACGTGGAGCACATGAAGAGCACCAAGATCCCGTACATAGCGTCAAGCGGAGTTCAGCCCCTACTACGTCGATGTGGTCGGCGTCAGCCACGAACGTCGTCTGACCGCACCTGCCGACGGTGGCGGCTGTTGGTTGGGGTCGGTCACGGCACGTGCCTCGCCGTGGTGCCGAGTTCGCGCATCACGGTGATGGCCTGTGTTCCGTCGTGCTCGTCCGCCTCCACTTCGGAACAACCACCATGCAAATTAGCATTACAGAGTTTGCCAGACAGACCAAGCGATTGCCCCAAAGCAAAAAACACTACTACAGAAAGCCTCATAGTAGACGCCTCATCACAGACGGTTTTGTGAAACCGTCTCTGATGAACACTATTACAGACGGTTGTAATTAGGAGGCCGTCTGTGGTATTTGTGGCGGGAAAATGGATTATCACAGGCGGTTATTACCGAAGTATCACAGACGGTCTGTATTAAAAACCGTCTGTGATAATCCCATATTATCACAGACGGTTTTTAATATAAAACCGTCTGTGATAATTCACAGACGGTTTTAGTTAAAAACCGTCTGTGATAATGGCTAAGGCATTTATTGCGCTGCTCAGACCGCATCTGTCTTCATTTCGATCCAGATCTATCCACTGCTGCGCACTTTTTCACTCGGGAGGAAGCTAGGCGATTTCAGGCCAGTTAATTTGGTGGGAAGAGGCAGAGATTGAGCTTTGAATATTCAGTCTTTCCTGGTTGCTCTAGATATGGTTAGTAATGTAATTTATTTTTTCTTTAATTGCATTACAATTTAGGTCTAAGTAATCCATTAGTGGTTATTGAAGATGGTTAATTTGTAAAATTGTTGGTTATATAATAGCTGTTGTGTTTGTAATATGAATTGAGCTAGCAAATTAAGTCTCAATATAATAAATGTGGCCCGTATATATGTAGTTATAATTAGTTAATCTAGATTTTAATACTAAGTTGTTATATATGTACGTAACGTAGGACCGAAGCTGGATGTATGCCGCGAGCCGTGTGAGTGAAGAGTACATTAATGGTGTTTCTGCTTTTATAAGAGCCGCCGAGGAGGATATGTTGAATAAGGGGGTGGAATATATGTGCTGTCCATGCACTGACTGCGAGAATTTGAAGATGTTTAAGAACCGAGGGCAAATTGTAGCGCACTTGATTCGGAGGGGTTTCAAAAAAGATTATACGTGTTGGACCAGTCATGGCGAAGTGAATGATCATATGCCGCCGGATGACATCGTCGGTGAAATGAATGATATGCCCCCGGATGACATCGCCGGCGAAGTGAATGATATGCCCCCGGATGACATCGCCGGTGAAGTGAATGACATGCCGCCGGTTGATGTCGATTGTGGCTCGGATTCGGATAGGTTGCACGATGATAATCTGAATCAGATGCTTCGCGATGTAGAAGAGAACTATGATGAGAGAGAGTATGTCAAATTCCATGGCTTGATGGAGGACTCAGAGAAACCTTTGTACACGAGCTGTAAGTACACGAGGTTGTCGGCCGTGCTTGAACTGTTGAAATTGAAGGCAAGCAACGGTTGGTCCGACAAGAGTTTCACGGCGCTGCTAGGTCTTTTAGCGGACATGCTTCCGGAGGGAAATGAGTTGCCTAAAACCACGTATAAAGCCAAGAAGGTTCTTTGTCCGTTGGGAATGGAAGTAGAAAGAATACATGCATGCCCGAACGACTGTATCCTCTACCGTAAAGAGTATGCAAACATGCATGTATGTCCGGTGTGCAACGCATCCCGATACAAACGTAACAATCAATCAGAAGATGGCGAGGGAACAGAGGCGAAGAAAGGACCTCCTGCTAAGGTGGCATGGTATTTTCCTATAATTCCCCGTTTGAAAAGGTTTTTTGCAAATCCAAAGGAGGCAAAACTGCTGCGTTGGCACTCGGAGGAGCGCAAGAAGGATGGAATGATAAGACACCTTGCTGATTCCGCGCAGTGGAGAAACATCGATAGGAGTTTTGCAGAGTTCGGTGCAGAACCAAGGAATATAAGGTTTGGACTGAGTACAGATGGAATGAATCCTTTCAGTAGCATGAGCAGCCGACACAGCACATGGCCCGTGACTCTCTGCATCTATAACTTTCCTCCTTGGTTGTGTATGAAGCGAAAGTACATTTTGCTGTCGATACTTATTCAAGGGCCAAAACAACCTGGGAATGATATCGATGTGTTCCTAGCACCGTTGGTGGAAGATCTAAAAGTACTGTGGAACGAAGGGGTACAGGTATGGGATGCATACAAACGAGAGAACTTCACTCTGCGCTCCTTATTGTTCTGCACCATAAATGATTATCCTGCCCTTGGTAACCTATCAGGCCATAGTACAAAAGGTGCCAAAGCTTGTACTCACTGTTTAGATGGTACCGAGAGTGTGTGGCTGAGACACTCACGCAAAACCGTCTACATGCGTCACCGCCGGTTCCTTCGGAGGGCTCACCCATACCGCAAGATGAAGCAACAATTTGACGGAGAGAAGGAAGACGGTTCAGCTCCAAGGCATTTAAGGGGACACGAGGTTTATGATATGGTTAAGGATTTAGATGTTGTCCTCGGAAAGGGACGTAAATTGAGGGCTCATGAGAAGAACACCTGGAAGAAGAGATCAATATTTTGGGACTTACCTTATTGGGAGTACCTAGATGTTCGGCACTGCATCGACGTCATGCACGTAGAAAAGAATGTGTGTGACAGCTTGATTGGTCTCTTACTGAACATCCGTGATAAAACAAAGGACGGCGTCAACGCACGGCTTGACTTGGCTGACATGGACATCAGGCCTGAGTTAGCACCGACACACACTGATAATGGATGAACGTACCTTCCCCCTGCGTGTTACACTCTGTCCAAGGCTGAGAAAACAGAACTGTGCCAGTGCTTGCATGGTGTGAAAGTTCCGTCTGGTTACTCCGGCAACGTGAAGAAACTTGTTTCGATGCAAGATTTGAAGTTAAATGGCATGAAGTCTCATGATTGTCATGTGCTGATGACACAGATGCTCCCTATTGCAATTAGAAATATTTTGCCGATCAAAGTCCGAGAGACAATCATGAGGCTATGTTATTTCTTTAACACAATTGCTCAGAAGGTCATCGATCCCGAAGGACTAGATGCTCTGCAGGACGAGGTGGTGATGACTCTATGTCACCTTGAAATGTATTTCCCTCCTTCGTTTTTCGATATCATGGTCCATCTCATTGTTCACGTTGTGTGGGAGATAAAAATGTGCGGGCCCGTATTCCTACGTAGCATGTACCCATTTGAGAGGTTCATGGGAATTCTCAAGTCCTACGTACGGAATCGTTCTCGGCCGGAGGGCAGCATCGTCGAAGGTTATGCAAGCGAAGAGGTCATTGAGTTTTGTGTCGATTATATGGCTCAGATTCAACCGATAGGTGTCCCTCAATCTCGTCATGAGGGGAGGCTGAAGGGTCTCGGAACTATCGGAAGGAAAGCAATCACTCCAGATATGGACATGTATACTCAAGCCCATTTCACGGTGTTGCAACACATGACTGAAGTGGCCCATTATGTGGACCAGCACAAGGGTGTGCTTCGGCAACAGAATCCGGAGCGGTCGGATGTTTGGATCATGAGGCAACACAACCGTCGGTTCAACCAATGGTTGAAGGAGCAAATCGCTAGGAGCTCGCCGAGTGAGACGCTGACATGGTTGGCAAAAGGGCCGACATTTACAGTTGTGACATGGCAAGGATATGACATAAATGGGTACACATTCTATACGCAGTCTCAGGATGTCAAGAGCACTAACCAGAACAGCAGTGTCCGCATAGATGCATTCAGTACCGATGGGTCGAGAAACTCGTACTATGGCTTCATAGAAGAGATTTGGGAGCTCGACTATGTGGTTTTCAAGATCCCCTTATTTCGCTGTCGTTGGGTGCATCTCCCACAGGTGAAGGTTGACAAGTACGGTGTCACGACCGTGGACCTCCAACGTGTCGGGTACAAAGATGAACCATTCGTACTCGCCAATCAAGTTGTTCAAGTTTTCTATGTAACCGACCCGGCAAATAAGAAACGCCATGTAGTTCTTCATGGAAAAAGGAGAATTGTCGGAGTGGAGAATGTAGTGGACGAGGAGGAATACAATCAATTTGACGAGTTGCCTCCTTTTGGAAATGGCATAAGGGTCGACGATCAACAACGTGACGAAACTAGTTACGTACGCATTGATCATGATGAAGGGCTAATTTTTAAAGGAAATATGTGAAAATTTTGAGATGTATATGTGAAAATGTGTGATGTAGTCAATTTTGAGATGTATATGTGAAAATGTGTGATGTAGTCAATTTTGAGATGTATATGTGAAAATGTGTGATGTAGTCAATTTTGAGATGTATATGTGAAAATGTGTGATGTAGTCAATTTTGAGATGTATATGTGAAAATGTGTGATGTAGTCAATTTTGAGATGTATATGTGAAAATGTGTGATGTAGTCAATTTTGAGATGTATATGTGAAAATGTGTGATGTAGTCAATTTTCAGATGTGTATGTGAAAATGTGTGACAAAAATGAATGCAGACTGATAAAATGTGTAAATGAATGCAGCTGGTAGGTAGTTGATCATGAATGCAGATGGTTGGCTGTTGATCATGAATGACTACAGTTGGGCACAGTCTTATCACAGACGGTTCTAAACTTAGAACCGTCTGAGATATGAATATCACAGACGGTTCGAAGTTTAGAACCGTCTGTGATAAGCCTACTATCTCAGACGGTTCTAAACGTAGAACCATCTGAGATAGTATGCTTATTACAGACGGTTCTAAGTTTAGAACCGTCTGTGATATTCATATCCCAGACGGTTCTAAGTTTAGAACCGTCTGTAATAATCCGCTATATATACCCGTGTCTAGGGTTTTCCGTGTATTATGCAGTTATTCTAATATCTAAATCCCGGTCTGCCTCCCCCGAGCCCTCGCCGCCGCCTCCCTCGAGCCCTCGCCGGCCGCCTCACTCGAGCCCTCCCCGGCCGCCTCACTCGAGCCCGTCGTCGCCGCCGCCTCCTCGAGCCCGGGGCCTCCTCCTCCTGCGTCGCCGCCGCCTCCTCCTCCTCCTCCGTCGTCGCCGGCCGCCTCCCCGAGCCCGTCGTCGCCGCCGCCTCCCCGAGCCCGGGGCCTCCTCCTCCTGTGTCGCCGCCGCCTCCTCCTCCTCCTCCGTCGTCGTCGCCTCCTCCTCCTCCTCCGTCGTCGCCGCCTCCTCCTCCGTCGTCGCCGCCTCCTCCTCCGTCACCAAAACCCTAAGGTCATCAAATCCCTCCCCGAGCTTCATGCTTACTGTTAGGGTTGATACTTCATACTGATGCCTGTGGGATTTACAGTTGCTCGATGATGATAAATTCATATACTGAGATTGGTTCATTCGGTCTTTGAGCTCTAATAGCTGTTATATACAATCTTCCATATACTGAGATTGCCTGTGGGATTTACAGTTGCTCGATGATGATAAATTCATATACTGAGATTGGTTCATTCGGTCTTTGAGCTCTAATAGCTGTTATATACAATCTTCCATATACTGAGATTGCCTGTGGGATTTACAGTTGCTCGATGATGATAAATTCATATACTGAGATTGGTTCATTCGGTCTTTGAGCTCTAATAGCTGTTATATACAATCTTCCATATACTGAGATTGCCTGTGGGATTTACAGTTATGGCATGTTATTAAATTGAGCTCTAATAGATTGGTTCATTCGGTCTTTGAGCTCTAATAGCTGTTATCTGTTATATACAATCTTCCATATATTCCTGTCTGAATATATGCATGCTGAATATATCTTGATCTTGAGATTGTACAGTTTGTATCTAGAGCTCAAAAGACTGAATTCATTATTTGGCATAACCAATCAAGGAAGAGTATATGATTTAGTAGCGGGACGACCAAGATTAATCTTGTGCAACCCTACAATTTGAGAGCACATATTCATGTTGAGACTGTTATTGATTCTATTATTTGGTTTATAGTATTAGCAACTAAAGTAGGTGCTAAGATAGGCACATCACCCCCTCTCTATGTCCATATCACCCCCTCCCTTCTCCCCCTCCCCTCTACTCCTCTCTTCCAATTCAATATGATCACATTCTCATCTTATCTTAATAGACCCACAAAATGAGCAACATGTCACCCGCGCATTCTTCAGCATCATCGCCGGAGGCGTCCGCTCCAACATCAAGACGCCAAGGAAGAGGGATATCAAAGAAGCCTCAGAGCCGACAGACCATCACAGCGGTAAACGCAGCTGGGGTCCCTATCCTTCCTAAGCAAGCGGTAAACGCATTCCGAACCATGGTCGAAATATTTGCACGACAACGAATTGAGATCACATACAATTCGTGGAAGAACGTGCCTGACAGTCGGAAACGTGAGCTGTGGACCGAAATTTTGGCATCGTTCGAGTTCCCAGAAGAACACTTACACGCTGTGGAACGACAAACCTACCAAGCGGCGTGCAAAGCATGGAAGAACTTCAAGAGCACGCTTGTCAAGAAATACGTGGAGACGGACGAAACGCCTTTCACTACATACCCATTCCTGGAACCACAATGGGAAGAGTTCAAGGCGATGAAAACGACCGAAGAGTTCAAAAGTACAAGTTTGGCGCACAAGGCCCTCCAGGCAAAAAACACGCACCCCCACAGACTTGGCACAGCTGGGTATGCGGGTAAAATCCCGCAATGGAGGTTGGAGGATGAGCTGGCAGCTGCAGAGGACATCGCCCCGCCGTTTTCCAATATCCCGGATGACCGCGCTTGAAATTGGCTTAGAGCAAGGTCATCTACAATGACATCGGGGGAAGTCTCCTTTCGAAACCCTGCAGACCAGCAAGTGTCCCAGCGCCTGGTAAGATATCGATCGAACTACGTAGCTTGTAATTACTCCACAACTTCGTACGAATTGAAATGACATGTCGTGCTCTTGCAGGAAGAGCTGAGTTTTCAATCTACGGAGGGATCATTCCAGGGAACAAGGGAGAATGATATGCTCTCCGTGGCCCTGGGAAACAAGGAGCACCCGGGCCGTACGAGAGGCCTTGGGCTTTACGTTCCATGGAAACGTGGTTTCCAAGATGACTCTGACATGTATCGGCGCAGGAAGAGAAACAAAGGCGAGCGTGACGCACAACTACGAGAAGAGATCAAGGCATCTCTTAAAGAGGAGCTACTGGGTTCGATGGCTGATATAATCAGAGATGAGGTGCGGAAACAGACAGAAAGTCAGCAGGCCGCCACCGCCGCTGCTGCGCTAGCTAGCCCGCACAACCGTCCGAGTAGCTGCGCGTCCAATCCGACGCAAATCCAGTCCAAATTTCCTGTGGACGACATCCAGGTAATAATTATTACCTCTCGAATGCTTGCTCCATTGGTAGGCCTATTCGAGTAGCTAATTTTGTATCGTTATGTAGGAGTCTACGAATTGCAAGCTCCAAGTGAGATATGGCTCCGTTCCCTTGTACGCTGCTTGGGGCCAGGCATATTCGTCTGGTATCGGGGCCATGGTGCACGGTCAAGCTTTAGCGCCAGGCTTCGCAAAAGTTAATGTGGATGGTGTGCATGTCAATTTTGAGGTGGTCCCGCTACCGAAGCCCCCCAACGACGAGATCATGACTCTAGGATAGGCCATCGGAACATTCATCCAGTGGCCCAAAAGCGACATCTCCCTGGATTCTTCTTCACCGGTGGCAGGACCAGAGCAACATGCACTGGTTCCATCTCCATTACAACACCAGTCGGTTCCACCACCGGATACTGCACCGGTGCTATCTCCACTGGTCATACTCTCGCCAGAGCAACTTGCACTGGTGCCATCTCCATTACAAGACCAGTCGGTTCCACCACCGGATACTGCACCGGTGCTATCTCCACGGGTCCTATTCTCGCCAGAGCAACTTGCACCGCTGCTGCCGACTGCCGTTAAGTCGGCCTATAGCCGAAGCAGCAAGGGCAAAGCAAAGAAGACCAATGATGATATTTCGTACCTACCTTTGGCCCGCAAATTCGTGCTTGGTCAGCCGTTGCTCGAGGAAAAATACCTCGAAAAGCTACCATATAGTTGCACGCAATTGCACATGTGGTATATGCAGCAGTCCAATAAGCTAGAGGGAGAACGGACCTCAAGTATCACTGTCAAATTCACGTCGGATGATTTACACCACAATCTTCAAGAGTGTATGTTCGTGGTCGCCTTTGAGGATTTATTCGATCTGTTCACGTTCAACGCTCTTGACGTCTCAATCCTTCGATGCTGGACGCTGTAAGTGTGTACAATCACAGTCTCCGTTAATGTCATACCGATAAATGCCATATCTAATTTTTTGCTTTCGTGTGTATATATATAGACACATGCTGATTAAAGCTAGATCATCCAACTTATCAGTTGGTTTCTTCGACCCACAATTGGTCGCCAAGCAAACCATTGACCAGGATACACCCCTCGTCGAGAGGTACATTGCAGCAGGACTGCTGGGTTGCGTCAAGAAGGATTATGTACTTATGCCCTTCCTTCAAAACTTTCATTGGATTTTAGTAGTAATTGTACCAAAATGGAACAAGGTATTTTACCTTGATTCCCTAAGTAAGAATAAAATGGACTTCACAGTTCTCAGCCAAGTAATCGATAGGTAAGCACATATTCCCCATACATATCTACATTGTACTTTCTTTCCTTCCGAATGATTAAGGTTAACTTTTTCGAATTACGTAGGGCGTTTGCCACCTACATTGAAAAGGGAGGTGACTCGAAGCGCGGGGCCAAAGGCTTGCTGACACATGTTCGAGATTTTAAGGTATTCGCTATTTCACATTAATTAATCCTATGCAACAGTTGGTACTAATGCCTCTTGAACTAACACATTCCATTTTTTGCAGTGTCACCAGCAGGAGCCGGGCAACACATGTGGATACTACGTTTGCCAACATATGGAACTACTCCTCGATTCCTCGAGGCTCACCAATCGCAAGGTTTGTCACTCTTCTCATAATTACTTCATACTTAACACGTTACATATATACGCACATTGATATTCCTATCGACAGGTTGCGTCCATCCCGTCAACTGCATTGAAACAGCCTGTTCTTGGAGGGATTCGAGGAGAGTTGGCGTACTTTTTGCTGACTCAAGTCATAACGCCAGGAGGACGGTTCTACTGCGCACCATGATTTCTTATTGATCTTATCACTAAGTGCAAATGCAGTGCACATCTTTTGTAAATGAGATGTGTTAATGGACATTTCATTTCAATTCAATTAATCGATTTGCGAAATGGATGCATGCTTTATGTTTGTGAAATGAAGTGCGATGTCAATGTGATGTTTTATGTCTGTGAAATGTATCTGAAAGGAAATGAGATGTGTGAATTGTATGTTTTTTGTCTGTGATTATCTGCTTGTTTCAGAGGGCATGGCTAGCATTTCCTCTAGCTATAAACAGAAATAGATTCTGCTGGGGTGGAGGAGTATCACAGACGGTTTTTTATTAAAAACCGTCTGTGATTATGCGATATCACAGACGGTTTTTTATTAAAAACCGTCTGTGATTATGCGATATCACAGACGGTTTTTTATTAAAAAACCGTCTGTGATATCGGATAATCACAGACGGTTTTTAATAAAAAACCGTCTGTGATATCGCATAATCACAGACGGTTCGAAAACCGTCTGTGATAACTTGGATTATCACTGACCCATAATTTCAGACGATTCAGAAAACCGTCTGTGATGACGTTTCTGAACCGTCTGTAATGTGGATTTCTGTAGTAGTGAAAGATTTACCCAACTACCCCATGGAGCTAAGAGCAACTCCAGCGGTAGCCCTCAAAACAGGGCCCCTACTTTTTATTTAAGGGCTCTTCCTACTTTTGAGGGCTCTGTTTTTTGGGCTGCACTCCAGCAGGAGCCCTCAAAACAGGGCCCTCAAATTCATTCTTAGAACTGAAATTTTGCAGAAAAGGCATCGTAGTCCCGAAAATTATGAATAAGCCCTGAAATTTACGAGTGGGTCCAGATTTTTGCAGAAAACCCCTCGGTAAATCAGACAATTACACAAATTTTTCTCTGAACTGAAAAGTTGCGTATAAACCCCCTGGAATTGCAGAATTTGCTGAAATATCATATTTTAGCATAAAAGGGCCTCGGGAATCCGAATTTTGCATTATTTTTAGCATTTGAAGCTTATTTATTTATGCCATTATTATTCTCTGTATTTTCTGTATTTATTTACTGTTTTGGTTAATTGTAATTGTTTTAATTGCTTTTAATCATTGAAATTAGCAGTAAAATTATAGAAAATGCACAGAAAATTATGAAACATTACGAGAATCTTTTGTACCATTTATTTACCCACAGTGAATTATTCCGTGCATGTCTACCAGCAGTAGACTTATACACATTTAGATGACTAGCATAACGAACTGGAAGTTCGAGGAGCTGGCCCAGCATGGCCAAAACTATCTGACGTAGGCATCCGATGTCGAGATTATGCTTGGAGCTAGGAAGCTCCGCGCTGCTATTGGGATTGGCGGACTAAATGACGCTCAACCCACACCTGAGGAGAATGATTAGGCACTTCATTTTCTCAGGCACCACCTCTGCCTCACTCTCAAGAATGAGTATATGACGGAGAAGAGCGCGCTGGCACTCTGGACCGCACTCCAGAAGCGGTTTGAGAGGCTAAAGTACACCATTCTTCCTCAAGCAGAGCGAGAGTGGATCAGACTGAGGTTTTGCCGACTTTAAGACGGTCAGGGAATACAATTCTGCCTTGCACATGATTTGTACCCCAATACAGAAAATTGAGAAAAACCTTCCACCCCAATATAGCACAATCCGCACGCAACTATCGTCAAGATGGCTATACGCCGAATTGACTGATATGATGCAAGTTGCGGAGGCTTAGGACAAAGTTCTCCGTAAGAACTACGTCACTCAGCCACCTGGGAGCTCCGTTGGCCGTGAAGCCAACGCCGGGAGCTACAAGGTGTGAAAAGCTCTTAATGAGAGAAGGGGAAGGAAGGGTAAGGCCGCAGCCCAGAAAGGCGAATCAGATGCTCCACGAGAGAATAAGGCCAGCAAGCCAAAGCGGGATGGTCAAGGGCAGTATGAAGCCCACTCTGCATCGGCTGAGGGGGAGAATTCTGAGTAGCTGCCTGCACCGATGGAAGTTGAAACCATCACGACAGCAGTAATCCCTCTCGACCTAGAAATAGTTAACGCCATGATTTCTCTTGAAGAGAATGTCAACCCCGAAAAAATAGCAGAAGAAGTCTAGTGCACTGAATGCATTTCGACTTTAATTGTCATTTATTTTGTGTGGAAGAATATGTTAGAATTTGCATGGATGGTACTTAAGAATTGTTATTTTCTCGTGATGGTTGGATGATATTTGATGAATTCATTCATTTATTCAGTTTATGATGGCATGATATGTTCTGATATTGGTGTATTTTATCTATGTGTTGATTGCCTTCTCATGCATATTAATAAAATACCATATATTAGAACGCTTGTAGCGCCCTATGAAGGAAGTGTGCTTAGCTAGCAGCGGCACAACGCATACCATCTTAAGAGAGATTTTGTATTTTCAGTTGATTTGTAAGAGCACTGGCAGCCTTACGACAATCGCCAGAAGTGATGGATGTATAATTGGTTCAGGAAGAACCATAATGGGCACAACTTTGGTTATTGAAGAAGCCTTATTGTACCTAGAATCGACTAGAACTCTCATAAGTTTTAAGAATATCCGTGCAAATGGTTTCCACGTTGAGACTAAAGAAGAGTACGGTACGGAATACCTGCTCATTACGAAGCGCGACGAGAATGGAATTAGAAAAACTCCCTTCACTAGAAATTGGGCTATATTATACCAACATTAAAGCGCCTACAGCGTACACTGTTCTGAAAACAGTGTTTAGAAGCTCTTAACTCTTCTGTCTCTGGCATGACAGATTAGGCCACCCAGGTCTTAGGATGATGAGAAACATATTAAATAACTCGCATGGGCATAATATTAATGTGAAGAATTTCCCGAATCATGAAGATTTTGTGTGCCCTGCATGTGCCACCGGGAAACTAATAACTAGACCCTCCACTCTGAAAGTGAAGGATGAAGTCCCTGCATTCCTGGAACGCATCCAGAGAAACATTTGCGGTCCCATTCAGCCCGTCTCAGGGCCGTTTAAGTATTTCATGGTGCTCATTAACGCTTCTTCGAAGTGGTCATATATGGGTTTGTTGTTCACAAGAAACCACGCCTTTGCAAAATTGATCTCGCAGATCATTCGCATCAGAAATGTGTTTCCAGATCATCATATCAAGTCCATTAGAATGGGCAACGCCGGAGAATTTACTTTGAAGGCATTTGATGAATATTGCATGGCGATGGGTATTGCAGTTGAGCATTCGGTACCGCATGTCCATACCCAGAATGGTCTGGCAGAGGCTTTAATTAAGAGAATTAAATTTATTGCCCGACCCCTTTTACATAATTGAAATCTAGCAGCTACATGTTGGAGACACGCAGTCCTGCATGCAGCGAATCTCATCAACCTTAGACCTTCGGCCTACAACATCCATTCACCTATGCAATTAGCGCAAGTGTCACCACCAAAAAATTTTCCAACATTAGGGGGAGGAAATCAACCCCTTGATGAAGAATGTTGGGAAATTACGTGGCAAGCCTGGGAAATCCATGCAGATGACCTGCGCACTAGAGAAGTCCAGAAGACAAAAGAAGTCTATAAGACAATAGAAGTCCAGAAGACAAGAGAAGTCTAGAAGACAATAGATTTGCAAGCATTAGCAAATCAACTACCTGATCACTTTAGTGATTTGAAGAGCGTGACTAAGTCTCATGTGCCTGCACGCACTGCACCGGAGAGGGTTAAAATACCAAAGAAAGCAGAAGGTATCCCTAATCTCGTCCAGAGGCCTCGGAAAAATAAAAAAGAGGACGAGAACTCCGGTTCCTCGAATCCTTAGTAACCGGGGACGCCTGGTGAAAAAGGATAAGAGGGATTTATCACAGCCGATAATTGAAGTCCCCCAGAATGAGAAGGGGAGCCAGTTGAGACCTGGCACGAGTATGACACCTTCAGAAAAAGGGCATACCGGATCTGAATATCCCCATCGGCATGGATGTGTGCGCACACATCGAAGCCGAAAAACTAAAGGGACTTGCCACCGCAATTGAAAGAAGCGATGTGCAAGGTAAAGCTCCAGCAGAAGCAATCGCTCTAGAAGAAGCAACTCATGAAGAAATAGCTATAAATTATGTGCACACGGGAGAGTCCCTGAATAGGACAACAGCTAATATCGATATCTACTTCGCAAAGAAAATTGCCACCATCATCGATCTTGATCCCGAGCCTGCATCGCTCGCTGAATGTAAGAAAAGATCAGATTGGGAAGATTGGAAGAAGGCAATAGCAACTGAATTGCTATCTCTGAATAAAAGAGAGGTGTTTGGGCCCGTATGCCGCACGCCTCCCCACATACACCCCGTTGGGCACAAGTGGGTTTTTGTTCGAAAGAGAAATGAAAGAAATGAAGTAGTGAGATACAAAGCAAGGCTGGTAGCCCAAGGTTTCACTCAACGTCCTGGAGTTGATTATGAAGAAACCTACTCCCCAGTCATGAGTGGAATTACCTTTAGATACTTGATCTCAATGACAGTGAACTTGAATTTGGAAATGAAATTGATGGATGTTGTGACTGCATACCTTTACGGTAACTTGGATTCGGAGATTTATATGAGAGTCCCTGAAGGAATCCCTCTCCCGAACCAAGATAGAGCAAATAGAAATCTGTACAGTGTGAAACTCAGAAAGTCACTGGATGGACTGAAACAATCTGGAAGAATGTGGTATAATCGCTTGAGCGACTTTCTCTGCAAGAAAGGCTACACGAACAATGAAGACTGTCCTTGTATATTTATACGGCAATCCCAGAATGGATTCTGTATAATCTCTGTCCTTGTATATTTATACGGCAATCCCACAATTATCTATGAAGATAATGCCGCTTGCGTTGCACAAGTGCAAACGGGCTATGTGAAGAGTCATCTCACAAAGCATATCAACCCCAAGTTCTTCTATGCACACGAATTGCAAAAGATGGACGAGATTAAAGTACTTCATACTAAGTCATGTGAAAATCTCGCAGATTTATTCACTAAGTCATTCCCCGCATCTAGCTTTGAAAGGTGCGTGCGTGGAATTGGAATGATGAGACTTAGAGAAGTGCAGAATTCAGGGGGAGAATTCTCACAAGCCCGCTAATAAATCTTGATCATGAAGATTAAGTACCCAAAATAAAGTCTTGCAGACCAAATGAATTTGGGTGAATTGTACTCTTTTTCCCTTGACGAGTTTTCCATGAAGTTTCTCGACCAAGGTTTTTAACGAGGCAATTCGTGCATCGCAGCATCACATGTATCATGTACTCTTTCTCCAAATTTTTCCCACTGGGTTTTTATGGAGTTTTGACGAGGCATGAGCATGTTGGGTGAGTGCCCAAGGGGGAGTGTTAGGAAACCTGGACTCTATCCAAGAGTCCTGATCTAATTGGGCACCCCACCGTAGACTATAAATAGGGCCCTAGACCCCCCTCATTATGTACCCCCGATGAAAGAAAGCAATAAAGAAAGACCAGGAGTTCTCTCTACCTCTCTGTGTTCAATCTATTATTCTGTGATTCTGTGATTGATTCGTTCTTGTTATAAACAGAGGAATCGCTCGGACTGGTCTCCAGCGTCGGTTCCTCAACACGTTATCAGCACGACTTCGCTCCGGTGAACGAGGTAATCATCGAAGCACAGATTGAATTTTCTAGATCGCTTTTGAATCTGTATTTTCTTTTCGCGTTCTAGATTGAAATTCTACGGTGCAAATCCGCCCTAATCTACCGCGAGCAGACTTGAAGTCGCCGGCACAATGACGATCGGTAGATTGCGAAAACGGGGTAGATGTTGATTGCGCTGTAGAACGATGCAAATCCGCCTTAAATCTACCGCGAGCAGATCTGAAATCGCCGGCACAATGTCGATCGGTAGATTACGAAAACGAGGTAGATGTTGATTGCATCATAGATTGGAAACAAATTTTGCATGGTATGATTCTGCACGATCATTGCATGAGAAAAGAATGCACGAGAAAAATTTGCGTCATCTCTGTTTGGGTTTTGCTTGGCTTCTGCACAGTCATTGCATTGAAAAAAAAGAGGGGGATTTTAGGCACGGGCGGCCCTGCATGGCCGCCACCGCCGACTGCTTGGCCGTCGCCCGAATGCGCACCGACGGTCCACTGCTCGCCCGCATGCGCTTCCCCCACCAGCCGCCGGTTCGCTTCTGACCTATCACCTCCGACCCGGCCGGAAGCCGCCGTCGCCCGCTCTCGTACCTGTGCCCCGCATGGCACCACCGTGGCTTTGGTTCGGCCGCCCTGCAGCGTGCCCGCTCGAACTCCGCCGCCTGAAGGAGCTGCCGGTGGCGCCCGAGTTCGAGGCCGGACCGCGCGCCCGAAGGTCCATCTAGACCGCCTGGCCTCGCCCGTACACCGGCCCGTGGCTGCTTCGCCCCGCCGTGGACGCTGGCCCGCAGTCGCGCTCACCTTGGCTCCATTCGCCATGCCTCGGACCGCGGTCATCCACATCCGACCACCGCTTGAACCGGCCGCTTGACCGCGCCGCCTCATCTCGGCCTCCGGCCCCGGACGCCGCAGCTCGGCCTGGCCCGAAGCCACCGCATCACTGTCCTGCACATGGCCGCTGCACCGGCCTCGGCCATCACCACCGCACCGGCTTCGGCCGCCGCCGCCGCTTGTGGCTCGCCAGCTCGCAGCCGCACCGGTGCCGACCCCCTCATCGCGGCCTGCAGCCGATGGCTCCCCGACCGGTCCGCCGCCGCACGGCACCCGGCGCTCGCCGCCGCGCCCTGAAGCTACCGTCGAGTTGCCGCTCCACCCCGCCCACGCACTAGCCCGCTCGGGAGCCCCGCCGTCTTCCGCGCCGGCCCCGCCGCCTCGCATGCGCCCTGCCCGAGCAGGCAGCTCAGGCTGCTACCGCCGCCGGTCGGTTGCCCCGTATGGCGCCGCCGGCCGCTAGCCCCACTTGGCGCCACCCGCTTCACCGCGCGCTCGCCCGGGCCGGTTTTCCTCACAGCCGCCGCCACAAAAGGAGAGAGTAGGGGAAACCCTACTCAGTGTGGGGGTAAGCCGCCGGGTGGGCCAAACGGCCACATGGGCCTTGGGCGAGATAAGGCGGGGCCATATGGGCCAATGCACAGCGGGCCGAAAATGAAAAAAAAGGGAAGGGGAGGCCTGACCAGGGGAGAGGGCGGCAAAAATTGCGAAAAAGCCCTCCGTCTCTCGGGATATTGCAGAAAAAGCCCCTAAAAACCTTGAGAGTTACCGATGAGCCCTAAAACTTGCGTATAAGTCCTAAATTTTGCAGAAAAGGCATCGTAGTCCCGAAAATTATGAATAAGCCCTGAAATTTACGAGTGGGTCCAGATTTTTGCAGAAAACCCCTCGGTAAATCAGACAATTACGCAAATTTTTCTCTGAACTGAAAAGTTGCGTATAAACCCCCTGGAATTGCAGAATTTGCTGAAATATCATATTTTAGCATAAAAGGGCCTCGGGAATCCGAATTTTGCATTATTTTTAGCATTTGAAGCTTATTTATTTATGCCATTATTATTCTCTGTATTTTCTGTATTTATTTACTGTTTTGGTTAATTGTAATTGTTTTAATTGCTTTTAATCATTGAAATTAGCAGTAAAATTATAGAAAATGCACAGAAAATTATGAAACATTACGAGAATCTTTTGTACCATTTATTTACCCACAGTGAATTATTCCGTGCATGTCTACCAGCAGTAGACTTATACACATTTAGATGACTAGCATAACGAACTGGAAGTTCGAGGAGCTGGCCCAGCATGGCCAAAACTATCTGACGTAGGCATCCGATGTCGAGATTATGCTTGGAGCTAGGAAGCTCCGCGCTGCTATTGGGATTGGCGGACTAAATGACGCTCAACCCACACCTGAGGAGAATGATTAGGCACTTCATTTTCTCAGGCACCACCTCTGCCTCACTCTCAAGAATGAGTATATGACGGAGAAGAGCGCGCTGGCACTCTGGACCGCACTCCAGAAGCGGTTTGAGAGGCTAAAGTACACCATTCTTCCTCAAGCAGAGCGAGAGTGGATCAGACTGAGGTTTTGCCGACTTTAAGACGGTCAGGGAATACAATTCTGCCTTGCACATGATTTGTACCCCAATACAGAAAATTGAGAAAAACCTTCCACCCCAATATAGCACAATCCGCACGCAACTATCGTCAAGATGGCTATACGCCGAATTGACTGATATGATGCAAGTTGCGGAGGCTCAGGACAAAGTTCTCCGTAAGAACTACGTCACTCAGCCACCTGGGAGCTCCGTTGGCCGTGAAGCCAACGCCGGGAGCTACAAGGTGTGAAAAGCTCTTAATGAGAGAAGGGGAAGGAAGGGTAAGGCCGCAGCCCAGAAAGGCGAATCAGATGCTCCACGAGAGAATAAGGCCAGCAAGCCAAAGCGGGATGGTCAAGGGCAGTATGAAGCCCACTCTGCATCGGCTGAGGGGGAGAATTCTGAGTAGCTGCCTGCACCGATGGAAGTTGAAACCATCACGACAGCAGTAATCCCTCTCGACCTAGAAATAGTTAACGCCATGATTTCTCTTGAAGAGAATGTCAACCCCGAAAAAATAGCAGAAGAAGTCTAGTGCACTGAATGCATTTCGACTTTAATTGTCATTTATTTTGTGTGGAAGAATATGTTAGAATTTGCATGGATGGTACTTAAGAATTGTTATTTTCTCGTGATGGTTGGATGATATTTGATGAATTCATTCATTTATTCAGTTTATGATGGCATGATATGTTCTGATATTGGTGTATTTTATCTATGTGTTGATTGCCTTCTCATGCATATTAATAAAATACCATATATTAGAACGCTTGTAGCGCCCTATGAAGGAAGTGTGCTTAGCTAGCAGCGGCACAACGCATACCATCTTAAGAGAGATTTTGTATTTTCAGTCGATTTGTAAGAGCACTGGCAGCCTTACGACAATCGCCAGAAGTGATGGATGTATAATTGGTTCAGGAAGAACCATAATGGGCACAACTTTGGTTATTGAAGAAGCCTTATTGTACCTAGAATCGACTAGAACTCTCATAAGTTTTAAGAATATCCGTGCAAATGGTTTCCACGTTGAGACTAAAGAAGAGTACGGTACGGAATACCTGCTCATTACGAAGCGCGACGAGAATGGAATTAGAAAAACTCCCTTCACTAGAAATTGGGCTATATTATACCAACATTAAAGCGCCTACAGCGTACACTGTTCTGAAAACAGTGTTTAGAAGCTCTTAACTCTTCTGTCTCTGGCATGACAGATTAGGCCACCCAGGTCTTAGGATGATGAGAAACATATTAAATAACTCGCATGGGCATAATATTAATGTGAAGAATTTCCCGAATCATGAAGATTTTGTGTGCCCTGCATGTGCCACCGGGAAACTAATAACTAGACCCTCCACTCTGAAAGTGAAGGATGAAGTCCCTGCATTCCTGGAACGCATCCAGAGAAACATTTGCGGTCCCATTCAGCCCGTCTCAGGGCCGTTTAAGTATTTCATGGTGCTCATTAATGCTTCTTCGAAGTGGTCATATATGGGTTTGTTGTTCACAAGAAACCACGCCTTTGCAAAATTGATCTCGCTGATCATTCGCATCAGAAATGTGTTTCCAGATCATCATATCAAGTCCATTAGAATGGGCAACGCCGGAGAATTTACTTTGAAGGCATTTGATGAATATTGCATGGCGATGGGTATTGCAGTTGAGCATTCGGTACCGCATGTCCATACCCAGAATGGTCTGGCAGAGGCTTTAATTAAGAGAATAAAATTTATTGCCCGACCCCTTTTACATAATTGAAATCTAGCAGCTACATGTTGGAGACACGCAGTCCTGCATGCAGCGAATCTCATCAACCTTAGACCTTCGGCCTACAACATCCATTCACCTATGCAATTAGCGCAAGTGTCACCACCAAAAAATTTTCCAACATTAGGGGGAGGAAATCAACCCCTTGATGAAGAATGTTGGGAAATTACGTGGCAAGCCTGGGAAATCCATGCAGATGACCTGCGCACTAGAGAAGTCCAGAAGACAAAAGAAGTCTATAAGACAATAGAAGTCCAGAAGACAAGAGAAGTCTAGAAGACAATAGATTTGCAAGCATTAGCAAATCAACTGCCTGATCACTTTAGTGATTTGAAGAGCGTGACTAAGTCTCATGTGCCTGCACGCACTGCACCGGAGAGGGTTAAAATACCAAAGAAAGCAGAAGGTATCCCTAATCTCGTCCAGAGGCCTCGGAAAAATAAAAAAGAGGACGAGAACTCCGGTTCCTCGAATCCTTAGTAACCGGGGACGCCTGGTGAAAAAGGATAAGAGGGATTTATCACAGCCGATAATTGAAGTCCCCCAGAATGAGAAGGGGAGCCAGTTGAGACCTGGCACGAGTATGACACCTTCAGAAAAAGGGCATACCGGATCTGAATATCCCCATCGGCATGGATGTGTGCGCACACATCGAAGCCGAAAAACTAAAGGGACTTGCCACCGCAATTGAAAGAAGCGATGTGCAAGGTAAAGCTCCAGCAGAAGCAATCGCTCTAGAAGAAGCAACTCATGAAGAAATAGCTATAAATTATGTGCACACGGGAGAGTCCCTGAATAGGACAACAGCTAATATCGATATCTACTTCGCAAAGAAAATTGCCACCATCATCGATCTTGATCCCGAGCCTGCATCGCTCGCTGAATGTAAGAAAAGATCAGATTGGGAAGATTGGAAGAAGGCAATAGCAACTGAATTGCTATCTCTGAATAAAAGAGAGGTGTTTGGGCCCGTATGCCGCACGCCTCCCCACATACACCCCGTTGGGCACAAGTGGGTTTTTGTTCGAAAGAGAAATGAAAGAAATGAAGTAGTGAGATACAAAGCAAGGCTGGTAGCCCAAGGTTTCACTCAACGTCCTGGAGTTGATTATGAAGAAACCTACTCCCCAGTCATGAGTGGAATTACCTTTAGATACTTGATCTCAATGACAGTGAACTTGAATTTGGAAATGAAATTGATGGATGTTGTGACTGCATACCTTTACGGTAACTTGGATTCGGAGATTTATATGAGAGTCCCTGAAGGAATCCCTCTCCCGAACCAAGATAGAGCAAATAGAAATCTGTACAGTGTGAAACTCAGAAAGTCACTGGATGGACTGAAACAATCTGGAAGAATGTGGTATAATCGCTTGAGCGACTTTCTCTGCAAGAAAGGCTACACGAACAATGAAGACTGTCCTTGTATATTTATACGGCAATCCCAGAATGGATTCTGTATAATCTCTGTGTACGTAGATGATCTGAATATCATCGGGACAGCCGAAGACATAAAAGAAGCAAGCTCCTACTTGGAGTCAGAATTTGAAATGAAAGATTTGGGCAAGACCAAGTCTTGCTTAGGCCTGCAGCTTGAGCATGTCCTTGAAGGAGTCTTGATACATCAGTCGACCTACACCCAGAAGGTGCTTGAAAGGTTTGGCTTCGAGAAGGCATTTCCCTCGAAAGTACCGATGATCGGTAGGTCTTTACAGCAAGAAAAAGATCCTTTCTGACCTAGGGAAGAGGGGGAGGAAGTCTTGCGACCGGAATTCCAATACTTGAGTGCAGTGGGAGCACTCATGTACTTAGCAAACTGCACTAGATCGGACATTGCATTTGCCGTGAACCTGCTAGCAAGGTACAGTGCAGAGCCCACCAAAAGGCATTGGAAGGGCATAAAGGACATTTTTCGATATCTCCAAGGTAGCAAGGACCTCGGTTTGTTTTACAGAAAGAATCAAGATCTGAACTTGATTGGCTATGCAGATGCTGGATATCTGTCAGACCCGCATACCGCTAAGTCACAAACAGGCTATGTATTCCTGTGTGGTGGAACTGCAATTTCATGGAAATCGTCTAAGCAAAGCCTGGTAGCTACTTCGACGAACCACTCAGAAATTATAGCACTGTATGAAGCCGCACGAGAGTGCGCTTGGCTCCGCCGAAAGATTCACCACATCCAGCAGTCATGTGGGATGAACATTGTGCAAACCCCCACAATTATCTATGAAGATAATGCCGCTTGCGTTGCACAAGTGCAAACGGGCTATGTGAAGAGTCATCTCACAAAGCATATCAACCCCAAGTTCTTCTATGCACACGAATTGCAAAAGATGGACGAGATTAAAGTACTTCATACTAAGTCATGTGAAAATCTCGCAGATTTATTCACTAAGTCATTCCCCGCATCTAGCTTTGAAAGGTGCGTGCGTGGAATTGGAATGATGAGACTTAGAGAAGTGCAGAATTCAGGGGGAGAATTCTCACAAGCCCGCTAATAAATCTTGATCATGAAGATTAAGTACCCAAAATAAAGTCTTGCAGACCAAATGAATTTGGGTGAATTGTACTCTTTTTCCCTTGACGAGTTTTCCATGAAGTTTCTCGACCAAGGTTTTTAACGAGGCAATTCGTGCATCGCAGCATCACATGTATCATGTACTCTTTCTCCAAATTTTTCCCACTGGGTTTTTATGGAGTTTTGACGAGGCATGAGCATGTTGGGTGAGTGCCCAAGGGGGAGTGTTAGGAAACCTGGACTCTATCCAGAGTCCTGATCTAATTGGGCACCCCACCGTAGACTATAAATAGGGCCCTAGACCCCCTCATTATGTACCCCCGATGAAAGAAAGCAATAAAGAAAAACCAGGAGTTCTCTCTACCTCTCTGTGTTCAATCTATTATTCTGTGATTCTGTGATTGATTCGTTCTTGTTATAAACAGAGGAATCGCTCGGACTGGTCTCCAGCGTCGGTTCCTCAACAGTTACGTCTCGACGGGATAGATACTATTGAGACTGGCTACGAACAGCGGTTCCGTGCATGATTCCATTTCTCTTCTGCCGTTTTCAGTTTCTGTTCCTTTTCTGCTGCGACTTGTTTTTGTTCCGTTCTGCAGATCTTCGTCACTCGTCAGCTCTTGAATCTCTCTCGGTGGAGATGGAACCCCACAAAAAATGTACGGGTTGTAAATAGTTATGTGATAGGGAATCCTTTCCTGTTTGTCGAAGTGGCCTTACTGGGTTTATTGCACTGATGTTTCAGTTTCTCCGTTTGACTTTTGCCATGAAATTTCTAGTTTTTTAATTTTATTTTTTTTCTAATTTTTTAACTTTTTTATTTTTTACCTTTTCTTTTTTTCCGTATTCCTTTATATTGTCTGTGCTGGGCTAACTTATTTTTTATTTTTTAATTTAATTACACCAAAAAACCACCAATAACTATAGTATGAAATAAACCAGTTACAATACCAAACATTAAAAATAAGCTATAAACCACAATACCAGTTTCGCATGGCCATGGGGCTAGCGAACCCGTTTCCTCTCCAATCAAGTTTATCTCCTGTCATTTCTTTATCGAACTCATCTGTGCCTGATTGGTTGCTTTCCATTCCATCGTGTAGGATCTCATGTAGCTATTGAGGGAGCATTCTGCAGCTCTACATTCCAGATTCTTCATGCATCGTGTCCGCCGAGCATGCTAAGGCAAGTACCTCGCGGCCGTGACCTTTCCGTTTTGCATATCACGTTTTTCTAGTTTACTTGTCACCTTGTTATTGAGTATAATTATCATGTCACTCATGCTTGCTTGGCTAATATCATATTATTAAAATTAGCTGGCTAATATCATATCATTAAAGTTACCTGGCTAATATCATACCATTAAATTTACCTGACCAATATCATATTATTAAAGTTACCTGAGTGATATCATATCATTAAAATTACCTGGCTAATATCATATCACTGAAGTTATCTAGCTATTATCATATCACTAAAGCTTATCTGGTCATTATCGTATCACTAATGCTTGTCTGGTTATTATCATATCGCTCATGTTTGTCTAGTTATAAACTTTTAATACTGTATTTATATCATAATGTTCTAGGTTATCTTGTTTCACATGCTTTTAAGTTTATTAGATTGCTCAGTTAAAATGTTCTAGAATTTATACTTTTAATTAGTATTTTAGAATTCATGCTTAAATCGTTAACGGGAGTAGCATATGAACATGTTTTAACTTAGGTTTAAATTATTAGCACTCTTTTGACATTAGGGCTGCTATGTTTTAGTTTGCTAATATTATGATCCATTAATTGTATGATGTTGTTTTTGAGCCATGAAGGATGTATATATTAAACTTGTTAGTCTGACTAATAATCACTCACATAATAAAACTTGAATGGTTGATAACTATGTGTGAGCTATATTATAATACCTCTTTATGATATTGAATCGTTAATGAGGGTAGCATATGAACATGTTTTAACTTAGGTTTAAATTATTAGCACTCTTTTGACATTAAGGCTGCTATGTTTTAGTTTCCTAATATCATGATCCATTAATTGTATAATGTTGTTTTTGAGCCATGAAGGATGTATATATTAAACCTGTTAATCTGACTAATAATCACTTATCACATAATAAAACTTGAATGGTTGATAACCTTATGTGAGCTATATTATAATACCTTTTTAGGATAACTCCCATATCACTATAACCACATCATCATTCCACATCGCCCTCATACCAGGAATTATGTCTCTTCATTTCTAACCCTAGCACTTCCTTTCACTTCTTATATCTTTATCTTAGGCTTTCCTTAATTCCCATAAATTCACAAAATTCATACCATGTAACATGTTAACAATATAACGGTTACTTGGCCTGGGTTATTCACATATAGGAGAGATTTCCACCCACTGGTAACGTATGGGGGTCATACACTCTCGTTACTTGGGATATTATACCCCTTTGCGGTTACACAGTCGAGTAAAGCGTTGTGCCTGACTATTCTCGCATAACCGGGTATGTGGGAGTAATTGCCAGTGCCATAACTAGCTAAATAATAATTATCCCTATTAACAAGATAACAGTTACCTGTCTTGGGGTTATTCACATATAAGGAGAGATTACTACTCACCTGGTAACGTACGGGGGGCCGTACACTCTCGTTACTCAGGATATTATACCCCGTCGACGGTTATATAGTTGAGGACAGTGATGTGCCTGTCTATTCTCGTATAACCGAATATGTGGGAAGTGATCGCTGGTGCCGTTGTCGTAACTTGCTAAATAACAATTACCTTTAATTCCATTGATCATGTCACCTCTATCTCTGACATTTATTAGTGTTCTCGGTAACCTGGTTTTATTGTAATTAACCTGTGTCAATTACTAGCTTACATTGCTTATCCTTTACACATCTTACTTGTATTACCTGTTCTTTACTCACCGTGTTGCGACCGTTGTTGGGTACTTGCTAATATTCCTACATCTCACGCTTGCTATTTCCATTCTCAGGTAAAAGGTTAGTGGAGTGATAGCAACATGCATGGGTGAGGCACTCGAGTTTTCAGCACTGTGGCTTGCCACTATTTTGTCATTTTATTTATTCTTCATTTAGTTAGAAATGGACCGGTCCCATATTTCAAACATTTATTGCAGTTTCCGTTGGTTCTCTATTAAAATTTTAATCTCTTTGTGATTTCCAATGTTGTTCTTATTTATTCCTTACTTTGGTGATAATGTTCCATAGTAGTATTTTATATTGGTATGTGGGATGCTACAGTATCCTTAACCATGTGTGTGCGTGGATGGACTCAATTTTTATACATTACATGTGCAACAGTTGAGCTTAGTATCTACTTGATTTGCGAATAGATGTACAACAGTAAGTCTTTAGCTGCATTTTTTGGTTCTGAATCCTGATTTATGCTTTCGAGATAAGTACTAGACAGTGTGTATTAGGTAGTGAGTTGTGTAAATGTTAATATGTAATGTATAGCAGCAATATAGCAGACACAGCACATTGGTTGTATTCTTAACTGGCTTGAAAATCATCATATTCATGAAATTTCGGTAGACGAAAATATATAGCGGCCCATACTAGAGAAATCTCGAATGAACGTAGACCCGGATAAAATTAGCGTGGCCCGTTTGGGCTCGAAATGACCACTTATTTGGACCAACATATGGTTAGCTCGCCACGGCCCAGAACAGAGTCGGCGAACAATTCAATTTCACTGACCTATCTATCGACTACTTTCCTCCTAAAATAACATTCTAATCTCTACCCCTCTATAATACATCAAAATTTTCTTTACTAAATCCACCCCTCTCAACCACCCCACAGTCATGCCTAATCTAAGTCCACCTAGATTTGTGTACCAAAGTAATCCAACTTCATACAAATGAATGGCCTGGATCTCTCCTCAAGCCTTCTTCTCTTACTCATTGAAGATCCTAAAGTCAAAATCATCCGGATCATGCACATCATTGAACCAGAACCTTCTCGCGGTGGCTCGCCCTCGGCCGCCGCACCTGCCCGACCACCATGCAGGAGCTCTGGGACGACACCCTCACGCCCAACGCCACGCTCAGACACCTCATGGCCGCCTGGTTCTCCCGCCTCTACGCGGGCTTCAAGAAGCGCTCCGCCGACTTCGACGGCCGCGCCGCCGACCTCGTGCACGCGCTCCGCGGCTCGAACGTCAGGTCGCCCCTCAAGGGCCAGGCCCGCGTCGCTGCGCTCCGGGAGATCCGCGCCCTCGCCGCCTCCCACCCGTACGCGGCCAAGGCCGTCGGCGAGGCCAGCGGCGTGGCGCTCCTGACCTCCCTCTTGGGCCCCTTCACCTCCCACGCCGTGGGGTCGGAGGCGGTGGCAATTCTTGTGAGCGGCGTCGCACTGGACGCGGACGCCAAGGCGGCGCTGATGCAGCCGGCGAGGGTGTCCCTGGTGGTCGACATGCTCAACGAGGGCGCTGTCGATACCAAGATCAACTGCGTCCGCTTCATCCGTGTCCTCATGGACGAGAGGGGATTCCGGCCGGAGATGGTCGCCAGCTTGAGCCTCTTGGTCGACGTCATGAGGCTCGTCCGTGACAAGCGGCATCCGGACGGCGTGGCCGCGGGGCTCGAGCTGCTGAGTTCAATATGCACCATGCACCCGCCTGCCAGGGGCATGGTCATCAGCATTGGTGCAGTACCGCAGCTGGTTGGATTGTTGCCAGAACTCGGCACAGAGTGCGTCGAGTCGGCATTGAGCATCCTGGACGTTCTGGCGATAGTTCCTGAGGGGCGGACCGTGTTGAAGGATTGCCCCCGGATGGTGACCAATGCTGTGAGGCTGCTGATGCGGGTGTCTGAGGCGTGCACGGGTCGCGCACTCAGGCTGCTGTGGATGGTGTGCCAATGGACGCCGGAGGAGAGCGCCCCTGTGGCCGTCAAGGCCGGGCTGGCCGCCAAGCTACTGCTCGTCCTTCAGAGCGCGTGCGCACCGGAGCTGAAGCAGCAGGCCTCGGATCTGCTCAAGCTCCTCATCTCCAATTCCGAGCTCATCAGGACAATCCAATGACGAGGCTCAACAGGCATGCCATCGGCCACCACAGGATTGGATCAAGTTTCGTGGCTGATCTTTGCAAGCATTGATCGAGCAGTAGTGATGAAACACTGGCTCTCTTGTATCTGAATGTATTGATCACGCACTGGTATATGTGGTACCAATCAATTCATTTGGCGGTGAGAAGAGGATATCATCATCGGTATTCGGAATCGCAGGATGAACGCACAAATGTACATTATATGCCAATTGAATTGATGTGGAGTCAATCGGCTCAATAAGTGCTCGAGGCAGGGAGAGTGGTAAGTATAGCCAGTTTTGCCCAGTAGGAAGTAGAACCGTAGAATTGAGCAAATTAAGTCCTTTTCCTGTTATTTCTACATTTTGGATTGTGAGAGGCTGAGAGCTTCTAAATGTTCTTTTTTGGGGGCGTAATTGGAGATGTGAATTGGTTAGAGTTCTATACAGTACCATTTCTTCAAATTGGGGTCAAAATTACACCGATTAACACTATCCAGTTACTGTGTATTGCCTTCAGTTACATTTGAGATGTTCCATGTGTAGTTCTGTACTTCTATTCATGTAGTGTATATTGAAAAAAAAATCCAGCCAACCTTGCTCTTTACACTGGACATACGTTCGTATTTGCAGCATATAGTGAATTGTAGCAAGACGCCCCCTAAAAATTCCCACATAGAGTGATAGTCTAATTAGAATTCGGACGTACTGTGCGAATAAGATTGGCATAAGATAACAGCTCATTTCGGCTTAAACTTCTGGTTTCTTGTTTATTTTTTACTATTCATAAATTTCGTCTTTTTTAAGCTTTTTTGCTGATTCTTTTTTCGTATTCATTTGTGTTGTCCGCGTTGAGCTAACATATTTTTTCTATTTTTAAATTTTTTAAATTTAATTGTGCCAAATAAGCCAACTTCAACTACAGTGCAATTTCGGCATAAGCCACTATTTTTTAGTCCAATCGAGTGGGTCTAAGAAGATCATTTCCTGTACCTTTTCTGATCAATTAATTCGTAGCAGTAAACAATGTCAAATGGATTGGAGGATTCCCTGGCCAACAATTTAGTGTCAAGTGGTCCTGTTTTATGATTGATCTTATTTTTTAGGCATACCATTCTTTGTGTACTTATGTAACACAATTTGTATTTCCCACCATTCTGTTGTGTTATTAACTTTCATCTGTTTGTTTCTCTGCTCCTGTTAGTAAACAGATGCAGGCAACCAAAAACATTAGGGGACACAGTTGCATATCTACATGATTAATCAGAGAGGGGGGGGTTTAGTTTGCAGGCTTTTGCTTTATGCAGATAAAGTTTCTGATCATGAGACCATTTGACCAGGAAGCAGCCATCACTAGCCCATTTGTTCTTTCTAAGATCCACAGACATGACATCTCCATGTAAAACACACTCAAGCAGGCACAAGTTGTCTGACTACATCCTTGGAATCTCTACCCCTCTATAATACACCACAATTTTCTTTACTAAATCCACCCCCCTCAACCACCCCCACAGTCATGCCTAATCTAAGTCCACCCAGATTTGTGTACCAAAGTAATCCAACTTCATACAAATGAATGGCCTGGATCTCTCCTCAAGCCTTCTTCTCTTACTCATTGAAGATCCTAAGGCCAAAATCATCCGGATCATGCACATCATTGAACCCAGAACCTTCTTAAAAAAGTAGTCTGACGTGTGGGCCCACCACCCCCTCCAACCGCCCGTGCGCCTGCCTCCCCACACGAGCCCGTGCGCCTCCTCCCCCTGATTTCTCCCTCGCCTCCTCCCCCGCCCTCCGCGCCGCCGCCTCCTCCCCCGCCCTGCGCTCCGCCGCCGCCGCCTCCTCCCCCCGCCCCGCGCCGCCGCCGCCTCCTCCTCCCCCCGCTCCGCGCCGCCGCCACCTCCTCCCCCGCTCCTCCGATCCGCCCTCGCCTCCTCCTTCCTACCCCGCGCTGCCGCCTCCTCCTTCCCACCCCGCGCTGCCGCCTCCTCCTCCCCACCCCGCGCTGCCGCCTCCCCCGCTCCCCCCTTCCCCTACGCAACCGCCCCCAGAAAAACCTCCTCTCCGCTGCAACGCCGCCTTGCCTCCTCTCTGCCGCCCCCTCCCTCGGTGCCGCCGCCCCCTCCCACGGCGCCGCCGCCCCACCAAACCCCAGATCTAGAGGGGGTGCTGGCGCGCTGCTGTGATGTGCTGCAAGTGAGGAGGGAGTCGCTGCGGCAGGGCGCGGCGCTGGACGAGATAAGGCGGCGGTTGGAGTTCCAGCGGATGCGTGCGGAGGAGGCCATCGTCGACAGGAGGACGGCGCTCATGGGCGTCGAGCGGCGCAAGGAGCAGCTGCAGGCGCAGATCGAGCGGGTGCTGCCGCTCTCCAGGGCCCTCGCCGCCGCGCACCGCCAAGTGCAGGTAGGTAATCGAAGCAACCCGTTTTGTGCCGATGAAAAAAATGTTGCGAATTTGGATTGTGAGTAGCGGTGTTTACTCAGGGAGCGTGTGTTGATTAACTGCAGCAAGCCAAGGAGGCATTATCTGGAGAGAAGGCGCAGCTGGAGGATCTGCAGAGACTGCTTAGGATGAGGCAGCAGTGCGTGATAGGCCAGGTCGTTGCCTTGTACCCTGTGAGGGTCTTCCATGATCTGCCACACACAGAAAACCATCGTGCTGATACTAATGGTGAGAATCCAGTACTGATGACTCTATTGAAGAACAATGTCGCATGATTTTAGTGTGTATGCACCTTTTGAAGAAAAGCATTGCTATGGACACCTACTTATTTTCCTGGGGTCTTATATAGCCTCTAACAAAGTATACGGTTCTAACGAAGCCACATAGGATAGGTGAGATTGCTCTGTTTGTTCAATAGCTCCAATCTATCAGCTATTTAAAGTGAGCAAGATACCTTCTTTGTGCGGTAGTTTTCATTGATATTTTTCATGTTTTGATAGAATGCCAGTGTTTATACTGTTTATTCAGTGATGACCTAATGTTGATAATGTTGAATCTGGCTCATCATTGTGATTAAATTGCTCTGCTCTCACCTCCGTGGTATTTTTGCCTATGGTGGAACATTGAGGCTATGGCGAACCAGAAGTGGCTCTGGTATCAAATCCACTCCAAGGCGTAGGTATCGAACTCGTCTGTTTTGTTCAATCCTGATCTTGACACTTGTGTTGGCGTATTTCTGCTCAAATGCACACATTTGACCGTATTTGGTGTATCTGAGCCCCGTTTCTTCTCCATTCCCCGCAAATTTTGATCTGTGACGGTTCAATCCGCAGAGCGCAGCATGGAGACTCCGCTGACGCTGCAGATATATGAGTTTAATAGTAAGGTGTGCTTTTGGTGCTCCCTTTTCCCCCGACTTAATCTTGTTGTTCATACAATGCTTGGAAATTGCTGGTCTAATGTTTGTGTTGGTATCGGTGCGTGTGCTTTGCAGGTGATGCAGGATGAGCTGCAGAGGCTGGGATTCAAGGTCAATCACCATGAGGAGAACATCAGGTTCCTCAAGTCCGAGATCAATGCCATCGAGGAGTTGAGCGTCGACCTGGGAAGTAAGATGTTAATGCCTTGTGCCACCTCGGCTATTTGGATTCTTGGCCATGCTGGTCTTGCCTGAAAATGCTGTATATTGATACCATATGCTGACCATGGAACATATAGCATTATTAATTAATTATGTGGTGGTCTATAAGTCAAAGCTTTAAGTTGTCCAGTTCTTGGTAGTTAAGGTCTATTATTTATGGAACTTGATTTGCCAACATTTGTACAGAGTTCCGTTTTAAATCGTGGTGTCCATATCTAGCTGTTGAAACTAGAAATCATCTAAACTCTAAAGAGAAACTCGCAATATTTGAGGTTGAATCAACATCCTTGTGAGTGGATGGTGTACGAAAAAACTAACTGAGATAGAAATCATCTAAACTCTAAAGAGAAACTCGTAATATTTGATGTTGAATCAACATCCTTGCGAGTGGATGGTTTTCAGACCCATGGTTTTCAGATTACCTACTCAGAATTGGAAATGGCAGCGAAGAGACGATTGGAGATGATTATGTACGCCTACCAGATGATATTGTAATTGGATATACAGACGACGAAGATTCAGTAAACAAACTCATTCAGGAAATCTTTCCATCACTTGAGGAAAATGCAAGATCAACAGCTTATATGAGCACACGTGCCATTCTTTCTACCAAAAATGCACATGTAGATCAGCTAAATGCAAAGATGATTGACAAGTTTCCAGGTGAGGAAAAGGTTTTTCATAGCTTCGACTCTGTCGATGACGATTCAAGAAATAACTACCCTATTGACTTCCTAAACTCCATCACTCCAAATGGTCTGCCTCCACATGAGCTCAAAGTGAAAATCCGCTACCCTGTGATCCTTCTCCGCAATCTAGATCCTAACCACGGATTGTGCAATGGAACAAGACTCATGGTTAGAGCAATCCAAAACAATGCAATTGATGCAGAAATAGTTGGTGGCCACCATGCAGGCAAGAGGGTGTTCATTCCTAGAATCCCTATGGCTCCGTCCGATGATATCTCACTTCCTTTCAAGTTCAAGCGGAAACAATTCCCGATCCGCATGAGTTTTGCAATGACCATAAACAAAGCGCTGGGCCAAACCATCCCAAATGTTGGCATCTACCTTCCAGAGCCTGTTTTCTCACATGGACAGCTTTATGTCGCGCTATCAAGGGGTGTATCAAGACAAACGACAATAATTTTGGCCAAACCAAAGAAAGAAGTAGATACCTCAGGGAAGAGCACCAAAAATATTGTGTATAAAGACGTCCTAGCATGGTGATGTGGTAAGTAAATAGTCCACAAACACCTATTTCCTTACTGTGTTTCATATTTCTTTATGTGACAAAAATGTTTGTTTTCTTTGTAGCCTTAAGTTTAAACAATGTGGGGATGGAGAAAGTCGTCGGTGGGTGAGTCCAATGATGTTGTCGCCTCCTCAAAGGATCAGTCGTTATGTGACATTTATTATGTGATAAAAATATTTGGTTATACAATATATGAGATGTGAATCTTAATGAATCTGATTGTTCGTTTTATTTTTTACAAATTTTATCTTGTTTTATATTTTACCGTAGCGTTAGCACGGGCACACTACTAGTGTATCTTAACACAGCAACAATGTCCTATCATTTGTGTAGGGCTTCTTTGGATAGGTAGGGACTCTGGGGAGGCCACATTTGACAGTTTGACGTCCTCAACCTCGCAATGAAACAAATGACTCAGGAATTGAGCATCATATTACTAAATACTTTCACATGAGAAAGTCCACCAAAAAGTGCTGCATTCCGCAGTATGACAATCAATAGCTATTCACCCATCAAAATCGCATTGACACCCATCAAGCCCCACAATATGTGGGTTGAGCATTTTAGCACTGGCTATGACCCTGTTTAGAAGAGTTGGTTTGTGAGTGCCCACTGCCCAGATGTGATTGGTGGCATCTATCTACAACGGCCACATGTCAGGCTCCACAAATGGCAATTTTTTTCACACTAAAATCTTTTTTTTTCTCTGGAGACCAACTGAATAGCGACTACCGAGAGATAAGTTTTAGTACTCAAAAAACTCTCTCGCTACGATCCATTGAGCTAGCTGTTCTTAATACTTGAATTGGCTCCTCTCGTGCACAAGTCTGAGAGGCTATGCAACGAGCATTTGGGCCAGCCTTGTAAGGCAGTTTTTGTTTGTTGTTTTTATTTTCAGTAGGAACAAGCCTGTCAGTGCATGGCCCTGGTCTGGTTGAAGAAGTTGGGGAAATAAAATGATCGAGGCCACTTCATTTTTCTGCAAGCAAGCATGCCTCGGACGGATATTCTTGCCCCTGTTCTACCTATCGGAGTATATCTCCTATTCCTCTGTAGCACCCTAAAAAAACCCGAATCCACTCCTATTTCTATTCCTCTCTCCCATATCTATCCGGATCACCTCTCTCATCTCATCTCATCTCTTTCAAACTCTCTCTCCTGCGTTTTTATCGCTTCCATCCAAACTCTCGTTTTCTCCTGGTGGCGCAGACAACGGAGAGTGCAAGCTGAGCGACGCGGCCAGGCAGCGGCTTGCACGCGACGTGGGACGCGGCTTGCGTGCGAGGCGGGCACAGCGGCGCAGGTGGTCGCGCGGGCGGCGGCGGCACTCATGGCGCCGGCGGAAGGTGGTTGCTAGTGGCGAGAGCGGCGCTCGGGCGCAGCGCGGCGAGCGTGCGGTGGCACGCGGGCGAGCGTGTGATGGCGGCGCCGTAGGCGGCGCGGGCCCCAACGCGTGGCGGCTTGGCGCGTAGTGGCACGGCCGGCGCGGGCGGTAGCCCGGCGTAGTGCCATGGCGGCGGCACCTCACAAGGCCGGGGAAGGCGAGTAGCAGCAGGGCGAGCTCGGGCGTGAGCGCAGTCATGGCGGATGGAGCCAAGGTAGCGTCGGCCATGGTGGCGGCTGGCCGTGGCGGCGGCCCCGAAGGCGGCGTCCGACGTCGAGGGCGGTGCGCGGCGCATGGCGGCACGGCGCACGCGCGAGGCGGCGCAGAGGCGCATGCAGCAGAGCGGAGCGGGTGGCGGCGACGTGGCTGAGGCCGAGCTGCGCGGCCCAAGGCGGTGTGAAGCGGCCGTGCGCGCGAGCGTAGCCATGGCGACGGCGGCAGCGTCCAGGCAGCGGCATCGCGTGGTGTTCGACGAAATGCCGGACCGGCAGGTCTCTCGGCAGTGCACGCGAGATGTTCGACGGAATGCCTGAGTGGTAGGGCGTCTTCGGTTGCCTCAGTTGCTTCGGGCCTGTAATTGGCTGTGCGTGCCGTGAGCTGCAGTGGTACTAGTGGTACCGTAGCCATTGCTCCGTGGTGGGCTGGTGGCCTTGGCCGTTACCATGTGGTGAGGTCCAAAGATGGGGACTTTTCCTGGAGCGCGGTCGGTGGGAATGAATGATGCCAAGATGGTTTCTGAGCACGGGGAAGAGAAAAGGACTTGGGCCAGAGCAGCCGGGTCACACTTTGTCTTTGAGGGAACGTTCGGACGGTTGTGCACCTTGGATCCTTCGTGCAGCGAATCCGCCGAACGTATTCAAGGCAAGTATCTCGCGGCTATAACCTTTACGTTTTACATATCATGTGTTTCTAGAATACTTATCACCTTGCCATTGATTACTATTATCATATCACTAAAGTTACCTAATGATTGCCATATCGCTAAGTCACCTGGCTAATTGCTAAAGTCACCTGGCTAATTGCTAAAGTTACCTCGCCATTATCATATCACCAAAGTATCTGGCTAGCATCATATCACTAAAGTTATCTGGCTATTAACGTATCACTAATGCTTGTCTGGTTATTATCATATCATTCATACTTACTTAGTTTTTAGACTCTTAATATTGTATTCTTGCAACGATGTTATAGGCTAACTTGTTCACATGCTTTTAGGTTTATTAGAATGCTCGATTAATAATGTTCTACAATTCATACCTTAAATGAGTGTTTTGGAATCTATGCTTAAATCGTTAATGGGGGGTAGCTTATGAACATGATTTAACTTAGGATTAAATTATTGACACTCTTTTAATATTAGGGCTGCTATGTTTTAGTTTCGCATATTATGTTCCAATAATTGTTGATGCTGTATTTGAGCCATGAATGATGTATGTATTAAATATGTTAATCTGATTAATAATCAATTATCACATAATAAACCTTGATTGGTTGATAACCTTGTGTGGGCTGTATTATAATACCTCTTTAGGTTAATCCCTATATCACTGTCACCTTGTCATTATCCCACATCGCTCTCATATCAGAAACTATGTCTTTCCATTTTCGACCCTAGCACATCTTTTCACTTCTCAGTCTTTCCATTTTCGACCCTAGCACATCTTTTCACTTCTCATAACCTTATTATAGCCTTACCCTTGCCATCTCTTTGTTCCTTAAGTTCGTACTATTTAATCTATCCATGATGTATCGGTTACCTTATCACGTAGTATCACCAATCATGTCTCTTCGGTCTCATTGGATTAAATTTTTACTCTGATAACTTTACCTTAATTTAATTACAACTCTCTAATTATATCATGAATAATTCGCTAATAACGAACTAAGGGTTATCACGCCGGGGCTACCAACATATAGGGGTCATTTCCACCCAACCTGGTAACGTACGGGGGGCCGTACATTCTCGTTACACAGGATATTACACCCCGTCTGCGGTTATACAGTCGATGACAAGGTTGTGCCTGGCTATTCTCGTATAACCCGGTATGTGGGATGCGGTCGCCGGCACCCTTGCTATAACTTTCTATAATTTGTTATAACTTGTCACATAACAACTATCTTTAATACACAGCCTCCATGATATTCATCTCCTATTTATGGCAGTATCTCCGATATCAGTTGTTCGTTGCTTTCATCTTGTACCCGTTGTTACTTGTGATGCTTGTCCTTTACTTCACATGGTTGTATTACTTGTCTTTACTCACTGTGTTGCGACCGTTGTTGGGTACTTGCTGAGATTTTCAAATCTCACGCTTGCTCTTTTCAGTCTCAGGTAAAAGGCTAGTGAAGTGATAGCATTATGCATAGGTGGGAGCACTCGAGTTTTCAGCACCGTGGTTTGCCACTGTTTTGTTGTTTCCTTCGTTCTTATTTGGTTAGAAGTGGACCAGTCCCATGTTTTAAATATTTATTCCAGCTTCCGTTGATTCTCCATTAAAGTGTTAATAAAGTTTTAAACTCTTTGTGATTTCTTTTGTTGTTCTTATTTATGTTTCACTTTGGCGATGACGTTCCATAGTAGTATCCCATATGATTACATGGGGTGCTACAGTTGGTATTAGAGCCCAGGCTGTAGTTTCTGGAAAAAAAATGTTTTGCATGTACACGGGGCTTCGGGTTAATTCATCGATGCATGCATATCTAGTCACTGGCAAATTACCATGAATTCATATCTAATTACCGTCTCCTTTATTTCATTGCTATCCTGTGACATTCTTCCAATCCTACGCTTCCCTGAATCCTGATTCCATTCTTCTGTGTGGGTTGTTTTAGCAGCGCAAGACTAATTGGTAATGTAACCCAGCTTGTTTTTCACCTTCATCCACTGGCAATTAGAACACGGCTGCAGTTCCTGCTACAATTGCTGTCGTAGCAAAGGGTACTGATGCGCATCTCTAAGCATTATCGATTCAAGAGCGGTGTTTTTGGTTATCACTCCTTGCCTCCCTATTGCTACCCATCTTATCACTTACCTTTCCTTTTTCCCTTGACCTTTAGGGTAGTGTTATCTTGAATTCATGTCCTACTCTTGCATTGTTTAACTCGAGAGCTAGTTTCTTCTTTCTGGCACCTCGCTTCACTCAGTAGCACTTTGTACACATCAGTATCTTGGTGTATCCTGTGGTGCTGACCACTACTAATGGATCTTTGCTGGTAATCTTTTCTGTCTCAGTGTTGCCCGGGAGTTGAAGGCCATAAATTTCAGCTTTGACGCAGTTGTGCCACCCATCCAACCCTTGACCTATTGTGAGTAGGGACTAGCTGTCTCTTCATCCCACTTTTATCCACTACTTGACCGCAAGATTATTTTCCTTCAGGATAATAAAGGGATCATTAATCAAGGCAAAAAGCGATGCCTCAATCTCCTATTCCTGGCCTCCTATTTCAATCATCGCTGGATGATCAAGTCGGGGCACCGTCCCACCATATTAGAGAAGCCTATCATTGGACTCTTATCAAAAGATTTACCTATTGTTCGAGAATTTCTTGACATCTTCTTTATGAAGTATCTAGGCCAGTCTCCAGTTAGAGCAGTTGAGCGTGTCATTGATATTATCTCTGGCACCACTCTTATCGCCAAGTCTCCTTACCATCTTTCCCATTTTGAGTTAGAGAAGTTGAAGCGACCACTAGATGCCTTCAGAGCAAAGACTTTATCTGACGTTTACCTCAAAGTTGGCTTCCCCGATCACTTCTATGGATAAGAAAGGTAAGATCCACGTATGTGCATTTATTATCGAGCCTGAAGTTACCTTGCTAAAGGAATCTTACCTTTCTTATCCATAGAAGGTTCGAGCCTGAAGTCAAAGTTGAACCCTCATTATGTTGGACCATTTCCTAGCATTGAGCGGATCAGGAATCTTACTTACGTTTTGGAGTTACCTTCTTCCTTGGCCGATGTCCATAACATCTTCCATGTCTCTATGTTGAGGAAGTATCTAAATGACCCTGACCAAATTCTAGAATTACCCACCTTGGAGGTCTCAGAGGATCTAATCATCGTTGCATGGCTGGTTCGTATCTTACTTCCTCGATGTATTAGACTCGAGGTCGAATCTTTTCTATAGTACCTATAACTAAAAATATAGTTGTATTTATTATGAAACTATAATATCTATATACAATTAATCTACACCGTTATAATCTGGCCTCATCAAAATAGCGATGTAGATCATTCTCTTTTTTATCGATTAATGTGAGAATTTATAGGATGTTGTGTACATACCTCCTAGTGTATATATATTGGACAACCAATCCATTGTTAGAAATAGGCCCATATGAGTGAGACCTATTTGCATAATTCCAAAACATGCATGGTTTAATACTATATTGCTAAGGCAGGATGGGGGAGACAAATTTATAAGGTAGAGTCCATGCCACTCCTTGAATTATGGATTGGGATGGCATGAGAAGGACATTGGCTAATTGCACGCACGCATATTCGTGTATTTTCACATGAAAATCGTGTGACTTGTGACTCCACCTTATTTTTGTTGAACCATGTATCATCTCTCTTCTTTTTGACTGGTCATGAGACTGCTTAATTATCATTATTTAGTTTGAATATTAGTAGTTACCGGTGAATAATGGAGTCAACTACTTGAGAGTATTATTTTAGTTTAATGGCATCAGTTACTAGAGAGTAATTAGCATGTCTATAAAAAGGCCTAGAGATATCCAGGCTTGAAAACTGAGCTCTTTCATTCCTTTCTCCCATTGTCTCCTTCCACTCTGATGAATTCTTACTGAGTGTTGAGTAACCGAATCTCGTCAACCTTTCTTCTCAGCGTGCACTGGTAAAGAGAGGAGAGTGGGATCTCCAAACCATTGTCACAGAGAGAACCTGCATGGGGTGGCAATAAGGTTTCTGGGCAGCGCATTTGTGTGACCGCTCTTACTCTGCTTCATTTACGTCCTGCATTGCATCAAGCCTACACTGCTTCTTGTTCTTCATTAAGTCCAACAATAAGTCATTCGTGTGTTCATTCGACTTTGATACTATATTTTCTTTGTATATATTCTAAAATATGATGAGTAGCCTGCTGTTAACAGTGATTTTTTGCATCACTAGTTTATTATATTTGTCTCCTAGTAATACTTGGAATTAAAATATTGCCTACATCTTCAACATCCATCTTATGAAAGATGATTGCAATTGTCTTGCTTACTTCGCCGTCACTGAGCTGATGAATATTTGCATTAGAGGCCAACTGGCAAGAACTCCTGCACAATATTGCGTACTCTTAAGTTGATCAATCAAGCAAATTTTCAAAAGATTTACCTGTGTGAATGAAAGAACCCTAAATCATAATTACCTCTAAAATAGTACAACGAACTTAAGCAAGTAGTAAATTGAGATTTATTAAGATAATTACAACCCAATGGATTACAAGAATTACCTGGACATTCCGAAGAAAAATAAAACACCATTACAATACTTGGTGTAACATCCTAAATTTCGGGTATTTAGAAATATGAAAATTTTAAAACTTTTTCTTGCATTTTGCTGGCATTCAAATTTTTTCTGAATATTTATTCGTAATCTTTTTTAGTTTCGTGGCATGCAAATTAATAATAAAAAATAATCCCAAGTGCAAATAATGATCATGTAAATAATAAAATGAAAAATGACATTACCGATCATGAATTCAAAATACCAAAATATTCAATTCAAATTCAAGTCAATAAAATGAAACCAAAAGAAATATTGGAATATATCTCTAAATAGTTAAACCAAAAATCCCTCCTTTCAATTCAATTAGCAAGCAAAACCCGAGATTGAATACTCAAAAATTTATATATACAATTCAACAAAAAATAAAATAAAAAATAGAGGAATGTTAGCTTTTGTATCTAGATAATTGAACCAAGACTTGAATTGAAAACCAAAAATTGAATACAAAATTTAAATGGAAATTTAAATTTTGAATATCATGCAAAACTCCAAAAATTAGTAAATCCTACTGTAAATTAAAGTTTAAATTAAAAATTCCAATTTTCAAAATAATGCTTAAGCCCTTTTTCCCTTTTTCATCCCCTTTCCCTGTTTCCTCTCTCACTTACATGTGGGCCCCATTCCTTTTTCTCTCCTTCCGTTTTCTTTCCTTCTCCCCATTTCTTTCTCTGCTGATGGGTCCGACCCCTGCCTCCCTTCTTTTTCTTTTCTCCTTCTCCCTCCTCATGCTGGCTCTTCCTCCTCCCGTCGCACTCGCCTCACTTCGCCTAACCACTTGGCCCCGCTCCCAACTGCCCCCCTCTCATCACCATGCCACTATGCTTGCGTCGTCCACATCGCTTTCGTCACGTCCCCAGCATCTCGGTGCCCGCGCCTACGTCGCCGTGCAATCCGCGCTTGCTCCCGTCACCTTCCCTGTTCCGGCGTCAGCTGCCCTATGCCACGCACGTCTCCACCATGACCTGTCGCAACACCGTCCCCTCACCCTCGACCTCACCATGCGCTTTAAAGGTCGGTCTGTCGCCGCCCATGCCTTGCGTCTCTGCCTTTTTGCATCACCACATGACCAACATCCGAAGCTCCCACATCGCCCGGTCGGCTCGCCCCCTATAAGTATGCGCGCACCCTCCCAAAGGCCTCACCATACCTTGTCTCCCTCCCACTGCAGTGAATTGACCTCCCATGCCTTGTAGCGTGCCGGTGGCCCCCTTCTTCTTCATCTCCAGCCATATGGAGACCAGTCGATTGGAGCTATCCCCAGTCAATTCCGCCGCACTAAGGCTTCGCCATGGCATCTCAAACCTATCCCCACCTCCGGCCGGAGTTGCCTCCCACCCCAGTTCGCGGTCCACGGAGTTCTGCCCGCGCCACCAGCCCGCCATGGACCTCCTTCGGCTCGGTAAATCCCTTGGTGAGTTTCCCCACGACGCACTCATGCTCACACTCCCCTCCAATTCCACCCTCTCCCACCACAGCGCCGGCGCCCCGACCCGCCCCCACCTCCGGCCGCTCAAGTTGACGCTGGCCACCCCCGACACCATCACGGCCCGTGCTGACACCACCAGAGGTTTCCCCACCAACGGCGGAACCCATTTTGTCGGTCACCGCCGCCTCCCCGGCCACCGCCCTCCACCGGCAAGCCTGGCGCCAAGCGCCGGCTGCATCCCCTGTTTTAACCCCAGCCTCCATTCGGCATTTCTTGTTTGTGTTTTTTCACTCTGTCAGCCCAGGGCCTCCACCCAGTTGGCTAACTAAATGCGCGTTAAACTCATAGGCCTCAGGTCCCGAGTTCGAATCCCGTCAGCCGCGCCTTTTTCTTCTCATTTTTTATTCTATTTTCTATAATCCATTTTAATTAAGAAAAGTTAAGGAAAATTAGAAAATAATTCAGGGAAGCTAATAAATTTAACTAGGATGTAAATGAGATTATTTCAGATTTAAATTTGGATTAGCTCATATATGAATAATTAATATGTTTTGAATAATTACCTAAAAGACTAATTATTAATTAAAGGCATTACTAAAGAAAATGGCTTTGGTTAAATGTCCAAATTTAATAAAGAATACCCTTAATTATAATTAAAATATATGCCCTAACATTTAACATGCCGCCATTAAATAAATCCCAGTGGTAGATTTAATTAAATAGCAATATTGAAATATGACCCTGTATAACAAGATCTGCCCGAATAAATAAATTTAAATTAAAAATAAAGCCAAGCCTAATAATAACTAAAGTGTAGACAAAACAATAATCGTGCCATCAATTAAATCTTAACATTAGATTTAATAAATAATAATGTTGAGCATGATTGTATATAACAAGCTAGGACCCATACAAATGGATCCTAATTCAAATTAAATAATTACTAGTAATAACTAAGAGTACATAAAATATTGTACCACAAAATGCTATAAACCCAGACTTTAAGATTAAGTCGGTAAGCTAACGATTGTATGCGTTGCATATATATAGTATATGCCTTCAATATTAACGCTCGACAAAATAATGCTCAGCTAAACTCGTACACCAATTCATAGGTCTAACCTGACTCATAGAACTTCCTTAATAAACATAAAAATAATAAAAGAAGTTATTAATAAAAAGATTTGAGTCATCGTATTCCACCATCGGCTATGCCTAGCCATCCTCAAGTCTGAAGTGGAATATTCCCATATCCTGAACCCACCTTGATATCTGTCCCGGTGGATTTCCCTGTTGCCATTTTCTCACTTCGCTCAAGCTCTGTTTGACTCTGTCAATACTCCGCGCCCAATCGACCTTGCCACGAATCACCTGAATCACCCATTAACTCATAATAAAGCTAAATTGAGTTTTTTTAGATTTATTTGGGCCTTTTGAGTTATTTGGATTTATTTGGATTAAGTTGTTTAGCGCGTAATTAGAAATGGGAGTCTCGAAAAATCAATGGATCAAGCAAGGCCAAGGTCGAGGTGAAGATAAGGACAAGAAGCTCAAGCCCATGGAATGAGATAGCGTTGAGTGAACTCAAGACCACGGTAAACCGCGCAAGGCGAGTCAATACTTTGATCATATTGAACCTACATTGTCTACAAATTAATTTCGTTTTAAATTATCAAATTGCATGTTGTTATTTTATGTGCAAATTTATGTTGATTTCCAGCTCCTAGTTATATACCCATTAATGAACTTGTTAGTATTACACTCATTTGGAACACTTGAATATCTGAGCCTTGTCACCTTAGCAAAAATTATAATGGTACGACTTTCAAAAATAAGTCTGTAATTATACACCACTTCTTAGCACTGCTTAGATACCTGGGGGCACCAAAATGCCCCAAGCATCACTTTTAATCATGAGAGACTGATTTGGGAAGTCATGGTGGAAATGATTAGTATATTTTGACATGATTATTTTATGCTCCCAAAACCCCAACTTGCTTAAATATCTGGCTGGATGGTATGGGGGCTGGTATGTGGTGCAGTGGAAGCACGGTGTGTGGATTGTGGTAGGACCGCCTAGATACCACTAAGGACTAAATCTTGTCATGACCTCCTATGTAAAACAGTACAACCATAAGTCTGCAAAGTGCAACTTGGCTAAGTAAATCTATCGAAACCCCCGGACTCATCTCACTAGTAGTGGAAAGGAGTGGAATATTGCAAGGGCAAGGAGAGGCATAAAGGGACACTGAGAGGAGGGTGAAGTTTCCCGGTTATGCTAGCGTTGTGGAGAGTGAAGTCCGAATGCACTAGTATCCGTGGTGAATATCTCATGCAATGTATGGGACCCACCGCAAGTGAGAGTAGCCCATAGGGTGAGATGACAAAAGAGGCTAGATATTTTGAAAAGTTACTGTGATGGTCCACTTAACCACATGACTAAGGAATCGTATGGAGCAACGAGCAGATTGTCTCTTGTGGGTAAAGTGTACAAACTTTGCAGAGTCAAAAACTATTCGAATAGTCATGCCCACGGTCAAGGATAGACATGGGAACTTAACTAGATATAGTTCTATTTCAAAAATTTTATGGGTGGAATTGAAAAAGTGAAGGGCAGTGGAAAGCCCTGATTTGAGTTGCCCTGGGTGTCGCTCCAGTGATAAGGGAAGCAGTTATAACACTGAAAGGTTAGCATACGGTGCAAAAACCATGTAACGGTAGATGGAATCTGGATCGCTATTATTATTGCATTCTTTAACACATTATGTTTTAGTTCAAACTGCTAGGTCTCCGGAATTTTTTATGTGTCATATTTCAAAAGCAATGTATGGCAAATAAAATAACCTAAGCCTTTTCTTGATAAGCCTTGCATGTTATCTATTTGCATCCTTTGTATTGTCTCGTGGAGCACAATGATTTGTGCTCACCCTCGCTCTCACAATTAATCCAGAATCAGGAGTCAGATCGCTATACTATAGCAGTACACCAGGTCATGATGTTGAAGAAGATGAAGAGGTCAAGAACTAGGTCATGAACCCCCAGTTGGCTGCCTGTGGGCACGTCCTGAGGGTTCCACCGGTGTGCTTTGTTTCCGCTGCTGCATTTTATTGATTTCGGCCTGATCGGCCCATGAGTAAGTGTACTATTACATTTACGCTTCTACATGATATGTATTTGATGTCCAGTACTGTATCTGTGAGCACTGTCTATTGATCCAGGGAATAGTGCGGTGGAATCACAGAGGATTCTAGGTTGAAAAATCTGGGTCCTACACTTGGTTAATTACAGGAATCTAAGGCAAGCATAGAAACATGAACAATTATGTTGGCCAAAAATTACATTGAAACATGACTAAATATATTGCATTGCATTCTTGATTGTGCATTATCTTTCCCATGTATTGCTCGACGAGTAGAACCCTCCAAAATCGATCCAAAAACCCAACCTGCCATTGTCCAAAGTATTATTGAATATCCTTGTGCCATGCACTGAGCCTACCATCTGGCGACAATGAAAGTGAAGCTCATGTCGAAGTCACACACCACCATTACATTTTGAGATGTATATCTATGATGACCGGTGCGGGCAACCTGCTCATCCATTGGCACAGCAGTAGGTACATGCGTGCCATCAATTGCACCTATGCAATTGTTGAAATGAGAAGAGAAGTGATTATCTTGAAGTCTTAGATGAACTGTATTGAACTCTCGATCTCTTGGTTTAATATTATCTTGAAGTCTTGTTGAACTGTGTTGTGGCTTTTAGCTGTGGCTTTTATCTTTTGGCTATTGCTTTTATCGTTTGGCTGAATGGCATAGTAATGGCAGTTGGCTTTTTTATGAGGTATTCAATTAAATAAAAACAAAGGAAAATAGGAAAATAAAAACACCACTATATCTCCATGGATAATGTAAAGGAAAAAAAAGAAAAACCCCATGTTAAGAAGCTAACACATTCCAAATGACTTTTGGTATTTGGAAGCCAGAAGCCATCGAACAGGGCCTAAATATATGATGTAGACGGGCACACACATAGCTGCCCAAACATATGTAAGATGGCACGAGAAAAACAAGCACATGTGTTCATAAAATTTCAAGGTGATAAAAAAAGATAAGTTACAAATGAAGGAACCACATGAATGCCTGAGAAACAATATCAGGACCTAACAGCAATGACACAAATGTCTGATAGTCAACCAAAAATATATAGGAACCACAATTCAGAAGCAGTCTATCTAGTAGGAAAAACAAGTAAGGGAAACCTTGATTACACAAGTAGCTGATGTTTGAAGGGCCAAAATACTTGGCTTCCTTTATTCATCAAATGAGAACAAAAAATCGCAAGCCTTGAAGAATAATTAAAATGTCTTCCTCCAGACGCACTAGCGCTTTGAGCAGCTAGAAGAAGAGGACGATCCCTCCATGTGTGATGTGTCCCTCCCTGTAAAACATTTTCCTGCCAATGAGACATGAAGATGCTAATTAAAGCAACTTGTGTGCGTAATCTCATCTCGCCATTCTCTTAAGACTACGATAACGTGAGGAAGTAGTAGTCGAATTCGATTCCAAAGAGTACACCGCTTGCTGGCTGTTGAGTGACTTGCATCTTCAAGCCTGTGATCGATTCCGGAGAGAATACTGCCACCGCACACCGTGAATTCTAGGACATTCACGCAGCAACGTTAAGAAGTCTGGGGTGATGTCGTGGAAACCTAGATACTTTAGGGGCATGAGGAATTCAATGCCATGTGGGACCTCCGTCATGCTTCTGAGGTTGACTAGCAGTGTTTCCAGGCTCGCCATGGCACCTTGCTGTATCTCGAGGTGCTTCACATCTGGCAGGTCTCTCAAGAAGAGAGTGTTCAGCTTGGGAAACCACCCAGCGAGAAACGCCAGGTGCTCTCCGGTGTATGCTCTGGTCAACCGTAGATCCGTCAGATTTGACAACCGAGAGAGGCACGGTAGGGGGTCTTCTCTCAGCTGGGACCAAAATAGACGCACCGAGTACAAATTCTGCCCAGCTGTTCGGAAGAGAGGACACTCCTCCAATGTCCCTTCTGCCAATCGTCCCCTCAACTCTATTTTTTGAAGGCTAAGAGGGGGTGGGTTCAAACCATTCAACTGGAGAACCTCATTCTCATCACTTGCCGTAATGTGCAAGCGGCACAAAAAACGCATCTGAACTAGAGACAGACATAGGCGTTCACAATAGATTCCCTTCACATTCCATATCCTAGTGCTTCTCAGTTGCCTCAGCTCCCCCATAGACCTGTAGGTCTGTAGGTCGTCCTGCGCTTCCAACCCTGCTAGTGTCTGAAGGTCTGTCAGGTTCTCAAGACCCTTGGGGATGGATACGCCAATACCCCATCGAAAAATTCGCCAAAATGGATCAATCCATTTCTCAGCAAATAAGTGCCTCAACTTGTTTAGTTTGGTTATTCCTCTAGGCAGCTCTTGTATCTCAGATCTACAAAGGTCCAGCGTCAACAAATTGGAAAGCTTCTCGATAGACTTCGGAAGGAGCTTCACCTTCGAATCACGCAGACCCAAATGGCGGAGATTGAAAAGATCTCCAATAGCTTCAGGAACGTTCTCGATGGGTAGCCCACTTAACTCCAGTGCTGACATATATCTATACTTGTCCGCTATGAGGGGCAGTAGAGTGGATGATGGCATACTACTGTCCAATGCGATGACAGATCGAAGCTGGTGTGCACTCAAAATTGACTCAGGAATATTGCCCTTCTTTAGTTTGTGTATTACAAGTCGACGTCCATAATTCTCCTCGAGAGATTCATCCTCCTTGTATGCAGCACCAAAGCATTCTCTCCGACACAAATCGACCGCCAACTCACGTACAACATCATGCATCCGGAATGATTTTATCCTGCCAAAGTGGTTCCTGTCAATAAGTTGTAGCATGTTTCTGTGAACCAACTCCTTTAGATAGCCTTCCGCCACTTCCTCAATTGTGCTTTGACCCCTCCTCTCGATGAACCCCTCTGCTATCCACCACCGTACAAGCTTCTTCCTTTGGAAAAGATAGTCCTCTGGGAACAAGCTGCAGTATAGGAAACCGCTTTTCAAGTACGTGGGAAGGTAGATGAAGCTCAGATGCAAAACATTCCTTACGTGATCCAGCCTTGGATTATTATTTATCTCCCAGCTAAGCTGATCATGTATCCGCTTCCATTCATCTACGGTCTTGTCACGCACAAACAAGAGACTGCTGACAGAGACAATTGCAAGAGGTAAGCCTTCACACCTGCCCACTATCTGCATTGACAATGTCTCTAGTTCTGCGGGACACTCATGATCGGGAAAAGCCTTCTTACAAAAGAGTTCCCATGACTTATCCTCTGGCAGGCGTTTTAATGGTAGTATCCTGTGTTGTAAAGCAAGGTGAGCTACGTCAGCAATCCGTGTCGTGATTATTATTCTGCTCCCCTTGAGATTTGAAGCGAGTGCTCCAAACAAGTCATTGTATGCTTCTGGAGTCCAAACGTCATCCAGTGTAACCAGGTACTTTTTCTGTGCCAAAAACATCTTCAGTGCCTCTTGCATGGCTGTCGTGTCCATGGTGGCGATGTTACTTGGAACACGCCGTTTGTCTCTGAAAAGCTCGACGATCAATCTTCGAAAGACATCTTCTCTGGTGTAAGTCTGTGAGATGGAGACCCATGCGTGGCAATCAAATTTCTCTCGTTCCTTCTTATAGACGGTTGCTGCTAGTGCCGTTTTCCCAAGCCCTCCCATGCCATGCAGAACTATTACAGAGTGTGCCAACTCATCATCTTCCAGCCATTGTACAAGTGTTTGCTTGTTATCTTCAATCCCAACAAGATCTTCTTCACCAAGGGAACGTGAGATGCTTGCTAGATCCTGGGACCTCTGCACAATGTAACTAGAGTTGGTAGTATCCCCATTGTTTATCATTGGAACCCATCGCTCTTTCGTCTGGGAAAGATGTGCCAGGTTTTTCTCTGTTTCTTGCACCATGGAAACTATCCTGTTTAATGGAAGCAGAAGTGTTTGCTTGTTATCGTCGGAACCCATCGCTCTCTTGATCCCTTTCTTCAGGAAGGAGCTCCATCCGACATCACATTCCCGACCAACAAGATACAGGTAGTCGTCCACCATGTCCTCGATCATGTATGCTACCTTACGCACCTCCTCCAACCAGCCTTCATACACTTGATTGTTGCGGTTTCGAATGTCCATCTGATAGAGAGAATCATGCATCACGCGAAGCTCCATCATAATGTGACCCATTCTGCCCTGGAGCTCGGTCAGTTGTGTCACATACTTTGCAAACTTAGCACCGGCTTGCTTTATTGCTTCGTTTCCCAAAGCAATGCCGATCTTTTTAATGGCTAGGAGAATCACAGTCTCTGCCATTATGTTCTCAGAACTGGTTATCGTGGCAGTGCCGGGCCGCTTAGTTTCGTATTTTCCTTGATATATATTCTAGCATGATCATCTGTGAAATGAAACAAGTGATGCGTTAATGCTTTCTGCTACTGGCATACCCGTATGTATGAAGAAAAACAGATAGCTAGAGTTACTGAGTAGGCGGTAAGAAAGATGGATCACAACTAAAAAAAAGGGAAGAATAGTAGGTCGACTGTGCTGTTGCCACAGATCTATCTAAATGATCTCAGATCTATCTAAACACAGATAGCTACTCTTACAAATAAGTACAGTGTTAAAAATAGATAGTTTGAGTTATTAACGTCACAATACTATTAAGCATTCATAGCCTCAGATCCATCAATATGATGAAATTTTCGAATAAGTAGTGTGTTAAAGCTACCGGTGTACATAACAAACCTGATATCAATCAGATCTCCAGAAACTAGTCTTGCAATCTCATGTGTTTTCTAAACCTGCAACCACGCCCTGTAGAGTGAGTTGCTCCGTGTTCTAGCTTAAGCTAATATCTGGCGCAAGACAGCTCTTGTCTATCAACAGCTTATTTGTTGGGTTCAATGCAGCCTATACATATTTAACTCCCCGAGGTTGTTTCAAGTTTTTCTACTATTAACTGAGAATACAAGCTCCCTCGTGTCCACCCTAGCTTCTCAACTCCTCTCAATAATCTATCAGAGAGAGCGTCGGTGTGATATTGCCGCAGTCCTCGATGGTTGTAAGTGATGGTTGCATTGTTCCTTTTTACTATGGTGCAACGTTGTCAAGACCCTGGGCCTAGGCAGCAAGGGCGACCGCCTAGGGCCCATGAAAACTTAGGGCCCCTAGCCCATGTATGTTAGTATGTATACATGTATTTTGTCGACAATGAGTACTTTACATTTTGTAATGTACTAAGCATAATGTTGCTAATAAGTATTTTGTATTTTGTGACGTACTGTCTAATGGTTACTGTATTGAACTTTACCTTTTACAACTGATATAAAATGTATTGTTACATATTTATATTAGAATAAAGGGTCTCACTTTTATCATGCCCTAGGGCCTCCAAGATGACAGGAACGGCCAAGATCACGATTCTAGATAGGATCGTTTTTCGTATGACGGGATCAGATTATAAAATCAGATCGTAGAATCACGATTCTATTAGATTTTCCAAAGCATATATATTTTATATAAAAATTGAATTATATTTCTAAATATACAAGTTTACAGTAGAATTTTTGAATTTAATTTTGTAATTTGAGTCAGCTTATTCATGTTATATTGAATTGAGGTTGATTTTTGAAAGTTATATAATTACTTTTTTAATAAACTAATAATATAAAAGCCCAATATGTCAAAGATAACACTTCTTTTTACCTTAGAACAACAAAAACAAAGCAAATTGAGCTATTGCAATTTAAATTAGCAATAGGTAATATCAAATTTTATATACTAATATAGTTTATTATGAAGATTATAATTCTATTTGATCCTACCCGATTCTATACGATCCTACCTTTAGAATCACGGTTCTATAAAATTATGATCCATACAACAATCTATGTCATATCAACTCTGTAGGCGGTATTGTGATCCTAATAATCTTGCTTTGGTGAGCTTTGCTACTAGCGAAATCGTTGTCGCTTGCAACGCATAGATCTGGTCATCACGTGTGCAGCTCAGCTTCACCTCTCTTTCTGTATTTACCTACTTGTGCAACGGCACCTTTGTAGGGGTGGGAAATGGTAACGGATAATCCGTTTAATCCGATATTCGTATCCGAGAAAATGTGAATGTGGTAAGTAAAATCTATATTCGAAAATGTTCATATTCGTATTTGACAATATTCCTATCCATATTTGAGAATGTTCGTATTCGAGAACATTCATATTTGAGACTATTCGATTCGTATTCGATCCATTTCCTATGTAGATGTGTAGTGTAGACAGTGTAGTCATGTAATCATGTTAAATAAATTTATTCTACTGAGATTTGTTACAGAAGTTGTAGGAGGATATTCATATTTGACCAAGTACATATTCAATTTGAATTCGTATTCGTTACGACACTCAATTCGTATTCGTATTTGAGAATATTTGAATTCATATTCATTTTAAAATTTTGGATTTGTATTCATATTTGAGACTATTTGATCCGTTTTCATCCCTACACCTTTGTTGCCAATGCGAACCTAGCGACTCATCCTTGTCAGAAGGTAAGCTAGGCATCTTATTAAACCATATACAAGTTTGTGCGCCTGCTTTTAGTTGAGCTTGAGCCACAAAACTACCGTAATCTTAAGCCCCTCACTAACTGGTAGGTCTCACCATAATGCTGAAAAATACAGACAACTCCAATGTTCTCCACTTGGTCTACCTTCCCTCTGTATATATATATATCTAAAGCCTCTCTGCCTTTAGATTGCTTTTAGATGCATGCAATTGCAATGATATATAATATCAGGATGGAAAGTCTTAATTATGAATGGAAAGTCTCAATCATAGATGGAAAGTCTTAATCATGGAGCCTGCGCACCATGGTGTCCCTGTTATTTATACTATATATACACACACACACACCATGTTAATAATGCTCTATTGAATCTTGAATTTTATATTGAACTTTACTAAATGCTTTGCTAGTTCTTTGAAAAAAAACATGCCTTGTTCATTTAACTAGTGCCTAACTTGATAAAAATAATCTCTTTTATGCAAAAAAAATTGATCTCACAAATTTTTTTTCTTATGAGATAGCTTGCCATTGCACTAGACATAAACTCAGAAAGAGTTTTAGATAACCAAGACCACTCTTTTAAGGTTCTTACTTGGGATGATCGTAATAAGACTTGAGATCTAGCACTTAGTTAAGAAAACAAAAGTGTTAAAAGTGGCTGAAGATTAGGAAGCAGTTGTAGATGGCTCCTAGTTTAGAACTTGTTTTGCTAAGATAAGGCATAAATGATATCTAAAAATTTCAAGAATGGCATTTATCTAGTACTTGAGCATAATTGGTAAAATCGAACTTGTAGCACTTTTAATAATTCAACTTGAGCTTCTTGGTTTTATTTAGCCTTCTTGACATAGCTTAGCTTATACATGGATACCTTTAGTTAAACTTGTCAATTTTGAAATATTGCTTAACTTGAAATTAAATTGAATGCTCTAAATTGTAATATCTTACCTAGATTAGTTATATATGCATTTTCATGATCTAGATAGCTTTGTATGCATTTTATGGTTACAAGTGGTATCTTCTACCTTTAACCTCACTTTGGATAATTTTCAAAGCTCTATTTTAGGCTGTGCATTTTCATTCATGCATACATGCTCTTTCTTGCCCTTGGATTATTACAAGTGATTTCATGCATCCTTTTAGGGGGAAGATGAGTATTTATGAGATTGCATTGCTTCCTTGCCCTTGATGACTATTTTGCCAAAAGGGGAAGAGTGATTACGGCAAAATTTGGTATTAGTCTAAATAGGGAGAATTTTATAAGAATGAACTTAAAAAGGAAGGGAATAATTCTTAGAAAAGGTGAGAAGGGGGCAGAATGAGCTTTGTGAGGTTGCATTAGAGCAAATTGAGCTTTTATGTGAGAAAAATGCATTTTGGATCTTTCTTGATCTTTTGTTGTCAAGTGGTATTGCATTTATTCTTATTTGCTCTTTTGTGCTTTTTCTTGCTATGACAATGGCCAAAATGAACAATTGTCCTTTTATTTGGACCATGAGTAAGATTGTGGTAATTAAGGAGTTTTAGGTGTGGATGAATCTTTTGTTAAAGACTAGCTCTTTCTGTGTCTTAGCACATTCCACATCGTGCTACTATAGTCATGTTCTTGCTTTTTCTTAAATCTAGACCGCTGGTGACTCTTACATCATGTGAGCTTTAAAATTCCAAAAATTCAAACTCAAATTCTTGTCTTTGTGGTGTTTGTCAAATTACTCATTAATGGGGAGATTGAAGGACCATGTGGTGGTAACCCCAAGCCAGTGATAAGTATTTGACAATTAATCACATATTAATTTCCTTGCTTGAGGTTGAATTTTTTAAAATTGCAAATGGTGGAATTGATGTGCTGGAAAACCGATCAGACTGATCGGCCTAGGCGGTCTGATCGTTGGGACCATGTGGTCTAATTGCGTGGACCGAACGATCTCGACCGAGGGTGCTTCGGGTGGTATGACCAGTGGCTTTGAGCGATCAGACCGAAGGTGCTAGGTAGCCAGCCCAACTGGACTATTGGGTGTTTTGTTGGTCTTGTGGGTTGGTTGTTAGTCACGACGAGAGTCCGTGCAAGCATCAGTTATGGGAGAGCCTGTGCAAGTGTGAGTCATGGCATGTTTCCATGCATTGGTTTACTGATGGAGAGTCAAGTGCATGTCATTTGTGCTCGGATCGATTGCTTTGCACTTTGTTGTGTAGGTGCGTTGATGATGGTTGTGGCCAGCACGAGACTGAGGCTATGGAAGGAGTCTTAAAGCCATGGCGTGTCGTGTAATTCCGGGTGGAGCAACATCTCAAGTCGAGAAGCACGGGAGAAAGATAAGGGTCTTGAAGAGGCAATTTGTGCATGTGATGTGCCAAATGGACTTGCGTATTTCAAGTGATGACGTTCCTCGGAGCAGGCGTATGATCTTGATGGCAAGGTGTTGGGCATCACGAACTGTGTAATGATGTTGGTGTGCCATAGGACTTGGGTGTTTCAAGTGGAGGCGGTCTTGATGCATATGTATGATCTTAGTGACAAGTCATGGGCATTATATCGTTGTGAAAACCGACGAGTGACAATTTGGAAAATTGTCCGAAACTAGATGGAGTAGCAGTTTGAAAAACAATGGCGCTAGCCTAAGGTGGTTTAGGCCACATCTTTGTGCTTGGAGAGTCTTATTGGGCTTATGGAGCCTATGTAAGTTGCGCTTTGAAAAGCATACAAGTGTATTAGTGTGTAAAACCTATTTATGTGTGGATTACCGGGTTTCTCATATGTAAATGGTGTGATCCACTAAGGAGTGGCTGATTGGTGTGAGGTGGAAGCCTCCACTATATAAGCCTTTGTGTTGTGTTGAGTCTAATAAAAGACTTGAGAGATTAACATTAGGGTTTCCATGTGTTGGAGCCGTGTGTGTGTGCTCTAGGCTTGGAGCTCTACTATTCTAAGGGATTGACTATAAAACCTTCCTCTCCAAGAGAAATGAATATCCAAACTTCATCCAAGTGAGTTGTGTCATGATTCCCCTCATATGCTTTTGATTTTCTTGGCTTTCTTATTTTGATTTCTCTTCTCTTGAGCTTTTTTAGTGCCAAGGATGTGTAGGAGGTGGAGATGTCTCCTAAAGACAAGATTCTATCCATCTAGGCACGATCTAGAGGAAGTTTTTGAGTTTGCTCGGTTTCTCTCAAGAGAGAGGTGATTTTTGGGATTTACTCTAGTGGGTGTTTTGGATTGGATTCGTGCTGTGTTCTAATTTGCTATGATATATGAGAACCCATCCCAAGTCACCTAGACTATCTAGGACTCACGAGTTAGAGCAGATCGAAGTTTCCCTTTTTGCCCGGTTCTTGTGCCTTCTCTACTCAAATGGAAAAAGGTCACAACTTTGGCAACGATTCTCTCAATCTTGAAATAGGTTCGTGACATCCTAAAGAAGGGACATGTAAAGTTTCAAATCATTTGGATTAACCAATCAAAAGTTACGTGGATTTTATGATTTGAAACCTTGCTGAAAATACTGTTCATCCCCTAATTTCACTATAGTAGCGGGCCAACCACCATTCAGCTAGAGGTCTGACCGCCATGGAGCTAGCGGTCTGACCAGTGAAGGTTGAGATTTTAGGGTTTTTGCTTCCTTGGTTTAGGGCTTTGATGAGATTATTAATTTGGTATTTCGCTGCGGTCGTTGTTGACATAAAGGGGGGAGATTTTGAGAGAATCATTCACCCCCTTCTGACTCACCATACTCATCATACACATATTTTGCGTGGAGATACGCAAACTGCATGGTACGAGCTAAAAAATACCATGAAACAAAAGGTGTTTTTAAGTTCTAAGTCCAAAGGTGAAATTTTTGCAGGTCTACAAGGAAACCAACAAATGTATAAGAGTAATCATCTGCCCTTTTTTTGAAACGGGAACCATCTACTTTTTTAAAAAAGCAAAAAGATCCAACGTTGAACAAAAACGGATCTATACTAATAGGAGTTAGCAAGTGCTGCAAACTAGACATAGCAGCGTCTTGAGATTCAGATAAAGGGTTGGTGCCTCAGGTACACTTGCCATACTATTGTATCACCCACCAGTGCATTGCTTATTTCCTATCAACCTCGAAACTGTTCGGTATGAAGGTCACAGTACTATATATTAAGCATTCCTAGCCTCAGATATCTATCTTTCACTATCTCTTCAGCAAATGATGAAAAATTGCGAATAAATACAATGTTAAAGCTACGGGCGTACATAACATACCTGATATAGATAGCAATGGTCAGATCTCCAGAAACAACTGTTGCAATCTAATTTGTTTATGAACCTTCAACCACGCCCTGTGCTGGTTCCTCTCTCGCAAAACAGCTCTGACATCTCTTCTCGATCAACTGATTATTTGTTCCTTTGTGAATCTGAGTCCATCCAACCAGCCTTTCAAACTCAGTCTCGTGTTCTTGCTGAGAGCCTCAGAGGTGAACTGGAAACTGGTGTCTGTGTATTGACTGTATGCTACTACTTGTATTGCTCTTGAACACAAGTCAAATCAATGCAAAGTTTGCGACCAGTAAGGTTGTTTCAAATTGCTATATCTTGGAGAGGGACTTGTTCCAATAACACCAAAATGACCTGGTTATTTCAGTCAATAACGGCAAGGGAAGATCTTATTTTGTGCCAATAATTGACCATCGTCTGATTGGGTATTACATACATTGTTGTCCTATTCTAACATACTATCATTTGCTTCAAATTGATGCTAGGAAATGTGCGATAATTAACCCTGGTAGTTGATGTGAATTGCCAGCTTATGTTTGTTACAGCTAGCGAAATTACGTATGCAATTGTGTGGCTAGATATTATCAAGATTATTAAAATCACAATCCTAGTTGTAGAATCGTATGATCCTATGATCCTACCTGCACCAATATGACTCAAATCGCACCTTGGGTTGTATATGGTAGGATCGCGGTAGAATCACGATTCTAGTTGTAGAATCGTGTAAGATCACTGTAGAATTGTAGTAAAATCACACATCTTCTTAGTTTATTGGAGACTTGGGTGTTTGGTGGTGTCCTAACCCTAAATTCAAGTTGCATACTAAGTGGTTAATAATTTAGACATTAAGATCCAGAGGTTTAGAATAATAAAAATTAATTTAATTATTTATTTTTTTTACTTTTTAGTGTAAAATAATCAAGTAATCACAATGTTGTTAAAATCGCTATTCTAGTCATAGATCTGAATAACGTTGTATTAAAACCACCATTCTAATCGTGAATAAGGTATACATAATTAATCAAATTAGGTGCCAAATGACCAAATAAAAATCATGTTTGTGTTTGCTTCTAAAAGCTGCTTTTCTACAGTAAATAGCTTTTTTTATAGTACCTAGCTTTCAAATGAAATGTCTTTTGAAAATAGTGTTTATCAGTCGATTGTAATAGACACTGTAGTGATTTTATTTATATCGGCCAAAATCGCACACGAGTGTCTCTCTACAAGCTGTTACTATTCATCAACCAAAGCCAAAAATCAGTAACAAAAACCAATATGAACACCTCCAAACACTCATATCACTCTTAGAATACATGGCTCTAAACTCTTGCGATCTTCATGCGTTTCTGACAGATGAACCAGGTTCCAGAGAGTTACTTGGTTGTGCTGGTTCCCCCAATGTGAGCTGAACTACTGCTCTTTGATTCTCTGCTCATCACACCACCAATTATGTCTCTTGGCTTCGATGCAGTTTCCTTTCTGTCACATTCTACATTTGTACTATTAATTTCCCATAGTATGTTTCAAATTGCTATATCTTGGAGAGCGACTTGGTTTGAATAACACCAAGATGACCCTCGTCTGAATGAGTATTGCCTACATTGTTATCCTATTCTGAAGTACTATCATTTGCTTCAAATTGATGCTAGGAAATGTGCATTTTTGTCCTCAAGTTGGGCAAGTGAAAAACTTTCAATAATTGACATGGCGATAATTAATCCTGGTAGTTGACGTGTCGCCGCCGGCAGCCACAGGTAATTCCAACAATCTAATTGCCGTCTTATGTTTGTTACAATGAAAAGCTGCCTGTGTGCTAACTTTTTTGGCAGTTCTTTACCCTGCTGCTAATCCGTAGTTAACCAGCTGTCGTTTAAAATTGAATCTGGCCGGCCTGCAGTTGACTGGCAGCGGTGGCCACTCTACAGTATTTGTTTTTGATCTATCTGGCCCGGAGTCATTCACATATAGGAGAGATTACCACCCATCTGATAACGTACGGGGGCTGTACATTTTCGTTAGTTAGGATATTGCACCCCGTCGGCGGTTATACAGTCGAGGACAATGGCGTGCCTGACTATTCTCGTATAACCAGGTATGTGGGAAGTGATCGCAGGTGCTATTATCATAACTTGCTAAATAATATTTATCTTTAATGCCACCATTCCCGTGATTTCTATCTCCGATCCGTATTAGTGTTTTTGATAATCTAGTTCATTACACTTAACATGTGTCAATTGTTTGCTTGCTTTGTTTGTCCTTTACATATCTTACTTGCAGTACCTGTCCTTTACACACCGTGTTACGACCGTTGTTGGGTACCTGCTGAGATTTCCAAATCTCACGCTTGCTCTTTTCATTCTCAGGTAAAAGGCTAGTTGAGTGATAGCATCATGCATGGGTGGGAGCACTCGAGTTTTCAGCACCGTGGGTTGCCATTATTTGTGGTTTTATTGGTTCTTTATCTGGTTAGAAATGGACCGGTTCCATATTTCAAACATTTATTTTAATTTCTGTTGGTTCTTTATTAAAGTATTTTTAAAATTTTATTTTTCTCATGATTGTTATTATGGCTTTTATTATTATTTTTCACTTTGGTGATGATGTTTTATAGTAGTATCTTACATCGGTATATGGGGTGCTTCAGTAGACGAGCAGGTCGGCCATGTAGGACGCGAAGGCATCCAGGACCATCGCCATGGCACCTCTTGTGTCGCGTGCGCGTAGTAGATGAAGCAAGCTAGCCAGATAAAAGCCGGAAAATAGTTAAAAGGAATACATACTCGTACGTGTGTGCATCGCATCGCAGCTCTCTCTAACTTTGCTCTGCAGAATGGAGATGCTAGCTTTGCTTGGCTCAAGGATGACGATGCGATGGAGGTGTGTGAACCGGACTAGAATGCGATGAGGATGGCGATTTTTTAAAGACGTTGGACATCGACCGCTGCGTGCACTAAATCGGTCTATGTCAATTCTTCTTTTGTGCTGTACGACTGATGATGATAATCTATAATTTTTTACTTATATGATTTTTCAATTTAAACCATAAAATTTTAATTTATTTTAATGTAGTCAAGCCGTAAATTAAACCAACTTTGAAGAGCAGCAATGAATTAGTAATAGTATTGATTAAGAATCTATCGTTTTAGATTGTGATTTATACTTTTAATTATGACTAATTAGTTTAATAAATAATAATTGTTGGAAGAAACTATGGTAAAAAATAACTAAAAAGTAAAACAGACCTAAGAGGCTAAAGACTCATATGGTGACCGATTGTCCGGATTTGTGTAGCGGACTTGAACTCCATTGAACTGGTCGAGTATTAATGGAGCTCTGTTCGATTGGGGAGCCACAGCCCAATGCTCGAAGGCAAGGGCAATGCTGATTGACACCACATGCCATGCACTGTACCCTATCCAGTTTTTTACGTTGGCCGGCCGTCAAGTTGTGATCAAAATGGCTGAAAAGCTCGTGGCTTATGGCTGAAAACACTGTAGCTGGCTGAAAAAAGCACTGTAGCTGACAGAGTCTTATTTACCATAATTAAATTTAAAAAAATTTAAAAATAGAAAAAACATATTAGCCCATCACGTAAAATGTAAACAAATACGAGGAAAAAAAGAACCGGTAAAAAAACTCAAAAAAGCCAAAAGTTCAGAAAAAGACGAAATTTATGAATAGTGCAAAAATAAGCTGAAGCCAAAAGCTCAAGCCATTTTGATCACAAAATGGACGGGTTATAAAATACCAGGTATATTAGATGTATATACTATTAGTTATGTTAAAACTATATGTTTATGCCCGCAAATAAATTTAGCCCGCACTCCCCGTATCTCGCGCGCAGTCCATGTAATACATTAGACCCATTTTTCTTTTAACCTCAGCCCTCCTCACGCCAAAAAGGTAAAGGTATAAACAAAATTCTAACATTTGTTCCATTTCTCATCTTGTGGTTGTCTGTGTGGGAGGCGATTTCGGCCTTCGAGTGGCGAGCAGGCGGAGGTGCAGGCTAGAGGCGAGTGACGACCGGCGGACGCGAACGTGATGCTATGATGTGACGACAATCATGTGTGAAGTGGCACGTGGTGCGAGGTGAGCGTGTGGCAGCGCAGGCGAGCAGATAGGTGTCGCAGGCAAGCGGGCAGTGGCACAACGAACACGGATGTAGTGAGCAGGCGACAGGAAGGGAGCAGCGCGGTAGCCGGGAAGGAGCGTGGCATTGGAAAGTGAGTAGCACCTCCAACTTATTGTCATCGTCCTCTCTTCAGATCTAGGTGTGCTCCACCCCTCCACTTATTTTCTTTCTTGGTCTGTTTTGCTCTATAGAATGAACATACAATTTTCTCTTAGATGGACAGTTCTTACTGATGAAGAAATAGCAAAACAAAGGTAAGATCAACAAGATATACAACTCTCATTTATCTCTATAATTTGTTATTTAATTTTTATAATTATGGTCGCCTTATGTCGTCATTTTCCTCATAAGAAATCATTAATTTCTATAATTTATATATTTTTATTATATCTACATACACGCATCATTATATAGGTGTTTTAGGGGGACGGTGCACTGTGGTATCAACGTATTCGAGTAATTTAGCTTCGAAATTCGAACACTCATCTTAAAAATTCTGGATCCGCCACTGCATGACAGATGAAATCAATAGGAGGAACTTGATAAAAGGACAGTGTAACCGAACAAATATAGATGAAGCAGTTGCGTTGATTTACCTCCAGTTTTGTAGCAGAGACTGATAGGTCTCGAGGGTTGTTGGGGTCTCTTGTGTACATGGCAAGCCCCCGATTTCTCTTGTGTACGTGCGTGCATCGCATCGCAGCTCTCTCTTAACTAGCTGGCTTTGGACAGAGAATGGAGATGCTAGCTTTGCTTGGCTCAAGGATGACAATGCGATGGAGGTGTGTGAACCGGACTTGAATGCGATGAGGATGACGATTTTTTGAAGACGTTGGACATCGACCACTACGTGTGCTAAATCGGCCTATTTCAATTCTTTTTCTGTTACTCTGTGTTTAATGATAATAATTTATAATTTTTTATTTATAGGGTTTTCTAATTTAAACGATAAAAATTTTAATTCACACTAATGTAGCCAATCTGTAAACCGTGAAGAGCAGCAGTGAATTAGTAATAGTATTGATTAAAAATCTGTTATTTTAGGCTGTTACTTATGATTTTTAGCTACAGTTAATCAGTCTAATAAATAATAATTATTGAAAAAACTAAAGTAAAAAAATTAACTAAAAAGTTAAAAAACAGACCTAAGAGGCTAAGACCCATGTGGTGACCGACTGTCCGTTGAATTGGTCGAGTATTAATGGAGCTCTGTTCGATTGGGAGCCACAGCCCAATGCTCGAAGGCAAGGACGTACATGAGGAGAAAAACAGAAGGAATATAGATAAATAATGATTCTGTTATATTTATTTTTATATTATTGCTCAGATGTGGATATCATATAGATGTTCTGGATATAAATATAAATAATGTTGAGTATAAATACGGAACGAATAAGAATCGAATTGAATATGGTTACGAATATTTCTCGGAACATGAAAATACTTTAAATTGTACACACAAAATGAACAAAAAACATAACTAGTTTATTTGGTCTAAATATTCATGAAAAACATTTATGAATTCTTCACATAGGCTACTAAAGTTTCTTATAAATATCCTTCGCTAACTCAATGTATTAATATATAATTGTATATGTTAATGTATGATAGGCTACTAAAGTATGTTATAAATAGGCTAGGCTGAAATAGGAGATATAGGCTGTGGATATCCGGTCCCTAAATATCTGGATAATTTGGAGTTGTATTCGTATTCGACGGATAGTAAGCTATCGAATCTGTATTTGTATCCGATAGAGAAAATCCGTATTTGTTTCTGATCCGATACTATCTGACAAATATTTGCGAACGCTAGCGCTAAAACTAGCGAAACAAAAAAAAACGTAAGAAACAAATTCACACTCCAGCACATACATAACAGATGGAATCAATCAAAGGACCTTGTTAAAAGGACAGAGTAATCGAATAAATATAGATGAAGCGGTTGTTTTGATTTACCTTTAGATTTGTAGGAGTGACTAGCAAGCCCCCGATCTCTCTTGTGTACGTGCGTGCATCGCATCGCAACTCTCTCTAGCTAGTTGGCTCTGGACAGAGAGGGTGTGTTTGGTTGAGCTGTGGCTTCTGAAAAAGCTGCTGTGAGCTGTGGGCTGTGGAAAAGCTGCTGTAGGTTGTGGGCTGTGGAAAAGCTGTAAGCTGTTTGGTTCAAACAAGTATAAAACTTACCTCCTATCTCTATTTTCCTTGAAACAACTGTGAAACAGCTCTCTATTTTCACCATTTCAAAAAGCAGAAAGCCAAAAGTCAAAAGCAGGGTCCAAGGTGCTTTCAAAACTGTACTACCCAAAAGTAGCTGTTTCTGAAAAAGCAGCTTCTGGTTTCCACCCCTTTGGTTGGTTTTTGGCTTTTTGGAAGCAAAAGCAGCTCTCAAAAACTCAACCAAAGGCACCCAGAAAGGAGATGGTAGCTTTGCCCGTCTCAAGGATGGCAATGCGACGGAGGTCGGTGTGTGAACTGGATTCGAAGAGCAGCAGTGGATCACTAGTGGTTACGGCCCATGTCCATGTGACCGTTGTCCGGACTTGCAGAGCAGCAGTGGACCGGCAGTGATTTACCTCCAGATTTGAGGAGTGACTGACAGATGTCTCGAGAGTTGTTGGGGTCTTTTGCATACATTGCGTAAGATTTCCTTATGTCCCTTGCTTAGGGAGAAATTTTGTTATACCACAGTGATACAAATTAGTTTATGTCATGAACAAATCTAATGCTGACATGCGGCATATATTACTGTAGCAACTAATAAAAAATATTTTTTTACTGTTTTGTACTATAGATGGCACGAGAACAAAAAAATTATCTGTTTGCTACAGTGTAAAACAGTAAAAAAAATTTATTGGTTGCTACAGTACTGCATGCCATGTGTCAACACTGGATGGGTTCGTGACACAAATCGGTTTGTGTCACCGTGGTATAACAAAATTTCTTCTGCTTAGGCCTTGCCTTCTTTTTTGTTGGATACAGAGCTAACCCCCCGATTTGTCTATCAAACGGGCTGACTCGGATTATATTACCATAAGATAAGAAAGATAAGAGAGTGAATACTTCTCGTGTTTTCTAGTATTATCCTATTATAAATTAGAGAAAAAAAATAGAAGCTCCTTACTCGATTGTTACTTTTAGAAGAGCACCAGCCTTTCGAAAATAACTTTAATGAAAAAGGTGCAAAACGAAAACCTAAGCTACAAATAGAAGATTCGCATCAACGTTTCTCATTTTTTTCTCTCCATATTTTCTCTTTGGATTCGGAATTTTTTTGTGTCTTTTTGTCATTTTTATTTGCTTCCAATCTTTAACTACTCTAGCGGCGTTTCATCCCCTTAAATGCGTAATAGATCTCGTTCTTTATCCCGCCTGTTTTCAGCAGCTCCTGTTTCAATAGTATGTACCCTGAGGGCAAGCCCCCGATTTCATTTAGGAAATCAAACAGACAGCTCTGATGTTTGATACAGAGGAAACATAGGACTTCGACTATTGCAGGACCAAAACTCTACCCCTATCTTCAGCAGAATACGTAGAATCGGTGTGTAACACCACAGCTAACATCAGTCACCGTTACAAAGCAATAAAACTTGAACTGACAAAACTAAATGTCCAACACGACAGATTCATTTGCTGATACGACCATCCATTTTTCATCTGGCTCATCAAACAGTTCTTCAACCAGACTAGGTGACACCTTCGCGCGCTTTGAACAACCTGTCATGTCCCAGTGTACAGTCTCCAAACCCTTAAGTCGAAGCTCCCTAATCAGGGGAAGAGGTTCGTTTTCCTTTGTTCCACAAAAAGTCAAGATCATTGTTGTGGCATGAGTAATAATAGTGGATACTTTGTACCCTTCCTCTCAAAGATATAGACTAGCTAGAGACTACCACATGAGTAAGAGAGCAGACGAGTAGGAAAATGAGTGGAACTAGCGATCTCTTTACCCCTTTTGGGTGTTTACACATATGAACAGGGCAAGATGAGAATTTCTCCCCGACCCTTCAATAATTACAAAAAGGTGAGAGTAAATCCATATATTCCTTTGTACACATGACATTGTGGTATTGGGCTTGAATATGAAATAATCTATTTTTATTTAAAATTATAGAAATATACCCGCGCATAATTTTTTTTACAGGAGTAACCTCCAGTTACCGAACCGTTGGGTGACTGGACCCTAGCGTCCAACGGGAGAGCGACACGCATGCAGTCAGTAGATCGTTGGACGACATAATTGCACTCACCCAACCATCGGGTGATTGGACGTTGTCGCCCAACCATTGGGCGATTGGAGGTTCAGTCGCCGAATCGTTCAGCGACAGCACGCAATATATATTCGACCGCTCAACCGAGCCCCCAGCTGATTCCATCCACCGCGCGCGAAGAGAAGAGGAGGGAAAGGAAATAAAAAAGAAGATAGGAGAAGAAAGAAAAAGAGAGGAGAAGAGGAGATGAGAGGGAGAGGAAGAGGAAGGAGAGGAGAGCTTTCGGTACTTCTGTGAGCTAATTTTTTTAATGTTTAGTCAATATTTTTGTATGAAGTAAATAATTCGTTTAGTGTAAAATTAGAGTTCGTAGAAAATTATAGTTTAGAAAAGAGTAGTATAACTTTGGTATGAAATAAATAGTTTTAGAAAATTTAGTCAATATTGTTATAGAAAATTAGTATCCAGAGAAAATTATAGTTGTAGAAAATTTGGTCAATATAGTTGTAACAAAGTAGCATCCATAGAAAATTATAGTTGTATAAAATTAACATCCGTAGAAAATTACTATTCGCTGAAAATTCTAATTGTAGAAAGTTTAGTCAATATTATGTACAAAATTAGCATCTGTAGAAAACTAGCATCCGTATAAAATTAGCATCCATAGAAAATTATAGTTGTAAAAAATTAGCTTCTGGTACTTCTGCGAGATAAATTTTTTATATTTTAGTCAATATTTTTGTATGAAGTAAATAGTTTATTTAGTGTAAAATTAGAATCCTTAAACAATGATAGTTGTAGAAAAGAGTAGTATAACTTTGGTATGAAGTAAATAGTTATAGAAAATTTAGTCAATATAGTTATAGAAAATTAGTATCCTTAGAAAATTGTATTTGTAGAAAATGTAGTCAATATTATAGTTCCAGTAAATTTAGCCAATATAATTGTAGAAAAGTAGCATTGTAGAAAATTATATTTGTACAAAATTAGTATCCATAGATAATTAGTATCCGTGGAAAATTCTCATATAGAAAATTTAGTCAATATTATGTACAAAGTTAGCATCCATAGAAAACTATAGTTGTAAAAAATTTTGTCAATATTTTTATACGAAGTATATAGTTTGCTTTGTGTAATTCATCATTTAGTCAATAGCAGATAGCTCGAACAATGAGGGAAGAGTAGCGTCAGTGTGTGTGGGAGCAGATAGGAAATTTATGCGTATTTGGGCGTAGGAAAGGGAGCAGTATTGGTGCGAATGAGGAGGGGTTACACCATGAGGTTAGTGTAGTTGTTTATGATAGCCGAACGGTCGTAGAAAAGTAAATTACAGTACAACAGTAATTCTATAATGTGTGATGTGATATGACTAGTTGCAACATTGGAAATGTTTGCAGGCAAATATCAGCAATGCCAATACCCACTACATTAAAAGTGCATTACGGTGTTGGTACCGTTCATGAAGGTCTTAACGGTGTTGACTTGAGCAGTTTTGCGGAAGCCAGTTTGATATACTCGGACGGTGAGAATGCTCGAATCACAAATGTGATGCACTGCCTCACCCGTAGCTTCTCCTTGGACCCTGAGGTGTGTAGCATCGTCATACAAGAGCCTTGGAGCTGGTCTCCCATGCACATCAGATGAGAGTTAAGAAGATTGATGCACACTGTTATGTGGAAGAGCTTTGTGGAAGGCTAGTGGTAGCATGGATATGAGTGTGTAATCCATGATCGTCATGCTAGGATAGTGAAGAAGAAACGGGCGCTGGCGAGGTGTAGGGCACGAGAGTTCAATCGGGCGGGGTGGGAGCGAGGGTGAGGGGCGGTGATGCGGATGCGAGCCTCGGGTGGCTTTTATATGTGGCGGGGATGGGCTAGCGCCGTGGGGGCGGTTGGGGCGGAGCTCGGCAGAGGCGTGGCCACAGTGGCGACGGGACATGCTGCCAGGCGCGACGTGAGCTGTCCTCGGGGTGTCATGTGCGGAGCAGGGCACGGGCGACCCGTGGCCGACGCAAGCGGCATGGCGTGGCGGGGAGTCAAAGCATGCGGGAGCAGGTAGACGATGGAGATGGGCGCGGCCGCGTTGTGCGGGGGAAGGAAGAGGACGGAGGCTGCCAGGCAGGGCTGGGGAGGACGGCTGCATCACGCAGAGCAGGAGAGGGCGACGCCTCCTTCGGACCGGAGGGCAGCGGGGTGGAGCGGCGGTCCGAAGCAGGAGCGCGACGCAGAGGCGGTGCGACGGAATCAGGCGCGCAGCGCGTGCGCGAGGGGGGGGGACGGGCAGAGAAGCGGCGCCAGCGGGGAGAAGGAGGAGGGAGCGAACGCGGGCGCCAGGGGAAGGGGAAAACGGAAAGGAGCGGGGCGCCGGAGGGAGAGGGAGGCGCCCGGCCAAAAAGGGAAAGCATATTTGGGGAGGATTTGCCAAAAACAGAAAGTCCTCAGAAATACACCCAAAAATCCACAAAAATTTGGGAAATTTATTTTTTAAATTTTTCAGGGCTTTTCAATTCCTGTAGTAAATTTATGCGTGGGTATATTTATGTAATTTCGAATAAAAAATAGATCATTCTAAAATATTCTACACATATCGAAATCTTTATCATCTACTTAGATATTTAAAAAACAGATACAATTATTTATCCTCTCTGATTACGCAACCCCGATGCCTTGGAAGTTTTTCGAACGCAAGCAAGTGGAAAATTAACGGCTAGTGATGACCTGGAAATCGATCTTTGGCGTGCCAACAAAAGAAAAATTAAGCAGCAGACTAAGACGTACCGGACTACCTTGGAAAGCCATACATACAGCATTCCCTGTGTTCTATTCTGAATCGCAATGGTGAAATGGGGAAAAATGAAAGGAGTTGTTTCAGTTTGCCATTTGCGTCATAAGAAGATACCTGCCAGCCTCAAGCGTTTTTACCTCTACAAGAAGAAATCACAACAGTACCTCAGACAAGCAGAGAGCCGGGCCAATTCAGTGGTTTCCTAGCAAGACGTGAGTGGCTTTATGGGCCTACGAGACAGGTGCAGCCATGCACGGACAGATGGTATTGGAAGACACGAAGACCGACGAAAGCAAAGGATATACGTGCATGGTGTAGCAAGCACATACATACGCGTATGCATGCATGCAATACTTTATTGGGGTTGTTACTAGTACATCATGGAATACGTGCAAGCTTTCCTTGTGATAGAAATCACGAATGAACTAGAGCGTAGATTGGGTATGGCACGATAACTGCTAATAGATCGGATTTGGCCCAAGATATAGGCTAGGCCTCTTCCAGTTTTCGGCTGCATAGACACACATCCGGGAGTTGTCTTGAAGCCATCGGGGAGTTATCCAAGAAATTGTTGGATTATGTGGGCCAAGCCCGTATAATAAGAATAATTCCTATTAAATCTCAAAGGCCCACTCATGCAAAGGAGGCATGCATGTGACCTTTAGTACCATATTGCTAGTTCTAGGAGAGGAAGACCACCTTAAAAGGGATGGTGCACTCCTAGCCACTTGAGGCATGTGTGGGAGAGAACTAGAGGATAACACGCGCGCGCTCGCTCACCTCGCCTCGCTGGGCCGGGCCGGGCTGGGCTGGGCTGGGCTGGGCAGGGCGGGGGGCGCGGGCGCACGGCACCTGCGTGAATGGTCCGCCAAAATCCGCTCCAGGTGCTTGCGCAGACGCGGCTTCCTTTTGCAGTTTTATCTTTTGCTGTTTTGTGTGGCGGTGAATCCGGATCGGTTACGCGACTAATCCGGTTCGGTTACGAGTTATGGAGAACGTGCAGGCGTCTTGATCACGCGTCCTGGTTTTCTATAAATACTGAGTCGCCGTCTCCATACAGTATAATGCGAAAATCAATCTAGGGTTTTGCCTCCTCCATCCATTGTGCTGCGCCGTCCCACGTAGTCTACTCTGTCCCGTCCGCCGGCGTGCACTGCCATTCGGGAGAGCAGGTCTCCGGAACCGTCGCCTTCGAAGTCCTGCACCGGGAGAGGGCAAATAAGGTTTTTGGGAAGCGCTCTGCGCGACTGCTCGCTGTAGCTCTGGCTCGTCTTCCTCGTCGTTCGGATTCGGCGAATCGTCATCGACTTCGTGTCATCCTCACCGTGCCTGCGGCGTCCACATCTGCAAACCGATCAGAACAGAACCATCGGTATGTAACAGTCATGTTCTCCGTATTAGATCTGTTCGTGTACAGTTTCCTGGTTTACATGTCTAGATCTTTTATGCCTGTGATGGTTCTGTTATTTTCCGTGCATGATGTCATGATTTATTTATGGAATAAATTAAACCTACATGTGCTTATATATTCAACAATCCAAAAACCTTATTGTAGGCACTGTGGTTTTACTATGGCTGGATTTGCCGATGCACTGAGGCCGGATAAGTTCTCCGGTGTGCACTTTAAGAGATGGCAGATCAGGGTCACTCTGTGGCTTACTGCTATGAATGTATTCTGGGTTAGTAATGGCAAGCCTGAAGGTGTTCTTGATGCTGAAAAGCAGAAAGAATTCGAGACTGCCACTACTTTCTTTGTTGGATGCATTCTTAGTGTTCTTGCTGACCGTCTGTGCGAGGTGTATATGCACATGACAGACGCGAAGGAGTTATGGGATGCACTGAATTCCAAATACGGTGCTACTGATGCCAGCAATGACATGTATGTCATGGAGCAATTTCATGACTACAAGATGGTTGATAACCGTTCTGTAGTAGATCAGGCTCATGAGATACAGGCCATTGCCAAGGAACTCGAACTCCTGAAGTGTGCCTTACCCGACAAGTTTGTGGCTGGATGTATTATTGCGAAATTACCTTCTTCATGGAGGAATTTCGGAACAGCACTCAAACACAAGAGACAAGAGTACTCTGTTGAGAATCTGATTGGGTCTCTTGAAATTGAGGAAAAAGCTCGGGAAAAGGACGCTGTGTCTAAGGGTGATGGAGGGCAGTCTAGTGCCAATGTAGTACAGAAACCCTCAAACAAGAACAAAGGGAAATTTGTCAAAGCCCAACATACAACCAACTTCAAGAAGAAGAAGAACAACAACAATCAGGATGATAGAACTTGCTTTGTGTGCGGTGAGCCTGGTCACATGCCCAAGAAGTGCCCACAACGCAAAGGAAAGAAGGCACCTGTAGGACAGACTTCTAAGTCTGTCAACGTGACCATTGGCAAGACTGGAGATGGGACTGGGTATGGTAATTTACCTACTGTTCTTTCAGTTAGTCAATCTACCAATTGGTGGATTGATACAGGAGCTAATGTACATGTGTGTGCTGATATTTCGTTGTTTTCTTCTTATCAGGTCGCCCGGGATTCCTCCGTCCTAATGGGGAATGGGTCATATGCTACTGTTCATGGTGTTGGCACGGTAGATCTGAAGTTTACTTCGGGAAAGATCGTGCAACTGAAGAACGTGCAGCATGTCCCTTCTATAGACAAGAATCTCGTTAGTGGCTCCCGTTTATGTAGAGACGGGCTTAAGTTGGTATTTGAGTCTAATAAAGTAGTCGTGTCTAAACATGGACATTTTATTGGTAAAGGCTATGAATGCGGAGGCTTGTTCCGTTTTTCCCTTTCAGATTTCTGCAATAAGACTGTGAACCATATTTGTGGCAGTGTGGATGATGAGGCTAATGTTTGGCACTCACGTCTATGTCATATTAACTTTGGTTTGATGTCTCGGCTTTCCAGTATGAATTTAATTCCAAACGTTTCCATCACCAAAGGTTCTAAATGCCATAGCTGTGTGCAATCAAAGCAACCTCGTAAGCCTCACAAGGCTGTCGAGGAGAGAAACTTGGCATCACTAGAACTCCTGCATTCAGATCTTTCTGAGATGAATGGCGTGTTGACGAAGGGTGGAAAACGATATTTCATGACATTGATTGATGATACAACTAGGTTCTGTTATGTGTATTTATTGAAAATGAAAGATGAGGCTTTAGACTATTTTAAAATCTATAAGGCAGAAGTTGAAAACCAGTTAAATAGAAAGATAAAAAGACTTAGGTCAGATCGTGATGGAGAGTATTTCTCAAACGAATTTGACTTATTTTGTGAGGAACATGGCATTATACATGAGAGGACGCCTCCTTATTCCCCCGAGTCAAATGGGATTGCCGAAAGGATAAACCGCACGTTGACTGACTTGGTGAATGCCATGTTAGACACTGCGAGCTTACCTAAGGCATGGTGGGGGGAGGCTTTGCTAACATCTCATCATGTATTAAATAGAGTTCCTAACAGAAATAAGGACAAAACACCATACGAGGTATGGATTGGGAGAAAACCATCACTTTCTTACTTGCGTACATGGGGGTGCTTGGCGAAAGTTAATGTGCCAATAACTAAGAAACGCAAGCTTGGACCTAAAACTGTGGATTGTGTCTTTCTGGGATATGCTAATCATAGCATTGCCTATAGATTTTTGATAGTTAAAACTGAGGTACCTGACATGCATGTTGGTACAATTATGGAGTCTCGAGATGCAACATTCTTTGAGAATATTTTTCCAATGAAGGATACACATAACACTACTAGTCAACCTTCTGAAATAATTCCTAGTTCAATCACACCACCTGAACCTTTTCAACATACACATGAACTTGTCCATGAGGAGGATGACAGTGGAGCTCCTAAAAGGAGCAAGAGACAAAGGATATCCAAATCCTTTGGTGATGATTTCACTGTGTACCTCGTGGACGACACTCCCAAGTCTATTTCAGAAGCGTATGCATCTACTGATGCATACGCTTCTGAGGAGGCTGTCCGTAGTGAAATGGATTCTATTATCGCTAATGGCACCTGGGAGATGACAGATAGACCTTATGGGTGCAAACCTGTAGGATGCAAGTGGGTGTTCAAAAAGAAGCTTAGGCCTGATGGTACCATTGAAAAGTACAAGGCTCGGCTTGTTGCCAAGGGCTATACTCAGAAAGAAGGCGAAGATTTCTTTGACACTTACTCACCTGTTGCTAGACTGACCACAATACGAGTACTACTTGCTTTGGCTGCCTCACATGGTCTTCTCGTTCATCAAATGGACGTTAAGACAGCTTTTCTTAACGGAGAGCTGGATGAGGAAATTTACATGGAACAGCCTGATGGATTTGTAGTAGAAGGTCAAGAAGGCAAGGTGTTAAAACTGTTGAAATCTTTGTATGGTCTGAAACAAGCCCCTAAGCAGTGGCATGAGAAGTTCGATAGAACACTGACATCTGCAGGCTTTGCTGTCAATGAGGCAGATAAATGTGTATACTATCGCTATGGTGGGGGTGAGGGAGTTATTCTGTGCTTGTATGTGGATGACATTCTGATTTTTGGGACAAACATCAATATGATAAATGAGGTCAAATCATTCTTGTCTCAAAACTTTGATATGAAAGATCTGGGAGTGGCTGATGTTATTCTAAACATTAAATTGGTTAGAGGTGAGGATGGGATTACACTTTTGCAATCTCATTATGTGGAAAAGGTCTTGAGCCGTTTTGGCTTTTCTGACTGCAAGCCTTCTCCAACACCTTATGATCCTAGCGTGTTACTTCGTAAGAATAAGAAAATTGCTAGGAATCAGTTGGAATATTCTCAGATAATTGGCTCACTTATGTATCTAGCTAGTGCAACAAGGCCAGACATCTCCTTTGCTGTGAGCAAGTTGAGCCGGTTTACATCTAACCCAGGAGATGATCACTGGAAGGCGCTTGAGCGAGTGTTGCGCTATTTGAAAGGTACCTCGAACTTTGGACTTCACTATACTGGGTACCCGTCGGTGCTGGAGGGTTATAGTGATTCCAACTGGATCTCTGATGCTGATGAGATCAAAGCCACTAGTGCATATGTTTTCACTATTGGTGGTGGTGCTGTTTCATGGAGGTCTTGCAAACAGACCATTTTGACGAGGTCAACCATGGAAGCAGAGCTTGCGGCACTGGACACTGCTATTGTTGAGGCAGAATGGCTACGAGATCTATTGATGGATCTACCTACGGTGGAAAAGCCAGTGCCAGCTATCCTTATGAACTGTGATAATCAAACCGTTATCGCTAAAGTGAACAGTTCTAAGGATAATATGAAATCGTCTAGGCATGTTAAGAGACGATTGAAGTCTGTCGGGAAATTGAGAAACTCCGGAGTTATAACCTTGGATTACATCCAAACAGATAAAAACCTGGCAGATCCCTTTACAAAGGGACTATCACGGAATGTGATAGATAGTGCATCGAAGGAGATGGGTATGAGACCCATGTGAGTTATCTATGGTAGTAACCCAACCTATGTGATCGGAGATCCCGTGAATTAGGATCTGGGAAAAACAAGCCATTAGTTAACTGGAGGAGAGTAATTTCAACCCTCTCTATGTGAAGATGCAATACTCTCAGAAACTGCAAGGCAGGTTGACTAAGGTCTTAATGTGTTCCATTGGCTTTTAGAAGCGAAGACGCTATCCTGCAGAGCGTTCTTGAAAGAACACACCTATATGAGCCCGACTGTTAGTCGCAGTCTATGGAGATCTTGGGTAATCTCCTACTAAGCTCATGAAGAGACCAAGGAGTATGACTTATACGCTCCAACCGAGGGGTAGCCTACTGGCGGCCTAGTATCAGTTAAGTCTTTAAGTGAAGCTTGCTTGCACCAAACTTGCAATTCAAGGCATAGTCCATTGTTCAAGTTGTGAGTAAGTGTAGCTTGGAGTTCTAGGTGGATGTTCAACCTTAATCGGTCTCCATCGAAATACTGATATATAAACAGTACATTGGAATTCAGGCAAATCTCTGTGGGACTTTGAGATCTGGTGGGGGATTGTTGGATTATGTGGGCCAAGCCCATATAATAAGAATAATTCCTATTAAATCTCAAAGGCCCACTCATGCAAAGGAGGCATGCATGTGACCTTTAGTACCATATTGCTAGTTCTAGGAGAGGAAGACCACCTTAAAAGGGATGGTGCACTCCTAGCCACTTGAGGCATGTGTGGGAGAGAACTAGAGGATAACACGCGCGCGCTCGCTCGCCTCGCCGGGCCGGGCCGGGCCGGGCTGGGCGGCGCGGGCGCACGGCACCTGCGTGAATGGTCCGCCAAAATCCGCTCCAGGTGCTTGCGCAGACGCGGCTTCCTTTTGTAGTTTTATCTTTTGCTGTTTTGTGTGGCGGTGAATCCGGATCGGTTACGCGACTAATCCGGTTCGGTTACGAGTTATGGAGAACGTGCAGGCGTCTTGATCACGCGTCCTGGTTTTCTATAAATACGGAGTCGCCGTCTCCATACAGTATAATGCGAAAATCAATCTAGGGTTTTGCCTCCTCCATCCATTGTGCTGCGCCGTCCCACGTAGTCTACTCCGTCCCGTCCGCCGGCGTGCACTGCCGTTCGGGAGAGCAGGTCTCCGGAACCGTCGCCTTCGAAGTCCTGCACCGGGAGAGGGCGAATAAGGTTTTTGGGAAGCGCTCTGCGCGACTGCTCGCTGTAGCTCTGGCTCGTCTTCCTCGTCGTTTGGTTTCGGCGAATCGTCATCGACTTCGTGTCATCCTCACCGTGCCTGCGGCGTCCACATCTGCAAACCGATCAGAATAGAACCATCGGTACGTAATAGTCATGTTCTCCGTATTAGATCTGTTCGTGTACAGTTTCCTGGTTTACATATCTAGATCTTTTATGCCTGTGATGGTTCTGTTATTTTCCGTGCATGATGTCATGATTTATTTATGGAATAAATTAAACCGACATGTGCTTATATATTCAACAGAAATCGCCCTCTAGGTCCGTCCAGCGTGTTGCCCATCGGGGAGTTCGTGTTGAAGGCAATCTCGACCTCCAACTCCGGCCAAACTGTAGCTGGCCGTCTCGTAGGTAACCTGGCTCTGCGCTTGCTGCGGATCGCGGCCTCTGGTTGTCCGAAGAGCAGCGGGTCGTCGTCCGAGTAAATGGACAGAGTGACCGAACAAACTAAGATGAAGCGGTTGTGTTGATTTAACCTCCAGATTTGTTGGAGTGACTGATACATGCCTCCAGGGTTATTGGGGTCTCTTGTGTACATGGCATAACATTTCCTTTGTCACCTGCATAGGCCTTGCCTTCTTTTTGGTTAGATACAGGAGGCAAGCCTCCGATTTCATTAAGGAAATCAAACAGTCAGAGTTCTGATGTTTGATACAGAGGAAACATATGACTTTCTTTGCTTTGCTTTTCTTCATTCTTTCTTTCTGTGCATAGACATACATCGAATGATCCACAAATTTAAATTGACCAACGTGTAGTAAATTACTTGCGGGTGCAGATTTCTCCGAGAGTACGGTGTTCGCTGTGCGTGCGTGCTGCAATTATGCGAAGCCTAAGGTTCTTCTTCTTAGCTGATGCATCTGACGAATCAACGTTGAGTTGAATTTTTTCCTTCACGAAGATCAATTGATGTTCCAATTTAGTTACTTTCCTCTGACTCTTGATGTATTCTAGATAAAGTATGCTCGTGAAGGACTATGTGAGAAAATCCAAGATATGTAAGTTTTGTGGAGTGGTCAAATAGTTTTGTAATGATTGCATTTGGTTTAGTCTGAATTATGAAAGTCCCAGAAAACTTGAAAGTATTGCAGATATAAACGCGGTCATACTACAGGGCGGTAGTACCATAGGCGTTTGTGCAGTAGTACCGCAAGACAGTAGTACTGACGAAGTAGTGGTACATTTTTTCAGAGAGGTCCAGTGCAAAGTGCGAAGGAGTGGTAGTACCAGTTTGGAGAGCGGTACTACTGGCATTGTAAGTGCGGTACTACCAATTCCCAAATAAACAGGGCTTTAGGAATTGAGTCATGGATTGAGTTGGGATGACTTGAGTCATTGAATTAAGATTATATGATGCATGTCTTGACTAATGTAGGTCAAGTTGTAAAGAACTTATGTCTGAAAACGATTTCTTTGTCTTTAGATGCGCATGATCACTTAAAGTCAACTGTGGTCAATGATGATGTTTGGAGCTAGACTCATGGAGGAGTTGAGGCTCAGAACAATCGAGGATGCCAGGTGAGACAGTGAGCTCAAACATAGCACGAGAAATGTGGGAAATGTTGAAGGCGAGTTCGAAAAACGGGATGGCGCCATATGCCTTGCATAGGCTAAGTGAGCCATGGTTCAATGGAACCAGGATGGGAGAAACTTGGCGACGCGTGGCAAGCATGGCGATTGCTTGTAGTGGTTGGTGATGATCGGGGTTAAAAAAGTGTATTTTGGTAGTTTAACTAAAATACTGGAAACCATTTTGGATCAAATCCATGACACATGGGCGATGCATTGGAGAGCGGTTTAAGTCAAGGTGGAACTGATTTAATCAAAGTGGATCAAGGCTAAGGAATTAGCGAAAGCACACTTATGCGCTTTGAAAAACGTGCATAAGTGAACTTGTGAGAGTAAAACCCGTATGTGGAGGCTAAGGTTTCCCTATTGTAATAGTGAATAGTATCTATTAAGGTGAATAGGTGACTGGTTGCCCACCTATAAAAGGGGTTGAGATGGAGACATGTGTGAAAAATCATTCAACCCATCTCTTGTGCTCTCTTCTCTAGGTTTAGGGTTAGGATTTGAGATTGAGTACCTTTGGTATTCTTGTCCTCTAAGGCAGAGTGGTTGTAAAACCTATCTTCTTAAATAAGCAATACATCAATCTTTATGCAACTCTTGAGTTCTTCTTATTTTTTATTAATGTGCTAGATTTTTTGTTGGTTTTGATCTCTCTTCTTTTCTTCTTGTGATCTTGCTGTGTCAAGAATGTGTAAGAGGTGGAGATAATCCTTGTGAATATATCTCCACCCATTTGGGCACTTTGATAGTAAGATTCATGAGAAAATCTGGTTTTGCTTTACTTTGATCTATCTTTTGATCCGAGAGTTTTTGGTTTGGTTTCTGTGGTAATCTAATTTGTTGTGACATATAGGAATCATATCTAGACCATTCTTGATCATCATCCCACGAACAAGTTGTATTCACTAATTTTGGTTTTGACTTGATTTTGGTGTAACCTTCCAACAAACCAAAAAAGGTCTCAATTTTGGTCATGATTTTCATGATCGTTTATTGGAATATATTCACAATACCCTAGAGAAAATTCTACAAAATTTTATATTATTTGGATCTACGGATCAAAAGTTCCATCGATTCTTGGTTTGAACTTATGCTGAAATTATTGTTCACCGAGGAAGGGCAGTACCGCAGTACAAACAAAGGTACTTCCAAAAATAGATAGTACCGCAGTACAAACAATGGTATTTCCGAAAATAGCTAGTACCGCAGTTATAACATCGGTACTACCGATTTCGCTGATTTTTCTCCAAAATTTCAACAGCTTCTCTTGTTCGTCTTATGGTATTTTTTCACCCTAATCTTTATAACTTTGTAACTATTTAAGTAAAGGAGTATTAAATAATTTAAAAAAATTAGAAGACACTATTTACCCCCTTTGTTACCATATTCGGTCTTTCAGCTTTTTTGCCCCGATACTCAAAACATGCACATATGTTTGTCCGTTCTGTTCATCCAAACCATCCAGATATTTGTTACTATAAGTCTATAACCTCTGGTAATGTTAATTCACATTCTGATTTTGTTAGTTCATGTGTTTCTGTTTGATTGAGCTCCAGATGCTTTGCAAAGCAGAGGTTGATGGTGAGCCATTTAACCTACAACAAAATATTTCTAATGTTCCCCTGTTTAAGTTAGTCCAAGTTAGTTCCTGCTACTTACACCAAATTTAGCAGAGGCCAGGATCTGTATTATTTCAACCCGAAGCACTGGGGCCTGATCAGGTGTGCTTTGCATACAAAAATGCAGGTGACAATGGAGGAAGAGGTGGTGATGTCATTCTTGAGTGCTCGAGGTCTATCTGGGATTTCAGTGGCAACATCACATGGTATGTTTCCAGAACATCATCTTTTGTGTTTTGGCCAGACATAGACACAAAATACATTTTACTCTTCAAGTCATCTTTGTTGGTTAGCATGATTTTTCTTTTCTTTTGGGATTTTTGACGATTTTAAGGTGATTCTTAGCTTAAGGTTGGTATTTACTGGGGTTTTGTGTCAGATCAGTGGATGAAAATGTAGAGTTTGTTGGGAATAGTTGCATATGGGTTGTGAAAAAGAAAAAAGTACAACTTATAAGTGTGAGGAAGACCTCACCCATTTAACTAGTCTTTTGGGGGGAAGGGGAACCCAATACCACATATAAGATTGTTACTTTAGGGTTCTCATATGGACAACCTATGGGCTTAGATGCCCAGCCCATTTGAACCTGTAGCTCGGAGAGTAAGCCCGGTTATACCTAGGCATATGGCCAAAGGGTGCAATCTGACATTTAGTATCAGAGTCCAAGCGCCTAACATCTGCTTAAAGGACCTCATGGTTGCTCAAGTGCACAACCAATGTGTGAGAGCGAGAATGTTGGGAATAATCTAACATGAGTTGTAGGAAAGGAAGAAATACAACTTATAAGTGTAAGAGAGATCTCACCCGTTGAACTAGTCTTTTATGGGAAGAACCAATACCATTTATAAAGTTGTTATTTTATAATTTGCATATGGGTAGTCCGTGGGTTTAAGTGTTCAGCCCACTTGGACCTATGTTCTAGGGAGTAAGTCCGATTAAACCTAGACATACAACCAGGAGGTCCAGATCCACCAGAGTTATTAGGTTATTTTGGGGTCTAGATGGGCTACAAAGGTGGGAACTTTGGGGCAACTGAATTTTGGGAGAAATCAACCGACTGTCGTTTCCTTATCTTGCGGATTGTTTGGATGGTACTTTCTAATAAATATTTTGATCTGTTGGGGTTTAATTGCTTCTGTCCATATTGAATTTAATTACCTCTTCAATCTCTAGTCAAGTGTGACATAAAGGAAACTGAAAACAGAAGGAAGATGCAATATTGATCCCTTGGGGTTTAATTACTTCTGTAAGCAACGAGATGAAGCTGTTCTGTCCATGTTGAATTTAATTGCCTTTCACATAAAGGAAACTGAAAACAGGAGGAGGAAGCAAGAATATGTGTGTGTGTGTGTGATGCATGCATCATGATCATTAGAAGCAGGAATATGACGTTAATCTTCTAAAAAAATTGAAGCGTCCATACTTTTACCGGCTTATCTGCAAATTATGCAGTTTCACTATCTTTACATTTGTCCGATCACTGTATTGTAGCCCATATGTTCATTAAGCTGGCTTGGAGAAACACCTGTCTTTCTCAAGACTCGTTAACTATTCGAATAGTTAGTTCCTAAAGAAGAGTGGGCCGATTCCTTCTCTGGTTCTAAAAATTGCTCTACATGGAGTGCTGTTCCTCCAGGAGTTTTTGTAGGTTGTTTTCTATGCAAGCAAATCCCCAATTTCAATAGAAGTGGATAAATTCTTTTCGGAAACAATGGAGGTAGAGAACCTCGTTTTCGTTTTTTTTTTTTGAACGAAACCACATTTCCATTTTTATATTTCAACAAAAGGGAAATACAAGCAAAATATGCTCTTTAGTGTTCCTCAGATCAATGGACTGCCTGGGGATTGGAGTATCTTGGAGATAGTCACATTTCCTTATGATCCCTAATGTAGGATACTAGGAGTTTGTATTTCGGTGGATTGCAGCCATTGTTTTAAAGACAACAGTGAAGGTTGATTATGTTTTGTAATAAATCCGTTACCAACAAAATTATTTTCACATTGCACATCGGCAAGAATATTCTCTAATATCCTTGCCTAGTTGAATGCTTTTGCAAGTCTTGTCCAGCCTTCCGTAATCTTAATATTAATATGCCATTCCAGTCTTTGTATTGTATTGAATAATTCTGTCTGCAATTCTGCTTGTAGTTTCTCTTATCACTTGCTTCTTTGTCCAATTCTTCAGCACCCAGTGCAGACAGTTTAAAATCAGAGCTTTGAAGATGGAGGATCTCGAAAGTGCTGTCCTTGGGGTTTCTGTGATAATCAACCCTGAAAAGGTATCTCCACTGTTAAAACTTCATAATCATTATGAATTTCACCACATTGGGTTTCTGTGATAATCAACCCTAAAAAGGTTTTTCTTTGCCTTTCTTGATTGCCATCATCTTCTTTTTTTTTGTCTAATTCTCAGCCACACCGTGGGTGCCTTGAGATATGTGAGGAAGGTGGTGAAGTGTTCATATCGCTGCCGGCAATCTCGTTAACTCTCTCTGTGTTTCTGTATCATATAGCACCGCTCAGTTAGCTACAACCTTCTTTTCCTTTGAAAGCTAGCCATAACCCAAAAACTTGGCTTTGTTTGCAATTCTGTTTGATGGTTTCACACTAGCGACCTATTCAACTATATCAATTATGTTACACTTCAGTCCAAAAATCAAACTCACTGCACAACAGTACTGAATGAGGTCTATATGTTTGTCTGTATACACTGTTGCTTTGCTATGCCATTATAATTGATTTTTACTGCACTAGTTAGGATGCACCATGATTTTGCATTTGATTTAAGTAACACACTCTAATTGACATGCAGAACATGCCACGCCCCTTCACATCAATGAAGAAGCTCAACATGGATGAGGTCATGAAGGACATCGCAAAGAAAATCTCCTGAATCTGATCGGCCGTCCACGGATGGATCGCCCCATTTTGTGATGGAAAGCTTCAAGCTAGCTTGTAAGCCACCATGTGTGCTTTTGTGTAGGAACTTGACATTGCACGTTTGTGTCCAATGTGGTCAAGACATGTCGAATCATGCTGCTTCGTGTTCCGGACCTATATGCTCTGTCCTGAAGCCATGGTTGGCTTCTGATGTTGGATGTTTTGAGTTAGGGATGTAAGAAAAAGCTCGAGGTTGATTCGCTCTAGACTCGATTGAGCTTGGCTTGAGCCCTAGACGAGCTAAGCTTTCATTAAGATATTGTGCAAACGCGCAGTTATCAAGCTTGTTCGAGCCAAGTTTGAGCTTACTTGAACTTTGGCCGAACTGAGCTCGAACCTCAATCTAGACTCGCTCGAGTTTAACTTATTTACAGCTCTAGGTTGAGTAGTGCTTTCATTTTTTCCCCAATGATCTTGCAGAAATCCTAAAACAATTCATTATTTATGCTCGTTTATCACACTAGTTTGAGTAGCGCTCATCTAGTTTTGATTTATGCTTTAATATCTGTGCAATTCATTATTGGGTGAAACATAGAATCAATTCCCTTCAACTGATCACGAGTCTGTTTCCTTTGGCGAAAGAACCATGCGGTAAAATTGCATCACTTGTGGTAGAACACAAATAGTGGTTATTCATGCTCACAATACATAAAAATTGTGACTAAAATCAAGTTGCCTTTTTTTTAATTTTTTTAGAACACGCAAAATCTATGCGCGCATTTTCTTAAGTGGAAATGAAAAGTTTACGCAACCAACACAAGACAAATTAAGAGACTATGACAGGTAAGTTTTTGCGAGAGTAAAGTCCATTACCGGTCCTTAAACTTTTTATGCTGTGTCATCCCGGTCCATAAACTTTTAAAGTGTGTCATCCCGGTCCTTAAACTTTCAAAGTGTGGCAATTTCTTTTGAAAGTCTTATGGACCGGGATGACACAGCATAAAAAGTTCACTGCTACAACTACATAGGATATTGCCACACTTTGAAAGTTTAAGGACCGAGATGACACACTTTAAAAGTTTATGGACCGGGATGACACAGCATAAAAAGTTTAAGGACCGGTAATGGACTTTACTCTTTTTGCGACCTAGCGACAGGGAAAAAAACTAACTAGACAACCAGAAGGACATCAGTGTGCGCCTGCTTTTATTACGCATCGTCACTTGATGTGGCTCGACCTCCAGCGGCAGATCGACAAGGCCGGCTAAGCTTCCACCATCTATGCCATTGCCATGACCATGCATCTGGAGGAAACGTATAAATTTCTTCTTTTTTGGCATGCATGTATAGTAAAGCTACTGATTTGTCCAAATCATGCTACTGAATGAACCAGCAGCTTCCAACAGAAATGTCATATCCTGTTCATATTGATTTTAGCTTTAGCTTATGAATAGTAACATCTTTTAAAGAAGCTTGTAGAAAGAGATATTCACATACGATTTTGGCTGATATAAATGAATTCGCTATAGTGTGTACGACAATTAACTAGTAGACCTCGTCTTGAAAATATACTCCGTTTGAGCTTTTAAAAACCAATAGGAAGATTTTTCCTTAGCTCGTGGCTAACAGTAACCAACTTTCTGTCTTCTTGAAATTTGTACCATTTTTTGTTCCTTCATTTATCATAGATCAAAATCATGAATCATAAATGATGAGAACTGTCATATGCTAGCTGCGAGAAACTTGGAAAATAGCAAGACTTACAGTATAAAGGGCTAGTTTAGTAGTATTGCCAAGAATTTGAAACCCCTATTCGAAATGTACCTATGAAGAAACTCTGCATGCATGATCTGCTTGTACACGTGGCAGTTGACGTCACGAACTGAAGGAAGAAAAGAATGACAAAGTTGCCGCTTAATTTTCCGCAATTTCCTTAATTTATATTCTCCCGTTTCTCATCTGTTTTTTCGCGTACGTCCTATTCCTCTTCATCCCCTGAAACAACAGAGTCAAGAAAAACGAAAAAAGTTGGAAATATTTCTTTCAAGAACTAGAAGGAAAAGTAGGAAGTGTATTTAGACTCTAGCATACGGATGAAAAGATGGAATCAACAAATGGAAATTAAGGAAGCAAATTAAATGAACAGAGCAAGCGAACACATTAAGATGAAGCAGGTTGCTAATTAACCTGAAGTTGTGGAAGAGCGGCTGACGTTTGTCTCCAAGTTGTATGGATCTCTTGTGTACAACACGTACCATTTCCTCATATTGTCTCCATTAGGTGTATAGGCCTTGACATGCTGGATATGACTCAACCTTTCCCACTCTGGGCTAGATTGTCCCGCGGCTATGGAGGTGAGCAACTCTAGGTTGCAGTATAGCTCCAAACGCCTTGGCTTTACATCTCGCATGCATTTCGGGAGTGTTTCCATGCCGTAGTCCTCAAGCTCGAGTCTTTGGAGTGCAAGCACGCCCTCCAATACCTTTAGCTTTGGGCAGTGGACGATGCGAAGCTTTTGCAATTTGAGGAGATTAGTGATCCTCTTGAGGTTGGGGTTCCAATACACATAAAGCTCAACAAGAGAAGTAAAGTTATCCAGAGATTTCAGATGCTGGATGTTTTGTATGTATAATGTTTTCAAAGCCCTTGCATGGGAGGCAAGGCCAGGAGGAACACGCCTCAACTTGCAGCCGACGATAAGGAGCTCCTCCAAGATAGGCATGGCTTGCACTTGCTCCTCCCACTCCCACTCCTTCCATTCCACCATTCCTATTAATTCCATCTTATGCAATCTCGAAAAAGCAGCCGCCGAATGATGATTGTGGTGATGGATGGGTTGTAGGAATTCAGACCCAACACGCTTGATGGTTGGAGCACGTTTGATCACAAGGTGCTGCAAACAGGGGAGCTGACACAAGCCATCAGGGAGTTGGGTGCAGCAGGGCAGGTCTGTCATCATTAGAATCCTCAAGCTCTTGAGGGGCGTCACTGCTGTCGACATCATCCACATTGGGAGCTGCCGACCAAAATATTCGTGGATGTCAAGATTTTCTAAGCACGGTAGTGGGCAGAGCTGATCAAACACCTCCTCAATTCGTCTCTGCTCTTCCTCTTTGACCAGCCCATCATCTCCCAATATGTTGGTGCAGCATAAGACTAGATTGGTAAGATGCATCTTTTCACCAAGCCTGGCCTTTGCAGCGAATGAGGCGGCAGATACATTCTCCAGACCATTTAACCCAAGAAGCTTGAGCTTGGAAAGTGGCCCCAACTCTTCCAAACTACACCAATCACCATCCACGTGGGCTTGAAACCCAAGTAGTTTCCTCATATTTCTTAGATCACGGAATCCCCTAGGTATACCACTTGTACTTGTGTCTCTAAGGTCGAGAAAGCTCAGGTGCCCTAGATTTACAATGCCATCAGGAAGTTTCACCAAACTTTTACAACCACGAAGGCTAATGTACTGCAATAATTTAATCTCACCGATGTTTTCCGGTAATCTAGATATATCATCTTGTTCCAAGGACAAATACCTCAAGTGCTTGAGTTGATGCACAGATTCAACCAATGCAGCAACATTTGCAGATTCTATATGTAGAGTCCGTAGTCTCGAAAAAGCATTTAGCGAATCACCAGGATTAATCTTCAACTGGCCAACTGATATTAGCGTTCTCAGTGATTCCTGTGCATGCAAAAAGCTCCACTCAAATTCATCTGATTCTGATCCTTTGGTTTCTATGGACAATCGCTGAAACTTATGTGAATTACATATACTGATAATATCAAGAGTTTCTCTGTTGTGAGTTACTAGTGCTTCATCTCTGGCCACATACTGAGCAAATGAGCGAACAACATCATGCATGTTGCAAACCTGTTGATCAACGTACCATGTAGTTGGTTCTATAAGGTTCCTCAATATTAACTCCTTATAGCACTTCATTCCTAATTCTTCTGATTCATCTAAGTTCCCATGAAGAAATCCTTCACTAATCCACATGCTAACGATTGTATTATTAAAGAATTGTTTATTTTCTGTATTTTTAGGGAGAAGAGAGTAGTGTAGAAAGCACTGCTTCATATAAGGAGGCAAATCTTCATAGCTCAAGTATATTGCGTAGTTTAGTTGTTCAGGCAATCCGGATATTGACCATATGGAATCATTCAGAATCGTCTCCCAGTCACCTCGTCGTTTCTCCCTTTGGCGCAAGAGTCCTCCCATTACTTTTACAGCAAGTGGTAAACCATCACATTTTGCTATAATTTTCATTCCAATACACTTTAGCATATCAACCTCAGATTCATCCAGCTCACTTGAGACTACCTACAAGCAGTTTAAACGGATAGAGTTAATACGTGGTTAGAGTCATTTCTTTTTTATTTGCTAATTAGCTCATCGAGGAAATTAAGAAACTAATGAAAGGCCAATCGGTGTAATTGAATGTAAAAAATGACTACTTAAATTAAGAAACTAATGTTTGATAGCACGTAACCCAAAAACGATTGTGACCGGAGGAAGTACTATGAGTAATTAAATAAGTGAGTATATTGCACAGCTGGAGGAGTTATGGGTTCTGTTAAGAAATAACTTGATTCAGATGTTACTACTAGTTAATAATTAGAACAGACCTGGTTCTTGAGCAAGGACCAAGCATCTTCGGGTCCTAGCAGGTCGACGTGGTGGTAGGGGCACATGGCTTTCATCCCTCGGGCGACTCTTTCGTCTCTTGTGGTGATGAGGACTCGGCTGCCTAGAGCAACAGCGTTGGCCAAGGGCGTTTCAAGCACATCCTCCCATGCTCCGTGGCTCCACACATCATCCATCACCAGCAAGAGCTTCTTCCCTGTCAAGGCAGCAGTAAGGGCTGGCCGAAGCACGGCCATTGCTTTTTCGCCATGGTGGTCTCCACCGGCAAGGGTGATGGCCGTCCTGAGCAGCTCAGCCTTGTCGAAATCCTGGTTGATGCTCAGCCATATTCTCTTGTCGAACTTATCCTTTATGGTGTCGTTGTTGAAGACCTCCCGGGCAAGGGTGGTCTTGCCGATCCCACCGACGCCCACGATGGCGACCACCATGATGTTGTTGTTGCACTCCTTTTCTGCCAGCATCTCCACCAGCTCCCTCGTGTCCTCTTCGATCTTCTCCCCGACAACACCCGACCGGACAGGCTCCCCCGTCGTCTCGCGATTGGCAGCTGGGCGAGAGGCCGCATGCACCCTGCTGCTACGCTCCTCGTAGGAACCTAGGTTGACGAAGCTGAAGGCGGCACTCCGCTCCTTGATGCAGCCAAGCCTCTGGTTGAGTACCTTGATGCGGTTGCCGATGTCGTGGGCGAAGTGGGGATTCCGCAGGCAGAAGAGCAAGGGGTTGCAGCACCCCATGTCTGCTGTGGATGCGCCTGCTTGTTGATCCATGGCCCTGAGCTGGCAGAGATCAAGGATGTCGGTGGCGTCGTACATGGCGCCCTTGAGCTCCCTTACCCACTCCTGCACGCTCTGGTCGATGATGCGCCTCCTCTCTGCATCGGCGAGAAAGTTCTTGAGGTCCCCAAGCATGATGCCCATCCTGTTGATTTCACCAGAGACACCAAGCAACATGTGAACCTCTTCTCTCGCCATCTCAGTGAGCATGTTTTGGAGGTAGGATGCAAAAGCATCCAGCACCATCGCCATCACTTCAAGTTTGCTACCTGCCTTTTGCTGCGACAAAGTTAATCCAAACATCATCTTTGTCATTAGTTTTGGCTAAAGATTTTACGTACCAATGCTAAAAATCGAAATACATATCACCAAGGAAAGAACAGTACTAGCAATCATTTTACCAAAAGCTATCCTCTTTACTACATTTCTTAGAAGAGAAGACGAGCATTCATTGCTATACGTGCATGAAAAATTGCAAATCCAGCCGGACAAAACTTTAACCATGAGAGCAAAGTTCGGAGATCAGAAAATTGTGGAGCTATAGCCTGCAAGATAGAGGGAGGGAGCCAAAATTACGTTGGTACCTTGCCTTGGGTTGGAGAGATGGATGGGTCTTCACTCTTCACGATGCCATAGGGGAGCTAGCCTGCAAGATAGAGGGAGGGAGCCAATATTTATGCCTGCGTTGTTCAATGACTCCTCAAGTGGGCGCTTTTTAAATGCAGTCTCGGTTTTTTTCTTTGTTACATTATTCAAAAAAATTGTTTTCGTTACTGCACAAGTGGCATCACATTAATTAGTGGTGCTGTCTGCGAAATACTTGAGTGCTTTGTAGACAAGTAGTTGGATCTAAATTTAATGGATGGAACCATTTTGCCTCCTTCCCTCTTATTCAAGTATTAATTATTTTGTCGAAGAGTACTCAATTATATAGATTTTTGGATATATATCTACTTATGTCTATATGACACCTTGGCCCATATAGAATTAGGTCTATGCTGACCTATATGTATATAGGTTAGTCCCATCTTACTTGTTTAGCTTAAGAAACACTAACATATAAGCCTACAGATTCCAATGTAGTAACCTTCGGTTAACCGTTTTGCGTGAAACGAGGACGAAAGTATAAGCGGATTACTACATGTGCGTGGCCTATCCAAGAATAGGATTAGGTCTAAGCCTGGTTGATTTGGACCCTAGACGTTACGGTCTACTAGTTTACTTATTAATTATTAGTGCATGATGTAATATATTGAGAAATACTCCAATACATTTTATTCTTTTCTGTATGGACTTTTTACGCCAATTATATACTAGTTTTACATAAATCAAATTATGTAAAAATGGTGTGACACTTTCTAAAAATGAGGAACAAAACAAATTATAAGGAACACAACAAAAAAATGCAAAAACCTATTTGATCATTTATATTGCGGCTCTTGATGACACTAAACAAATTGATTACTCACTTATCACATTATTGACCTAAAGAAAAAATCACAAAGTTAAAATTATAAAGCACAATTAAAATAATATCTAATGAATAAAAAAATTGAGTACATATAAATATAAAAAAATACTTAAGTCCTATTTAGCAAATTCCTTAATTAATTATAGATCCAACTCAATCGGGCCTCAAAGTAATCGACAGCGCCCATGGTCGTGTGACAACGTGTACGTCTCCTAGAATCTCGTGCCCATTGTGTCGGCACTAAATGACCCTGGATATACACTAGTTTGGGTCATGAGCTACTCTATATATATGTACGTCTGCCTTTTTGTGTGTGCCTGCCTCTCTCTGTGATGGTTCGGTCTGGAGTGAATTTACAGGACTGGTTTGCCCAAGTATGTTTCCACTGTATATGTAGTAAACATTCCATTTGATTATTCCTTGCTACTAGTAATCGACAAACATATGTTCCATATCCTTTGGATTTCCATTCCTCGATCCATCCTTGTCATTACCGAGTAATCTTCATTCTCCATGAAGATTGAAGACTGATGGGAATCCATTACCTGGATCGGATCGCACATTAATTAGATCCCACTCATTTCGGTTTGAACTTCTGGCTTCTGGCTTATTTTTTACTATTCAACAATTTCGTCTTTTTCCGATTTTTTTGTCTTTTTTAGCTTTTTTGTCGGTTCTTTTTTCCTGTATTTGTTTGTACTGTCTATGACGAGTTAACCTGTTTTTTCTATTTTAATTTTTTTAAATTTAATTACGCCAAATAAGCCACTGTCAGTTACAGTATTTTTTTTAGCCAGCTATAATACTTTTCAGCTATAAATCACTTAAAATAAGCCCTTTTGAGCAGGGCTTAATTTATGCACTCGGCAACAGGAGGGGCGTTGAGACTCGAGAGGGTAGATGGGGCCCATCCAACATGTCCCGGTCGGATCCATCGCTCGCTGGTCCCAATGGCGGCCGAATCCACCGAATTTTTTCTATTTAAGCCCTTTTTTTGAAAAATATTCACATTTAGACCCCTGGTGGTTTTAATTCCGTTTTTGGACCCAGGGGGTCGGAGCCGTGGATCACGGCGCCGAGGTAACACGTCTCGGCGCCGTGATCCATGGCTCCGAGATGCCAGGCCCACTCCAGCCTGGTGGCCTGCTTGGCGCTGACGTGGCAGCACCTCGGCGCCGTGGAGGCCTACAGGCCTACAGACCTACGCCCCTATATGTGTACAGGCCTACTCCTGTAAAGGCTAAAGACCTACGCCCTATATGTGTACAGGCTAAAGGCCTACTCCGTCACTGCGCAAAGCTGGCATATGCTGCCTCGTTTTGTCATGTCACTGAGCAAAATCTGAACTCTTTTGTCATGTCACTGAGCAAAGCTGCCCTCTTTTGTCATCTCACTGAGCAAAAGCTGACCTCTTGTGTCATGTCCCTGAGCAAAGCAGGGGCGTGTTGTCATGTCCCTGAGCAAAAGCCTCTTTTTTTGGTGGTCACTGCATTAAGCTGCCCCGTTTTGCTATAAGTAGCAGGGTTGGGGTCCCATGACATTGTGAATCGAACAAAGTAGTACCCTCTCTTTCGTGGTGAAACATACCATGTCTGAAATCGAGGGGCCAGTGGGATTTGGGTCACCGAAGGACGACATTCCCTTATAAACGAGGGATATGTTCGGTCCGCAGTACCGATTGATACCAAGCCGGCGTGCTCAACCACCGTGGCCGAAATGCAGACACAATGAGTACGCGGTCGTCCAGATCTTGGATTCCCCGAACGATGGCGGGCGACGTTTCTTCCGATGCTCACGCTTCGGGGTACAAATTAGTAATGTTACATTTTGTATTGCTTATGGACCCTCGAAGTTTACCGTCACTTTTTGTGCAGATGGCCAAATGCGACTTCTCCCACTGGATCGACCCTCCTCACGAACAGTATGTTGATCGTTATGTGGGTACATTATGGGCTCGAATATGGGACTTGGAGTACCGAATGGAGAATCTCACTGAGGAGAACAACGACCTCCGCGAACAGATGCAACGCGAGAGGGGCAACGAGGAGGTCGTGAATATAGGAAGCTCTTATGATCCCACATGTTGCTGTGCGAACCCGAGCTGCATATGTGCATGCCACTACCACGATGGACAACCACGTCCGAGGTGACCCCCTCAGCATTTCTCCATGTGGGTGCCACGAGGCTCGTTTGGCATGTAGGTAAGAAGGTGTATGGTTGTGTTGTGTTTTAGTTGTTGTGTTCGTTGGTGTGTTGATGGCTATAGTACTTGGTTGTGTTGTCATTTTTTGGTACCCTCCATGTTTACCGTCGTTGCTGTGTTGATGGTTGTAGTACTTGCTATATTTTATGTACGTGCAATCTATGTGTTGTTTCGCGTTGTGACTGGGCAAAGCTGTTTTATTTTAGGTCGTAGCCTTTTCAGCCGATTGTGCTTTTTCAGGAAGCATAAATTCATAAGCAAAAAATTCATAGTTCGTATCATTTGCAGTCGTTTGCAGTAAACATAAATTCATTGCAGGAATTATAGAACAACAAAGTACAGACTACGGATTCGTACACAAATATCACATGAATATAACATATACACATACATACAAACAAGTAGCTCATTACAACACGACCCACAAGCCTACACATAAATATCACTGCCTCCTAGCCTTACCCTTACCCTTACCAAGGGCGTCGGTGCCTGAAGTGTAACGGCTAGGCTCCCGGCGGCGTCTGCGTGGTACAGGCTGTGAAGGCTGAGTCTCAGGAGCGCCTACGAGCTGAGACGGGCCTATCTCATCGTAAGTCTGCTACTCCACCTCGTCGTCGTCCTCACCCCCCTCGTCAGGGAAAGTGTCGCTCGTGGGGGATGAGCTCTGTGCCGTGTAAGACCCTCGCCGCGTCGGGTCTGAAAGTCGTGTCGTAGGCACGTCTACGTCCCTCCCCGCGCCGGTGCTGCAACCACAACGACTAGCCGCACGACGTAGCCGACCTGCTAGCCTCTGTCATCCAACATTTTGTTAACCAACAAGATACGAAGATATTACGTACTAATTTTGTAAGTGGCTTTGTCGAAGCTTACCTCTAGGAAGGTAAGCGTCCGGGCATCGCCGACTGTCCTGGAAAAATGCTCTATGTTCTATACGGACTGCTTCAGGGTGTTGCCCTGCAAACAAGCAAAAGAATGGATAATTTACTATATGTAGTGATATTTATATCTATTGGAAAATAAGCAATGAGATTGAACATTACCACACGGTCCAGGACTGGTGCCGTCTCCACCTGCGTCCCAAGGCGAGTCGACTGGTCGTACGGCGTGTCTTCGTCGCCCGAGGACGCAATGTCGGCGTAGTCATCCTGAGTCCATTGGCCCTTAAGCTTTGACCGCGTCGCACGCTGGTACCAAACTTGGTACCGCCGGAAGTTCTCGTTGCTGTGCGGCTCGTCGTTGTCGTCCACGTGGTCCTGAAAGTGTCCCCACTCCTCAACGTACACGTGGTGGTGCTGCTCGAAGTCTGTGACCTTCTTCTGTCGCCGACGATCAAATCTGCATGTCACGTAAACCAAACGTTAAAAATAGAAAAAGCTCTGTGCAAGTTATTGAAGGATTCGGCCATATTGCTTGTCTGAAACTCGTACCTCCAGCCACCATCGTCATGAGCCCTTGTCCATTTGTCGACATCTCTCATCAATCCCGACAACCACTGTCTACCTTCTGCGTTTGTTGCAGTATTAAGCTGCTCCAACTTCTCCTGGAAGAACTTGACCTCAAGCATTCGAGCGACCTCCTCGAACAGAGGAAAGTTATCCTTCGTACCATCCTTACGGAGTAGATTCTCGGCAAGATGCCGAGTGCACCAACGGTGGTGCAAAGGTGGATACCCCGGTATCTGCTCTTGTACGGCAGCAAGTATGCCCTGGTGTCTATCAGATATGACACCCACCTCCCTACCAGGGCCGACCACGTGCCTCCGAACGAGCCGCAAGAACCATGCCCAGCTGTCTTTGTTCTCCCTCTCAACCAAAGCAAACGCCAAAGGAACCAACGCGTTGTCTGCGTCACAGGAAATGGCTATCAGAAGTGTGCCCTGGTACTTGCCAAGAAGAAACGTACCGTCAATGGAGAAGACGGGACGACAATGCCGAAAGGCCTCGATGGACTGAGCAAAGCACCAGAAAGCACGGAAGAATATCTGCATCCCATCTTGAGTCCATTCGTTTGGTTTCGGGACGTACTCATAATGCATGCCTGGATTAACCGCTTTGATTGCATTGAAGAGTGCTGGCAACTGCAAGTACCCATCTTCCTAGTCCCCATATATCATCTTCCAGATGCGTTGCTTTGCCCTCCATGCTTTTCCATACCTTATCTCGTATCCAAATTTCTCCTTAACAATCCCAGCAAGTGTCTTCACCTTCATATTGGGTTCTCCCTTTACTATGTGACATAGTGACTTGGCAATAATGGTAGAGGTCAACTGCCGATGCTTCTGTTTGAGCTCTGCTTCGGCACAAGTGTGTAGGCCAACGATTTTTGTGATCTTGAACTTTCCCGTGTCCTTCTGTTTCCTAGCACAAACCCTCCATTCACATGTTTCCTTCTCGCACACAACTGTGTACCTCCGCTCCACATAAGAATGCCTCACCTTGAATGGCCTTTTACGAATCACTGAATACTCCTGCAGCCACCTTCTCAATGCAGACAAGTCCTCAAACATCATGCCCTTCTCAATTGTCATGCTTGAACCGGCCTCAGGAGCATCTAGCAGCTCGTCATCCCTTCCTTCTGCATAAGCCCCATGAGAATGCCTAAGATCGCTGAATTCATGAACTGATGGATCCCGGCCAGGGCAATAACGCCTGATCAGCTCAATATCACTTTCGGTCAGCTCTCCAAAAGGGCGGTCATCGTCAGAATCAACGGCCCTTGCGATCTCGTAAGGCTGCAGATCATCCACAATTTGAACATCCACACTGTTGGAGTCCCTGCAGACTTCTTCAACGTTGCCAGATGGAGCAACGGGAGGAACACCAATATTATCAGGAATGTCTCCTGCATCATAAGCACGAAAACGATGGGATTGAGACAAAAAAAAACAATGACGGGAAAAGGCTAAAGTGTGGCTCCACACTTACTGGGATGATCCTGAGGGGCCGCCACAACATCATCAGTCCGACATTCAACTCGAACTGGTTGAGAAATCTGAACCTCGTTCGGGGCAGATAGAGCATCGGGCACCTCAGGCACTTCTTCCACATCCACCGCAAGATCCGGTAACGGAGGGTCAAAGGGTGCCTGATCACCTAGTTCTGGTGAATAACCGTGAGTGGTGGGATCAATGGACACCTTCCGCACAACAACGTCCAAACATTTTAACTCATTCCTCATAACCAATTTGACATATTTGTCCCACTCATCCTCTGAACCAATTAAGATCAACCGCCTGAGAATTGTGTCTTTCGAACCGAAGTGAAGTAACCCCTCAACTGTGATGCTCTCCTCGTTTGCATGACAATGTAGCTTCTCCCGAGCCCTAGCAACCAACTCACTAAACGACGGCCGATCACCGAATATCAAAGGCACCCTTTGCATTTCAACAAATTGAACATTTCCATAATCATCACTTGTCACACTGCCTCCATGATATAGGGTCACTAGGTTGTCCATCTAGTTCATACACAAAACCAAACTTAATACCTTTAAGCGAAATTTTGGATAAATCACATGCATACTTGTTTAAGCAATAAAATATCTAAATGAACCCTTTCCCATTCAAACATCTATATATCTAATAGGATCCAGATATAGTCACATGAGATTTTCAGTTATAATATGCAGCCTAAATTGTCTTTTTTTGGAGTCAAACAGAACCACCAATATTTATCTAGATATTGTATTAATCACACCAAAAGTCTAAAATCATTATGCCTTCTCGTAGGTACCATAGATATGGAGTGAACATTAAGCGACGGTGTGTAACATATGTGGAAAAAAATTCACGATATACTAGAGATTCACCTTGAAGGCTTGCGGGGGCCGGGGAGGCGGTGGCGGGCGGGGAGCTAGGCGCTGGCGGCCAGGGAGGCGGCGTGGGCCGGGGAGGCGCTGCCGGCCCGGGGAGGCGGCGGGGAGGCGGCCGGGGCGGGGAGGCGGCGGGGGCTGGGAAGGCGGCGGGGAGACGGCCGGGCCGGGGAGGCGGCGGGGGCCGGGGAGGCGGTGGCGGGCGGGGAGGCGGTGGGGGCCGGGAAGGCGGCCGGGGCGGGGAGGCGGCGGGGGCCGGGGAGGCTGTGGCGGGCGGGGAGGCGGTGGCGGCCGGGGAGGCGGCGTGGGCCGGGGAGGTGGCGGGGGCCGGGAAGGCGGCGGGGAGGCGGCCGGGGCGGGGAGGCGGCGGGGGCCGGGAAGGCGGCGGGGAGGCGGCCGGGCCGGGGAGGCGGCGGGGGCCGGGAAGGCGGCGGGGAGGCGGCCGGGCCGGGGAGGCGCTGGCGGCGGGAGCTGGGGAGGCGGTGGCGGCCGGGGAGGCGGCGGGGAGGCGGTCACGGCAGGAGTCGGGGGCTGAGGGCAGACGCGACGCGAAATGGGTCGGCCCGGCCGACTGGGTAAATGCCGCTAGCTCGGCGCCAAGATCCACGGCTCCGAGGTCGGAGCCACGAGTCACGGCGCCGAGCTCGGAGCCGTGGATCACGGCGCCGAGCTTCTGCCACGTCGGCACCACGCGGGTCGCCACGCTGGTGCCGGCCTGGGGCCTCGGAGCCATGGATCACGGCGCCGAGACGTGTTACCTCGGCGCCGTGATCCACGGCTCCGACCCCCTGGGTCCAAAAACGAAATTAAAACCACCAGGGGTCTAAATGTGAATATTTTTCAAAAAAAGGGCTTAAATAGAAAAAATTCGGCCGAATCCACCCATGCATCTCGACCTTCGCTTTTGCTCCTGCTAGGGTTAGGTTTTATTCCTTACATTCTCAAGGATCTCATGGCTTGCTGTGGAGTACAGACCGGACAACTAGGTGGTGCTTGCTTATGTTTTTGACTTGCAATAGTCACTTCATCATTTACCATTTTGGTCTCTTCTGTTTTCTCCCTCAGATACTCAAACACCACAGATATTACAGTATAGTATGAAAGTTGGAAAGCCAATCCAGGGAAATCAAAACCACTGTGGCATGGTGGACCAAGTTCCAAACCGGTCTGGCTTGGGTATGTAGGAAGGATCTGGGTGCATTGCCATATGTACCGTCTGCTGGCTGGCTACTCTCGTGGGTTTGTACAAGCAGTAAATCATCACTCAGTGAGGTTGTGCATCGAGTTATGAGCACCATATCGTTCTTTACGCTAGTTGTATGTACAAGTAGTAAACCCGTTTATGGAAGTGGCCTTACTAGGTTTACTTTGCAGCTTTAACAGGTACTGTGATCCTGTTACATTAATGGACTGAAAGTCACGTTATGCATACACGGGGTAGAATGGGAATATGTTGTGCTGACGCAATGAATGGGAATATTAGTTTTTTTAAGACACCTGCTTATGCAGCATTGCTTGACTGACATATCAATATATCTCCATCGAGGATTTTGGATACCTTGTAAATTTTATTCGTATGAGCATCAAATCATATATCAATAAGATTGCATTAAAACAACACACCGATAGTATTACAATAGTAAAGGTGACCTTTTGTTTATTTAGATTGCCATGAACTTTGCCCATGTTTTTAGGAAATAGTGAATTCTATGCTACTTGTATTTCACTTGTGATTTCAGATAGTACAATGTATTTCACTTGTTATTAGTAGTAACTTGTTACTGCCACAAGTACCGTCAAATTTAACTATTCCTTTAAATGTACTGATTTATTTTGAATGGCAGAAGAATTGCATGAATATGATTCATGTATACCATTGTGTTGCTTCTTGATACAAAACAGATCAAGCATAAATAAGATGAACATAATTACAATATTTTTTTGAATCATCAATATAAATGATATATTTATATATAATATAATATAATAGTTTTTTCATAAATCAAATAAAATATAGTACGATTACATCATTCTTGTGCAGTGCTAGTCACTCCAACAACATCTCATACTACTTAACATTAATTCTCGATGTATGGACTAAAATTCTAACGTTAAGTGCCAGATTGCCACAGCAAAGTGCTTAACATTTTGAAGCAGGCCAGGTTGCCTACAACTGAACAACTCAACAGAATCTAATTTGAAAAAAGACAGGTCATAACAAATATAACTCAAAACAATTAAATTAGAACTGTAGAACTGCAGAACTGATTTTAAGGGACTAGAGGTATGGTTTTCCCTATTTGACATAGCAGAACTGCAGAAGTCCATGCTTTTGGTTTATAATCTTTACTGGGTTTACTTTGCAGCATTAATAGGTACTGTGATCCTGTTACATTAATGGACAGAAAGTCACGTTATGCATACATGGGGTAGAATGGGAATATGTTGTGCTGGCGCAATGAATGGGAATATTAGTTTTTTAAGACACCTGCTTATGCAGCATTGCTTGACTGACATATCAACATATCTCCATCGAGGTTTTTGGATACCTCGTAAATTTTGTTCGAAAGAGTATCAAATTATACATCAATAAGATTACATTAAAACAATCAAATTATACATCAATAAGATTACATTAAAACAACACACCGATAGTATTGCAATAGTAAAGGTGACCTTTTGTTTATTTAGATTGCCATGAACTTTGCCCATGCTTTTAGGAAATAGTGAATTCTATGCTACTTGTATTTCACTTGTGATTTTAAATAGTACAGTGTATGTCACTTGTTATTAGTAGTAACTTGTTACTACCACAAGTATCGTCAAATTAACTATTCCTTTAAATGTACTGATTTATTTTGAATGGGCAGAAGAACTGCCCTATATTAAAAGTACAAAGAAAAATTATCGACAGATAAAGGGAGTTTGGAGTGCCAGGCCAAAGACAGACCACACCCTAAGGATAAAAATTAATGTGTTACAGAAGTAGGTGCTAGTTCCATTAGCCCTTTTGCCCCTGCTAGAATGTAGGTTTGAGTCTCCTTAATTTTGGCGATCAAAGATGTGATAGAGGACGCTACTGAACAGACGATACGGGAATTCCGTTCTTTCCAGATTTTTCAAGTGACGAGCATCATCAACGTGGCTAGTGATTTCCATGGAGCACCTGGCTTTAGGATGGCTTTAGTGATTTTCTAGATTCTTGTCATGTAGTGACATTCGGCGAAGAGGTGGATGGTGGATTCTGGGGTATTCCTACAAAAGGGGCAAACTGATTGGTTTGGCAACCCTCTCAAGGATAGGCAGTCAGGAGTCCACAGCTTGTTCTTTAGCGTCAGCCATGCAAAGATTTTTCATTTTTAGGGGGCCCATGTCTTCTAGACTAGGGGGTTCATGGAGATGTTTATTGCTCTGAAAAACTGCACTTTGTATGCTGATGCCGCAGTGTAGCACCAAAACTGATTTATTTTGGCAATTCTGGTAGCAGTAGTTCTGTTCACTTTATCAACTAGTTCTAGGCAGAGGCTACTAGGATAGGGCATTTCGTAGAATTTATTTGATTCAACTTTCCATGGTACCTCCCCGTTTAAACAAGAATTCTACTTCCTCTAGCATTTTGTGTTTTTTGAGCGAAGAACTTTGGAATTCAGTTTTGTGATTTAGGGCTACTTCCATGTGGTTTTGGCTTTTATTGTTGGTAGATTTGGAAGTTGATTTATTTCCTGGTGCTAATTTTTTACTCCCATTGTTTTAGTTATGTCTTGATTTTGGTGAAGATGTCTTAAGCGTGAGCCCAACGGCAGGCCACACGACTTTAAGGGGTTTATTGATAGGAGCATCAACCTATTGACGACGATCTATACACTCAGCATAAGATCGCCAGGGAGTTCCAAGGTCTCAAGAGTCGTGTCGTGGAGGTGAGCGAGCGACGCATGAGGTCCAAGCCAAACAACACACCCATAGATCCTCGAATGGTGGCACTGTATGCGGAGACGGCAAGCCTTGTGGGTTTCGATGAGCCGAGGGACTATACAATCTACAAGAATAATTTGGCCAGGCAATGGGTAGCTCAAGGTTTTGTAAGTAAAGCTCATTGGTGAGACAAGGATGATGTTGGAAAGAGCATTTTCAATGAGCTCATCAGCAGGAGCATGATTCAACCGGTAGGTACAGGCTATATGATGTTCTATTTGGATTCTTTAATTTGTAACCTGCGAGTCACGAGGAGAAACAGTTCAGAATGCTTCGCACTGAATTTATTTCCGTCAATAAGCGACAGGCAATATGATATATATCGTACTGTAGGAAAAAGATACGAAGAGATTTCACACCCATATGTATCTATCATGTTTTAAATTTATTTGGTTTCGTATTGATCACATGTGAAAAGGTGATGGAAAAAGAGAGTGGTGCGATTGGTCTGTTGGGAGAATGGTCCTCATCTTGGCCCAAATGACTCACGGCACTGGCAGGACAGGCCAGCACTTCATGGGAGCTCACAAGGCCAGAAAAAGAGCATGTATGTCTTTAGGAGAGTACACTTAGATAGGAGTATTTGTGTAACAAAAAAAGGACATATGTACCTTTATAAAGATATAAATACATAGGGATATCTATATAAATAAGCCCCCTATGGATATATATACATGCTTGGGTATGCTATGGGAAAAGGCAAAGTACTCTTTTTTAGCAAAGAGACAGATATTACTAACTTTTAAGACACTAGCATAAACTTCTATTGTTATCTTTAATATGTGTAAGGTCACAAGCAGTCCTTTCACGATCTTCCTGTAACCCCCTTGCTTCACTAATACGGTCAATAAAACTTGACGAAAGGGATCGCATTTGTGCGGGGCTGGTCTCCTCCTTCCAAGTTCTGTCAGCGAGAGCTAGCATATAACTAACAAAAGCTATCATCCTATATATGTATGCTTCGCTATAAAGTATACGTACTAGTACTACAATAAAAATAGTGCGATCCGTCAACATTTCTTTTTGCTAAGTTGATCTTTAGCTGAATTATTAAACGTGAACAAGGTGCACAAAGGGAAACTTAGCTATAGCGTACGATGTTTTCTTTCCTATTTTTTAATCTTGTCCTACAAATTTATGCACATGAAAGGACAGACATTTGCAACTAGGAAGTATGCACGAAAGGCTACAGATTTTGGGATGCTTTGTGTCATTAGCCATTAATTTCCGCTGTTATATGTAGCAGCCTCCACGGCAGTTGCACGCACCACACCACACCTCACTTCATTTCACACCACACCTCACTTTATTTCTGCTGTCATAGTAAGTAAGTAGAAAGAAAGAAAGAAAGAAAGAAAGAAAGAAATGGAGATCTTTCCATGAGGTCTTCTTCATCCCGAAGTGACAAGCAACATGATATGCGTTCTGTAGGAAAATATATGATATTTGACATCCATATGTACCTATCAACTTTCATTTACCTTTTGTTTGGCATCGTGCAAAGTGTAGGACTTCAGGATTAGATACAGTTAATATTGACCACATATGAAAAGGTGATGGGAACAAAAAAAAAGGAAGAGAGACCCATATACCGATAGAGCAATGCGCACTGACCTCGATCGAAATGCACTCCAAAGAAAGCTGCACGTACGACGGTAGACGCTGGACACCTCACTTCATTTCACACTCCGACATACAGTGACACAGTAAGTAGAAAGAAAGAAATGGAGATCTTTCCATGAGGCCTTCTTGATTCCTAAGCGACAAGCAACATGATATGCGTCCTGTAGGAAAAGATAGGAAGATATTTGACATCCATATGTACCTATCAACTTTCATTAACCTTTTGTTTGGCATCGTGCAAAGAGCACCTCATTCTCCATCATTAGGACTTTAGGATTAAAGATGGAGTCAATATTGAATGCGGCTTCTCTGTCCGGCCTTGTGTTTCCATCCTTATTCCCTCCGCGTGGCAAGTATCCGTTGGCTATGTCCCTCCTTATTCCGTTTTCATGATTATAATAACTAGTTTTTCTCTCTATTATTCTCGCTTTCTGATGAGGACTAATATCTCATCCGCTCCAACTCAGATAATGTGCACCTCCTCGTCACATACACAGCCAACATATGCTTGCCACGCGGAGGAAATATAGATAGGAACACCAAGACCAGAACAGGGAAGCCGCATTCGTTGATACTGACCACATATGAAAAGGTGATGGGAACGGAAAAAAAGGTAGAGAGACCCCATATGCGGATAGAGCATATGGGGGTAGAATAGGAATATGCTATGCTGGCGCAATGATTGTTTGACCAACTTAGTTTTTTTAAGACACCTGCTTATGCAGCATTGCTTAAGACTTGACATCAATATTTCTCCATTGAGGTTTTTGGATACCTTGTAAATTTTGTTTCGTATGAGCACCAAATTATACATCAATAAGATTGCCTTAACACAGCACACCGATAGTACTGCAATAGTAAAGGTGATCTTTTGTTTATTAACTTTGGCTTGACATTTACTCATGCTTTTAGGAAATAGTGAATTCTATTGTACTTGTAAGTGATGTAGCGTTGACATGTGAGTGTCGATGGACTCAATTTTTGTACAATAGACTAAAAATTCCCGGCCCGTTGAACGTAGATCCCAGACAAAACTAGCGCAGCCCGTTTGGGTTCAAAATGACCACTTATCCGGCCCAGACCAAATTCATCTAACTTTACGGGCCAACATCGAACACTGCTTGGACCAACATACGGTTAGCTCACCACGGCCCAGAACAAAAGTCGGCGAACAATTCAATTTCACTGACCTATCTACTGACTACTTTAACATTCTAATGTATCTTAACACAGCACCAATGTCCCATCAAAAGTCCACATTAATCCAATGTTAATATGTAATGTATAGCAGCAATGTAGCAGACATAGCACATTGGTTGTGTTCTTTAACAGGCTTGAAAATCATATTCATGAATGATTGAAAAATAATGGACTACTACATAAGAAAAGTTGAATGTTGTATATAGCAGCAATATAGCTGACAGCACATTAGTTGAATTCTTAACAGGTTTGAAAAGCATATGCATGGGTGATGGAAAAGATGATTGAAATTTCAAAAAAAAAAAGAGCTACTACATATGAAAATATGAATGTTTTAGCTTATGACCATTGATGTGGGCATCTAGATGACTCCACTAGGGAATCATAGATTCATTTTTTTTTAGATAAAGGATAGAAATATCCAGCTTCATCTATCAACCGATAGAATCAGGCCAATTATTACAAAAGGCAGCCCATGGCCTATAGCATACTCTGTTGTGGCCATGGCTTTTGAGTGAGTTCTATGTTGAGTTGTTGGTTCACCATGTAATGTAACCTGCAGCATTCTTTTTGTTCAGGTTGCCCTCATCATTTGTTTCACGCCAATGATGAAATTTCTGACCAATGATGAAATTTCTGAGAGTTTAAACATTGCTTTATAGTCGATGACATCCTTAGACAACCTTGAGTTGTTGGAGCAAGCAATCTCAGGTGTACTGGGATTTTGAAATTTTTCGCTCTTAGTTGCCATGTGATAATTAAGTTGACGATGCTGCGGCGCATTTCATTCGTACATTGTTTTGTTCTCATTTGTCAATATGGTAGCTGACCTGCTAGCTGCTACTTACTATACGCTCACGAAACTGTACCTTTTAAGCATTTGACATTTACTTTCATCATTCTGTGTTTTTAGTGGTATTAATGCTTTTTTAGTTATATTCAACCGAATTTTGGATCTGGCAAGTGGCTCGTCAGTCTCCCTAGTTTGAAATGGTTCTCCTATATGTTGGTAGATAATCATGCACACTCTCACCTTTTGTTTCTCGAAGAAAGTTTCAATCATGGCCAAACCGATGGAACTGCGAATTCTCTGGATGGGCTGCAAATCTGCAAACACGTTGAGAAAATACGACTGTCTCGTAGCTGTGCATGTGTCTTCTTATGCCGTACGGTTGATCCATGAAGTGTAAAATTCATTTTCGGTGGTGTATACATCCCATAGAAGTCGAAGAGTTAAATTAGCCCATTAGCATCTCGTATCAGCCTAAATGGAACATTTAACACATTTACGGCAAGTAGAACGTTTGTCATTCCCAAGTCTGGACGCTCTTCGTCCATTGAAGTACCAACAGATTTTCGGTCAGCAATAGAGAAACTTGCGGCCGAAAGAAAGAATTTTCGGCCCACAAAAGACGACAAAGAAGGCGCTTTCGGCCTACCAAGGCCGACGTAATAGAAATTTTCGGCCCGCTCAGACCCATTAACGTCCGAATGAACGTAGACATGGTCAAATATACGAGTTATGAGGTAGTAAGAGCTAGTACACTCTGGCGAAAGCCTCTGGCCTGTTCTTCGCTGTTTTTAAAAGTGATATTTAGTTTTTACTATAGTATCTAATTTTTAAACGAAATATTTTTTAAAACGGGGTCTACAAGTTAATTATAGTATACGTTAAAAACTTAATATCTGTATTAACCAAAATCGCAAACAAATGCCTTTCTCTGTAATCTCTGTCGCGAATAGCCTAAAATTAAAAATTTTCAGCCAAAAGCCAATGCCGTAAGCAAAAAAAAAAGAAAAGAAAAGAAAGAACAAGCGCTCTGCTTGACAGCAAAATGAAGGTTTAAGGGTATATAAACAACTAGTGAGATCGAGGGCATCTCTTTTGTTTCAAGGGATAGAAAATTTCGAAATAAATCCTAAATTCAAAGAAAAAAATCACAACTTGTTAACGTCATTGAGCCAATGTTCTAGAATTGGAGATATGTTGTTGTGGTATACTCTCTCAGATTGATCGCTGCTGGTACGCTAATGTAAGTCACTCAACTTGTTATCTTAGAGACTAGCTAGAGGGATCACACAAGTTGCTTTAGCATCCTCATGTCTTATTGGCATCCTCTTCAGTTAGTCTCACAGTTGCTGAAATACAGACGCTGAATTTCTCGACGCAAGGATTCAGCAACAACCGACGGAAGTTAACATAATGCATTTCATCCTTCTGCTCCCGCACATTGACAACGCATTGAACGACTTTCAAAATATCAAAAGAACGGACCCTAAAAAAACTAGGAAAGAACGGAGGCACTAGTGAGAAAAAAACTAGGAGTGGCTAGTGGTAATTGTTGTAAATAATATGGGATGAGCATATTTTCAATTTTAATTTCAGCAATAATACATAATATGCAAGTATGATAAATATGGCATAAAAATGACTTAATCAACATATAATCATATGAATCTTGTAAGTCATTCCAAAATAAACATATGCCCAATATAAATGTCATATAAGAGTGCAAGACTGGCATAACCTCATATACACAAGTGCATAGAAATGCTAATCTCAATGGAAACTTAATATATATGAGTATATGACCAAATTCAGCATATGAACAACAAATTGTATTTTCTTAAGTGCTCTCAAAAGGCTAGTTGCACAAGATTTAATCTTGGCCGTCTCCACCATGACAAATCTAATCTTGATTATACATGACAGTTATAGATTAGATCTTGAGCTCAAATTAAACCTTTCTGTTTACCAAACTCTAACAGATCATGAAAATAGCTTTCTGGACAGAGCCAAAAATCCCAAAACAATCTTTCATTCAATCACAGATATTGTTATTGAATTAACAGAATTACAGGGTTTGGCAATGGTCAGAAGAGACTCAAAATAACCATTGAACAGATCTAGCATAGGATTCAGCAAGAACAGAACAGCAAAGCAATGATCATTGAAAGTAAAATAGCAGATTTAGCTAAGGTTCAAGATCAATCTACCATCGCATCTATATATAATCTCAGTTTTGTGTCATTTCATCACAGAGCAATCAGCCCACAACAATTTTCCTTTGCAAATTTCCCTTTAACAGACTTACTGATATGCGAAGTGTGTCAAGAAATTGCAAAGAATCAACAGCTAGTATACCCACAGCAGTGGTGATACTGAAAATCACCGTGAAGAAATCAGAAGAGGCAAGGCACGCTCACAGCGCTGTCCTAGAAAACCTAGCACCCCTCTGTGCTGCTCGCAGAAGAAGAGTGTGGTAGACGGAGATACAATGCCCACTCCAACCTCGGGTAGTTGACGCCGGAGATGACGGTCAGGGTGATGCCGCACAAGATCGACGAGTGCTCTGGCGAGAACACTCGTGAACACCAAGAACAGGTCACAAATCTCCCACAAAACACAGCTCAAGTCTGAGACAAATCCAGCTCTAGAGATAAACCCACACCTTTCCTCTCGGCAAGATCCAAGAAAATGCTCGAGGAAACCGCGCGGGAAAAACCCTAGAACGGCAATTTGCGCTCCACAGCCGACGGCGACAGGAAAAAAACCCGGCCAACGGCTCTTAAGACTCAAAATCGAAGGACCACTGAGAGAGATTTGAGATCAGAGAGGGGAGAACTCTCTCATGCATTCGGTCACCAAAGAGAGGAGAGGCGCCATTTAAAGGGGAGCGGAGCAGAGGGCGGTGGGCTGCAGCCACGGCTGACGCTGAAGCATCCGCGCCGGTGGCGCCTCCTTCGCCGCCGCCGCCACTCGACTCGGTCTCCCGAATGACACGAACTCTGCCGCTCCACCTAAATGCAAGGAGCTAGGCCGACGCGAACGCATACGCGCACGGGAATGGGAGGAGACGCGGTCTCCTCCCGTTATCTTCTCGGCCGGCCCACTGACAGGTGGGCCCCACCTCTCTCTCTTCTTTTTTTCTTTTTCAATTGAGAAATTACCAGAATGCCCTTCAGAAAACAACAGTAATTACTGCAACACAATGTGTGTACGCCATCTTCATTAAGCAAATTAGCATGAACCAGAGACTGACTGCACAGAGATCAACTGCCACTATGTCTGGTGTGCTGTGCTGCACTGCACAGATGTGTCATGCAAGCCAAGAAAAAAAAAAGAAATACAAGAAGCAGCACACCACACAAACACATGGGTTTTTACGCGCTGTTGGAAAGGCCCAATCCCTATTGGCGGGACATGGTCTTCCTCGCGCGCCTTCTCGCATCCCACTCTCGAACCTACCCATCGATGTCTCCCAAGCGCAAGTCTCCGGCGGTGACTGCGGCCCCGGTAGGGTCGCCGAGGAAGACGCAGAGCATGGCAGCCGGCAAGCGGGCCGCCGGAGCTCCGTCGAAGATGGCCAAGAAGGAGACGGTGGCGACGGCGCCGGGGGCCGAGCAGAACGGGAGGAAGAGGGCCAAGAAGGAAGCAGAGGTGGAGGAGGATGGCGGTGCTGTCGCCAAAGACGGGAAGCGCGTCGTCGTCGAGGCTTGGTAAGTGCGTGCGTGTGCGGGTGAGGTTTTCTTTTTGTTTTTGGGATTTTGGACGATTTTAAGGTGATTCCGAGTTTAAGGTCGGGATTAATGGATGGATGAAAATGTAGATTTCTTGTGTTATTCTGGGGTCTAGATGGGATAAAAGGTGGTAACTTTGGGGTAACTAATTTTTGGGGAGAAATCAAGTGGCTGCGACATTTAGCAATTCTCTTCTTTTCTTTTTTAGGTTCGCTCGCGCTTGCGGATTGTTTGGCATGGAAACTAATAGATATTTTATCTCTTGCGGTTTAATTGCTTCTGTGAGCAACGAGAGGAAACTGTACTATCCATATTGAATTTAATTACCTTTTTAATCTGTAGTTAAGTGTCAGGCCCGTATCTGAGAATTTTAGGCCCTAGTGCAAAATACAAAATGGGGTCTATTTCAGACAAATACAGATACCAAAGTGTATTTGAATTTTACATTATAACAGACTTGTTTTTTTTGCAATATTAAGAACTACAATAGAAATTCATGCTAAAGGAGTAATGGGTGAATCTTACTGAAATCTTCTTAGCTTCTAGTAAAAAGCATCATTCTTCTGGTATTCTTCGAAATAAAATCTTCAATTATGTCTTCATATTTAATCTAAATGCTGATGGCTTGGCTCCTGAATTGCTATTGCTAAATGCTGATGGCTTGGCTCCTGAGAGGTGAGAGCAACGAGCAGGCAGTAGTCACTAGTCAGCCATGTTTCTTGTATACAGGAGGGAAGGGGAAAAGAATTAAAGAACGCAGCAAAATGCGGAAAGAGGAATCAAGTTTTTAACACCGATGCCAAACCGCTCACACAGAACAAATGCGAAACATCAAACATCCTAATATCCTATTCAACATCCACCGAACATGATGTGATTTGCCAATTGCCATTGATGCAATACAAAGGCAGGAAGGTGTGTCCGTCTAAATAAATAATCCAAGCCAGGCAGGAAGGTGCATCCAGCAAGTCACTAAGTCAGCAACCTGCTGCTGCTGCTGCAGAGCCGCTTCCAGCCGGATCGCCGACAGCCGACGCGGCGACAACGACGGCGGATCACTGCTGACGCCTGACGGCCAACTCCTTGACCAACGGCGGATCGCTCGGCCGGTCCTATCGAAGTGTCGATTCGACTTCGTGTCTTCGTCGTTCCATCTTCTGTCTACGAGTACGAGGCCATCAAAGCCGGAAGCTCTACACGTGAGGAGTCGGATGGTCCGATGGGGGCCCAAAAATTTTGGGGGCCTAGCGCGATCGGTCCACTTGCGCTGGGCCATATACGGGCCTGTTAAGTGTGACAAAAAGGAAAATGGAAATTGGAGGAGGAAGAAGCAGGAAATATATGAAGCCTGCAGAAGTCTAATAGGAGTCACAGGTTGGAGTATATGAAGTTACTCATATAAAGAAAAATTCCAAACTTCGACCAGCCCATCTGTAAATTATGTAGTTTCACTCTGGCAGTTACCGTCTTTACCTTTGTCCAGTCACTGTATTGGAGCCCAGATGTCTCTTAAGCTCGCTTGGAGAATCACCTGTCTAAAGAATATCTGGTTCTGAAGAAAAATGTTCTCCTTGGGAGTGCTGTTCGTCAAGGAGTTTTGTAGGTTGTCTTTATGCAAGCAAATCCCCAATTTCTATTCCAAACTTTGACCGGCTCATCCGCAAATTATGTAGTTTCACTCAGGTAGTTCAGATTAGTGAGTTCCGCCTTCACCTCTGTCGGATCACCTGCAAGTGTATTGTAGCTCAGATGTTCATTAAGCTGGCTTGGAGTGTCACTTGTCTTCTCAAGACTTGAATAGTGAGTTCCTAAAGAAGAGTGGGCAATTTGCTTCTCTGGTTCTAAACATTGCTCTCCTTGGAGGGCTGTTCGTCCAGGGGGTTTTGTAGGTCGTCTTTTATGCAAGCAAATCACCAATTTCAACAGAAGACAAATTCTTCTGGGTAACAAGGGACGTACAGAACCTCATTTCCGTTTTTTAATTCAACAAAGGGGACATACAAGCAAAATACGCTCTTTATTGTTTCTCGGATCAATGGACTGCTTGGGTATTGGACTATCTTGTAGATAGATATTCGTATGATTCCTAATGTAGGCTGCTAGGAATTTTTTGTTAGGTGGATGCAGCCATTGTTTATGTCTACCGGTAAAACTCGAACTGTTGTTTTTTATGGAAAAGGGTGTGGGAGTTTTTAGGCTTCTTGTTTTCTTTTTGTGTAGATACAGTACCGCCTGCCTTACATGTCATAAAGCAAACAGTGCTTTTAACATCAGCCCAATCTGTTTGTATTCACTATACTCGGCTATTTTTTTACTTTAATTGAGTGCTTTTTTTTTTACCTTTTTGTTCCTGCAAGTGGTTGGAAAAAATTATAACAGGTTCTGAAAATAGAGGATTGCATTAGCATTGAGCCCAATAGCAAGGTTGCAACAAATCGCTGTGAAATTAAACATTGTTAAACCCACATGTCAAAACAAACAACTATTTGGATTGTCAATCATGTAGCTGTTTTTTCGTTTTTACAGAAAACAGTGAAGATTGATTATGTTTTGTAATAAATCCGTTATCATTGCTGTTGAGATAATAATTTCGTTATCAACAAACTTATTTTGACAACGCACATTGGAAATAATATTCTCTAATCTCCTTGCCTAGTTGAATGTTCTGCAAGTTTTGTCCAACCTTCTGTAATCTTAATATTTCTTTTCAGTCGTTGTATCGAATACTTCTTGTTGCAATTCTGCTTGTAGTTTCCTCTTATCACTTGCTTCTGTGTCCAATTATCTAGCATTGTAACGCCCTAGGATCCAAACCGGTTTAGGTCTAACCCCATTTTGGATAGGCCACACACACGTAGCAACCCATTTGCACTTTTGTCCTCGCTTCGCGCAAAACGGTTAATCGAGGGTGCTACCATTGGAACACCTAAACTTATATGTAAGTGCTTCTCAAGCTAAACTAGTAAGGTAAGACTAACGCACATCTTTATATGCATATACATATGGACCATCATAGACTAGGGTGTCACAAGCACCCAGTGCAGACAGTTTTAGACCAGAGCTTTGAAGGCGAAGGAAGATCTCAAAAGTGCTGTTCCTGGGGTTTCTGTGATAATCAACCCTGAAAAGGTATATCCACTGTGTAAAAACTTCATATCATCATGAACTTCACCACACTGTGGGTTTCTGTGATTATCAACCCTTAAAAGGCTTCTTTGTTCTCTTGCCTTTCTTGACTAGCATTATTTTATTTTGTCTAATTCTCAGCTACGCCGTGGGTGTCTTGAGATATGTGAGGAAGGTGGTGAAGTGTTCATATCACTCGTAATCTTGTTATATATGTCTGGATTTCTGAATCATATAGTACAACTCAGTTAGCTATAACATTCTTTTCCTTTGAAAACTAGCTATAACCAAAAAACTTGGCTTTGATGACTCAACTGTCGTGGTGCAATACAAATCACAGATAGTTGCTATGCATGTTCACAATACACAATCATAAATAATTTCGATGATCGTTTCCTTAACAGAAAAAGCTTCTCAGTTATCACCCATGATAAAAAAAGGTGATCAAAATCAAATTGTGACTTTTTGTTGCCCCATACACTGAATGAAGCAGTTTCGGCTAGCGTCCACCTGCATACATGTATATCATATATATGACCATGCATCTGGTGAAAACGTATTAAGTTTTTTTGGCATGTATGGTATAGTTACTGATTTGTCCAAATCATGCCACTAAATGAACCAGCAATTTCCTATAGAAAAGGGAGAGACATGAGTTGAAGCACCTTCATTACAAGCTGAATATTGAACCTTCCTCTCAATGCAACTTCATACTAGTATCTTGGATGGCATTTCATCTAGGGGCATCACTCTTAGTAAGGTTTTCCTTAGCTCAAAACTAACAGTTATCAACTTTCTATCTTTTTGAACCATATGAAAAAATTGCAAGGGAGTCCATAGTTTTTAGCGTATTTTATAAATACTTTCATATACGCACATAAAAAGGAGTATATGAAAAAAAAATGTACATACCACCTCAGAAAAATTATTCATACCACCTATATGGTTTTAAATACTTGTATACTACATGCACATACCCTCCGTTACGCGAGATACTCCCTACATTGTGAAATATGACATAGGGTGTAATTACACCCGGGAGTAGAAAAGAGTCTTTCTCTTTGGAGTATATGTGAACAACTGGTGGTATTTAAGGCACCTCCTTCACTTTGAAGGTTTAGAAAATCTCATAATAATTCTTGAACTAGAAAAAGCAAAATTCCTACTTTCCTAGAAATTCTCGCATTAATCGAGAGAAAAAGAGAAGATCTACACAACTTAATTCGGTGGAATCAAATTATAGCAGTGCAGATTAATCATATATAGATGGGAAATTCTCTCATTAATAGAGAGGAAAAAGATCTACACCACTTATTTTGATAGGGTTAGATTATAACAGTATAGATTAATCATACAGATATTACAACTATTACAATATTGTTGTGACTACGTACCAAACAGAACAGACTAGGCCACTAGTGAATCGCCGGAGCCCAATGAATATGGGGAAATGTGGATCTGTCTTGGGACTAGCCAACTTTTTCCAAAAAATAAGTCGTGCCTCCCTATGAGGCTTAAGACACCCTTTTATATCCGAGACATATTACAAGACTAGCCATATCTGGACCTACGTTTATAGAGGCAATTATACGATTTTCCCTAAGTTTACACAAATACCCTAACTAGACCTACATACATAGGGGTAAGACTGGTATTTTACCGTGCCGCAGCCCTATGCTGCACTGGCCATGCCATGGTACTGGCGTATTAGGTTAAGTGGGCCCCAGTGGGGGTTATCCCCCACAAACACTATAATAAGTACAACTATATTCTGAAAAAATAGAGTTATAACACTAATAAAATGGAACATAACGCAGTTTCTGGAGATCATGTCCTGTAGAAAATCTCATAAGGCACAAACACAGATTGCCCAAACAAATCCCAAGACGGGACGAGAAAACAAGCACACCGCACACGTGTTCATAAAATTTCAAGGTTGCAACCGGATAAGTTACATATTGAGCAACCACATGAATGTATTAACAATACCAGAACGCAATAGCAATCACACAAATATTACAACTACTAGAAAATAGAGTTATAACACTAATAAAATAAAACTAGCCGCACAAGTGCACGGGAAAGTATGCTAGTTTAGTAAATGGAACAGATTGCAGTATCCTGGAGATCATGTCCTGTAGAAAGGCACAAACACTGATTGCCCAAACATATCCAGGACAGGATGAGACCGCACACGTGTTCATAAAATTTCAAGGTTGCAACCGGATAAGTTACACATTGAGCAACCGCATGAATGTATTAACAATACCAGAACACAATAGCAATCACACAAATGTCTTACAGTCAGAACCGAAATAGGCAGTACAATTCACGAGAAGTCCAGTAGTAAAACACAAGTAGGGAGAATCGTGAAAGCACATCTTACCTAAAACAAAGCCGGGGGATTCCTGGCTTCTCGTTGCATCCACGTCATCGTTTTTCCTCTCCGGCCGACGCGCGTTTTTCCTCTCCGGCCGACGCGTGCGCGCGTTGCGCTCAAACGCTCCTACTGAGCGGATGGTGGCCTGCCGCTTCCCTGGTGTGGTTTCGCTTCGTCTGACGCGTGTGCGCACCTTCGCATGAGCCCGTTCTCGCTTGGCCTATCGCTGCACCCATTCAGGTTGGCTTCTAGAGGAATCCGCGCCTGGGAGTGTTGGCCGCACTTTATTGGCCGCTTCGATTGCTGCTCCATGTTTGCCCTCATGCGGCGGACCGAAGCTCACGAGGATGGCTATAGATGGTCTTGCTTCTTCGCGACTTTTCGGTTTCAGTCTTTCCCTTAGTTCGTGTGCTGTGCTTGGTATCCTCTCTGATCGGCTTGGTATGCTGTGTGTCGGTGCCGTCCTTCACTTGGGCTGGATTGTTCCCCGTCTGTGCTCCATTTTCGATTTGGTTTCTGGTTGCCGTGCGCCTCGATCTACGCCGGTGGGAGCTCCCGTTGGAGGTATGTTTTATGTTCACCAAAGGAAACTTACATAGTTCGTGTTGTGACGCTGTGGTTGGTTCATTTCCAAACGATGAATTCCTTCCAGGTTTGTCTGTGGTGCAATGGGGGGTGGCAGATTGCGGTTTGTTCCTTTGTTGTTTCAGTGCTTACCAGGTTTGCGTTTCTTCTCTTGTTTGTCTTCTATTTTTGGTTCGTTTGCAGCACGTTGTTGTTTGATTCAGCTTGTGTCCTGTTAGGTCTCTACTACTGCCTTCTTTTCTATGCACATCGGCCCGTCTTAATTGGGGCTAACACGTGGGATTAATTCGGTTTTCCCACGCCGTCAGTTTGCGGTACTATTTTGTGGGTTAGTCCCTTTTCCATGACTTGATACATTTCCGTTTGATTATATCCGCTTAGTGCATTTTCAGTTTGTTATATCCTTGGCTTGATACATTTCCGTTTGATTGCATTAACTTTGTACGTTCTCGGTTTGTTATATTACAATTGCGCCCGGTCTGCGTTCATAGTTTGTTTACTTGATCTATTAGCCAATCTGCGTTCATAGTTTGTTTACTTCAACTATGCGGTCCAGGTGCATTCTTTATGTCCACGTCTACAGCTATGTCCTTACTATGAATGCTGTTCGTATGCTTTGGTACAATCATGCTGTGTTATGTTCGATAGATTTCCAGCTGACGCTCATAATTTCTGCTATTTGCTTTTCTATGCAGGAGGGTCTCCAGATTGTTCACTACACTGTGATGTGAAACGTGCTTGCCTTGCCTGCAGCCTCAGGGTTTACATTTGGCTTTTGTCTGTCTTCTTTTGTTCGTACAGCGATTTGCCTAGCCCATCGTGGTATTTATTTCTTTTACAAGGTTACCTGTTTATGTTCATCAGTTTCATTTACCAAGCTTTTATGTATTATCTACTTTACTTTTCTTAGTTTCCCATGGGTTATTTCCCTGCTTTTTTATGCTGGTTGTTTTACTTGATCCAGTTCATCCTACTAGAGTGCAACAAGAGAACCCAGTAGATGGGAGCTATCTGGTTAGGCTACCACATTTTCCATATGCTAACATTAGTCACAACAGAGATCCAACTAAATTTTAGTTTAGTTACATTGCATGCCTGATTGGTCTATTCACTATGTCACGTTTGCTCTCCGAGCCTTACGGCTAGCCTATTTTAGATGACCGCCTACATTTCCACTTAGTTTCTTTTATTTGTATCCGTTTAACGTGTGTTAGTGCATCCTTACCTACCTTTCCCATTTAATTTACCTGCTACATATATGCTGCTTGTGCTCCTATGCTTACAGTTACCCCATTTTATGTGGTACTCTAAATTCTCGACTGGTTGTTTCCTTGTTTTTACTGTGGTCCCGCTTCTCTTGATGTTGCCCACATGGTGCTTGCCTTTGGTTTACTATCTGTAGACTTATCTCGGCTACTTGCCTGTTCCTACCTTTGCTATTTATTCTTACTCTTTCCTTCCTGAGTTTATGGACTTCACATCAATTCTTGCGTTGCTTGTTTCAGTTATTTAGTTTGATGAATTTAGCTACCTTGGATCCTCGATTGGCTGCTTTCTTCTTCTTCCTGCTTCCACTTCTCTGTGTTTAAATAGCTGGTTCATGTCTACGCATTGTTGGTTCATTGTATTGGCTGCTTGTGCTTCTGTCCACGTTGCCTGCATGGTGTGGAGCTCACGCTTGCTATATGGAAATTTGTTTCCATTATTTTCTTCTACCTTTGGTGACTGCTTCTGTCTGATCTCCTTTTTTCCCCTTATAGTCTTGCGCTTTTGTCTACATTGTTAGCCTGTTTGTTTCCGTCTGGTTTTTATTTGTATGCTTGCAGTCAACCCATTTTTTACAGCACAATTTATATTCCCAATTCGTTGATTTATTGTGCTATATATTTCTGATGTTTCAAACGTTAACCGCACTGGTTTGTTGTATTTACTGTTTCCATCTTTAAAAATGTTTGCCGTGTGGTATTTACATTAGTTGTGTTACCCATTTCGTTCATCCAGTTCGTGTATCCTGTTCTTACTTACAGGTTGACTACTTAACAGATCTGTGCTTCATGTTCTTTCTCCGTATCCACATAGATCATGGTAACAAATTAGCAGACTGATCAAACCATTCAACTAGGTACACTAAATACGTTCATACGTACCAAAGTCCCAGTATTATGCTAAAATTCATGCGTTTATGCACACAAGGGGTAGAGTTTTCCTAAAAATCTGAATAGGTTAAAATGTGAATTGAATGGTTAGTTCACTGGTAGTTCATTATGTGAATGGTTAGGTCATAGGTGATTCATTGGAGCGAATGATCAGCTCACTTGTGGTTACTCTTAATTCCTTTGATTATTTACTTATTAATTATTTTTAAAGTTTGATTTTAATCTATTTAGCGTATTTACTTTAAATTGTTACTTTCTGCCAAATAACCTTTTAGCCATCCTTTCGTAAGCCTTACGTACTATATTGCATCTTTGTTACAAACAACTTGCTGAATACTTTATGTACTCACAGCTATATCCACATTTGCTCAGTTGAGGAAGAAGGACCAGATCAGCAGGAGATACCTGAAGAAGGATATTTTAACGACTTCGCGGGTTAGGATTTCGCTTTCTAGTCGATTGCTTGTGGGCATGTGGAATGACTACTACGCTTATTTTTGTTTTTTACGCTGCCAATTTCTTAAGCTTTTCAGCTACTAATTGTAAGGTTGATCATAATGTCGTAACTCTGATAATTAATAATATTTGAGTCTTTTTCCTAGTGAATCGTGATATGATCTATATTTTATTTTTGTTTATACTATGTATTAAATATGATTGTTAATTATTATAGAATACATAGAAGAGTCTAGATGCACATATTCAAGTCTCGACAGCGTCTGAGCGTGAGAAAGGAGCAAGCACATGCGTGGTAGCCAACGTCTACCAACCAATCCCACACACCTTCATGCTATGAACTGACACATGCAATGCATAAGTGAAGACATGGGGTGATTCTATGGGCTGATTATCAGAATAAAAAAGATAAGGATAATAGTATCTGGGCTGATTTGATTCCCTTGTTTTCTTAAAAAAATATGGGGTATCGCTATCCCGCATCCCGCATCGGATCGAAGCATGCATAAAGGCTCCACTAGCCTACATTATATATATTGTAGTGAAGGCTCCACTTGATAGTTGAAATGTTAACCACTCGTTCACACTATAAAATTTTTACAAAGTTAGCTTAAATTTGTTAGACATGGTGGTGATCAGTTGAACTTTTTTTTGGTGGCTTATAGCTGAAAATACTGTAACTGGCTGAAAAAAATACTATAGCTAACAGAGGTTTATTTAGCACAATTAAATTTTAAAAAAATAAAAATATAAAAAATATGTTAGCCCATTACGTATAATACAAACACATACGGGAAAAAAGAATCGACAAAAAAGCTCAAAAAAAACCAAAAGTTCAAAAAATGATAAAATTTATAAATAATAAAAAATAAGCCGAAAATTTTAAGCCGAAGCGTAATCGATCGGGGCAAACAGCCCAACCGCACAAGTGAGCTCCACTGGCACGTTGGTACGTAATATTTATCTCGTTCTGGGGTCTGCTGCGCGCATGTTCACATGTTATTGCTATCCCGCATCTCTCGGATCGAAGCATGAAGGCTCCAGTACTAGCCTACATTATATATATTGTAGTGAAGATCCGGAGCAGTACGTATATATCTGTTTACGTAATCCGCGTGGAAAATGCGGCAACCAGAAGCCTGCAAGAGCAAGCGACGTGAAATATTTATTTATGCACACGAGGGGTAGAATTTTCTTAAAAATCTGGATGAGTTAAAATATAAATTGAATGGTTAGTTCACTGTTACGTGAATAGTTAGTTCATGGGTGGTTCGTTGGAGCGAATGATCAGCTCACTTATGGTTACTCTCAATTCCTTTGATTATTTACTTATTAATTATTTTTAAAGTTTGATTTTAATCTATTTGGTGTATTTACTTTAAATTGTTACTTTCTGCCAAATAACATTTTAGCCATCCTTTGGCCTTACGTACTATATTGCATCTTTGTTACAAACAACTTGCTTAATACTCTATGTACTCACAACTATATCCATATTTGCTCAGTTGAAGAAGAAGGACCAGATCAGTAGGAGATACCCGAAGAAGGATATTTCAACGACTTTGCGGATTAGGATTTCACTTCCTAGTTGATTGCTTGTGGGCATGTGAAAATTAACTTTCGCTAAACGTGATGAATGACCCTTTGGCCTAGTGGTGGGAGACTGATTGTTCTCTGCCACCCATCTGGGTTTGTCCCTACAATTGAGGTGGAGCGCATTTTCAATGATAAAACGTGCTCGTGCTATGTGAGGTCCTCGTGCCTCTGTAATATGCCTCTGTAATCTACTCATCTGGGTTTTTGCTAATATAAATAAAGTCAGTACAGTATGTACCAGGGTTGGACATTTCGTCCGAAAGATGACGAAATTTCGGAGATTTCGTTCCTTTCGGAGGGCAGCGAAAGAAGAATTATTCGGCCAAAGTTTATCCGAATTTATCATCATTTAAATTTTGTTTAAATTTTGTCCAAAATTTGGTTAAAATTTATCGAAATTTAAATGATGTTTTGAAATTTTGGTCCGAAAGTTTGGCCGAAACGAGCGAAATTTCGCTATTTCGTCGGTTTCGTTGGCCGGCGAAAAAATTTTAATACCGAAAGTTTTTTCCCTGGTATGTACTACAATTAACTAGTAGACTCTATCTTAAAAAGATACTCCGTTTAAAAACTAGTTAGCGTAGAAAAATCGAAAAGTAACTTTTAAAAACCTAAAAGAACAAGGCCGTAGATGGATAGGTTGCAAGCGTAAGGCACGCACACCGCCAGTGCCCGCGCGCCTATATATTGCTCACAGCTCCTCCTCGATCAAGAAGTCAATTAAGCTGCAGCGGTCGATCGACGTAAACAAACCGTCGATCGAGTAGATAGCAAGCTTGAAAATTAATCAAGATGGCTGCTGCTGTTAGCTCTCGTGACCTGCCCATCCGCGTCGTGAGTAGACGCATTGTCAAGGCCTCCGACCCCTCTATCCAACCGCACGTGACCGCCTTCTCAAACCTCGATCTCTACCCCAACAACATCCAGGCCTCCATCGTATGCCTCTACCCTAAGGCAGGCGACTTCGACGCCGTTGTCTCCACCTTCGAGGCCGTCCTGCCGTCCTTGCTAAATCACTTGTACCCTCTTGCTGGCCGCATTGTCGTCGATCCCAGCTCCGGCCTCCCCGAGCTCCACTGCCACAACCAGGGCGCAGAGCTTATCGTCGGAGAGGTCGACGTCGCCCTGGGGAGCCTCGACTACGGCCTGCCGCAGGAGTCCTTGAAGAAGATCATGCTTCCGTACCCCCAAGACGTGCCGCTCTCGGTGCAACTGCTGTCCTTTGCCTGCGGCAGCTTCTCCGTCGTGTGGGCCAATAACAACCTTCTCAATGACGGCCACGCCATCACCATGTGCGTCAGGATGTGGTCTGAGCTCGTGCGGACTGGGAGGATCGCCGAGGGAACGCCCAACCACGACCGATCGGTGTTCCGACCCCGCAACCCGCCGGACTACAGTGCCTCACTCGATGCCATGTTCGCGACATACGATGACCACCGGCTGGTCAACGTCCTGACAGCCGAGGTCAGCTTCATCGAACGCCTCTACTACATCGAGGCGACCGACATCGCCAAGCTACGCAACATGGCAAGCACCACGGGCCAGCGCTCGTCGCGCGTCCAGGCGGTGTCCGCGTACCTGTGGAAGGTCCTCGCCAACGTCGTGGCCTCGTCTCGCCTGCCCGAAGAGCGCTGCTGCATGGGGTGGATGGTGGACGGGCGGCGGCGGATCAAGGCGCCTGAGCTCATCCCGGCAATGCGCAACTACTACGGCAACGTCACGACCTACGCTCTGGGGGACGCGGCCGTGAAGGAGATCCAGCGGAAGCCACTGGCGGACGTGGCTGCCATGGTGCGGGAGACCATCGCGTCCATAGACTACGACCAGTACATCCAGGAGCTGGTGGACTGGGTGGAGGAGCACAAGACCGAAAAATTGATGGAGAAAGGCTTCCTTGGGCTCGGGACGCCGACGGTGAACCAGACGGTGTTCGCCTCGTTCCCTCTCGACACGGACTTCGGCTTCGGCCAAGCTACGCTGGCCCTGCCCATGTGGGACTACGGGAGGGAGAGCTCGGGACAACTGGCGGTCGGAGCGCGGCCTGGAGGTGACGGCTCGTGGCTCGTCAGTGCGTTCATATGGCCGCAGCTTGCGGCGGCGCTCGAGTCCGACGACCAGCGCATCTTCAAGCCTCTCACCGCGGAGTATCTTGGTCTCACCTGAGGAAAGCATCTTGTGCAAGATCCCAGATTGATGAAGTTAATCTTGTTATCTTGCTTATTCTATTCAGTTCATAGTGCCCAGTTTGAAGTTCTGAATAAGAGTAGTTTTCCTATCCTTGAGGAGGTACCAAGAGGTACAAGGTACCAAGAGGTACCAAATTAGATCCAGCCGTTCAATCAGTGTGATCAACGGCTCAAAATTTGGTACCTCTTGGTACCTTGTACCTCTTGGTACCTCGCGGCCGGTACCACTAGGTACTGCCAAATCTCAGCCGTTCGATCAGTGTGATCAATGGCTCAAATTTGGTACCTCTTCCCCCTCAAGGATGGTAAAATTTCCCTCTGAATAAATGCTGCTGGAGCAAGGCACATGGCCGAGAAGCAGACAGCAGAATCGTTTTCAGTCGGAGTCTGTTTTTTGGTTCAGTCGGAGTCTGTTTTCAGTCAGCGGCAAGCTCTGAAGTTCAGTCTGTCAGTTGCCGAGTCGTCAGTTGTACAGTTTATTAGTCTGGTCCACGATCCGAACTGTGAGGGACGTGGCCGAGTCTTGGGTATTATTTGCTTGTTTTCCGGTTGTTTTAGTTACAGCCAAAACTGTGTGAATTGGCAGTAGCGTGATCAGTTTTTCCGGGTGTGTGGTTGTTGAGTACTGTAGCCCGTCCGATATCAGTTGAATACAGAGAAAACTGTGCGCTGTTTTGTTTAGCGCCAACACCTGAGTTCTTCCTCTGTGATTTACCAATCTGTGATTGTGTGTGTTTCTATCACTCTCTGTTCCAACAAGATCCCAGATCTCGTATATGATTTCTCCTATTTGTCAACCCGACGCTGCAGGAGATGGAACCCGGGTCACGAGCTACGTACATACGTTCTGTCAGTCATATTGTCTTGAGTGTTTTGCATGTTAATCCAGTTTGTATGGCCCTATACAGAGGGATGGAAGCGTGGTGATTTCGTCAGACTTCTAGCTCCGCGGATGCAGTCTAGCTAGTGTAGTTGAGGTTTGACATACTACTTGGCTTTCCTTTATTCGTCCAACGAAACACATAAAATTCCTTTATTCGTCTGAAGGAGCAACTGCAGCATACGTGCGCTTTGAGCAACTAGCTGAAGTGGATGATCCTCCGTGTGTCCCTCCCCCTCTAAAACATTTTCCTGTCAATAAGACATGAGGATGCTAAAGCGGTTTGTGTGATCCCTCTAGCTAGTCTCTAAGACGATAAGGTGAGTCCCTTCAAAAACAAAAACGAATGGTAGTAGCTGGCAGTTGAGTGACTTACATTAGCGTACCAGCAGCGATCAATCCCGGAGAGTATACCTCCACCGCTTATCTCCGATTCTTGAACATTGGCTCAATGACGTTAAGAAGTCACGGGTGATCTCGTGGAAGCCTAGAAATTGGAGGGTCGTGAGAAATTCAATGCCAGCTGGTACCTCTGCCATGCTTCTGAGGTTGATTAGTCCTAATTCTTCCAGGCTCGCCATGGCACCTTGCTGTATCTGAAGCCGCTTCAGGTCAGGCAGGTCTCTTAACCAGAGTCTCTTCAGCTTGGGAAACCACCCGGTGAGAAATGCCAGTTGCTTCCCGTTGTATGCTCTGGAAAGTCGTAGCTCTGTCAGACTTGACAACCGAGAGAGACACGGCAGGGGGTCTTCTCTCAGCTGGGACCAATATAGAGTCAACGAAACCAAATTCTGTCCGGCCGTTTGGAAGAGAGGACACCCCTCCAATGTCCCTTCCGCCAATGGTCCTCTCAACGCAATTTTTTGAAGGCTAGGAGGTGGTGGATTCAAACCATTTAATTGAATAACCTCATCTTCATCATTTGCTACAATGGATAAGTAGGACAAGAACTGCATTTGAACTAGAGACTTGCAGAGGCACTCACAGTGGATTCCCTTCACATTCCTTATCACGAAGCTTCTCAGTTGCCTCAGATCCCCCAAATGTCTAATGGACTCATATTCTGCTTCCAATCCTCGTAGCGTCTGCAGGTCTGTCAGGTTCCCAAGACCCTTGGGGGGTGCATACACCACTGGAACAATGGAAATCTCGCCCAGAACGTTTGCTCCCTGCCTCAACGAATAAGTGCCTAAGCTTCTTTAGTTTGATGATCCCTCGTGGTAGCTCTTGTACGTCAGATCTACAAAGGTCCAGTGTCAACAAGTTGGAGAGCTTCTCGATAGACTTCAGAAGGAGCTTCACCTTTGTACCACGCAGACCCAAATGGCGGAGATTGAAAAGATCTACAATAGCATCAGGAACCTTCTCGATAGGTAGCCCACTGAACTCGAGCACTGACATATATCTGCACTTCTCCACTATGTGGGGCAGTAGAGTGGATGATGGCATACTGTTGTCCAATGCGATGACAGATCGAAGTTGGCGTGCTCTCAAAATTGACTCAGGAATACTGCCATTCTTTAGTTTATGTATTACCAGTCGACGTCCATCCTTCTCCTCGAGAGATTCACCCCCATATTTATCCTCCTCGGATGCAAGACCAAAGCATTCTCTCCGACACAAATCGACTGCCAACTCACGCACGATGTCATGCATCCGGAATGATTTTGTACTGCCAAAGGAGTTCCTCCCAATACGTTGCAGCATATTTCTGTGAACCAACTGGTTTAGATAGCCTTCCGCTACTTCCTCAATTGTGCTCTGACCCCTCTTCTCGATGAACCCCTCTGCTATCCACAACCGTACAAGCTTTTTCCTTCGGAAAAGATAGTCCTCTGGGAACAAGCTGCAGTATAGGAAACAACTTTTCAAGTATGTGGGAAGGTAGATGAAGCTCAGATGCAAAACATTTCTTACGTGATCAAGCCTCGAATTATTAATTAGCTCCCAACTGAGCTGATCATATATCCGCTTCCATTCCTCTGTGGTCTTGTCACGCACAAACAAGAGACTGCCGATAGAGACAATTGCAAGAGGTAAACCTTCACACTTGCCCACTATTTGCTTTGACAAATTCTTAAGTTCTGAAGGACACTCATGATTTGGAAAAGCCTTCTTACAAAAGAGTTCCCATGACTCATCCTCTGATAAGGGCTCTAGTGTTAGTATCATGCCTTGTAAAGCAAGGTGAGCTATGTCAGCAATCCGTGTGGTGATTATTATTCTGCTCCCCTTGTGATTTGAAAGAGCTCCAACCAACTCAGTGTATGCTTCAGGAGTCCAAACATCATCCAATATAACCAGATACTTCTTTTGTTCCAAAAACGTCTTCAGTGCCTCTTCCATGGTGGCAATGTTACTTGGAACACACTGTTTGTCTGTGAAAAGCTCGTCAATCAATCTTTTAAGTACATCTTCTCTGGTGTAAGTTTGAGAGATGGAGACCCATGCATGGCAATCAAATTTGTCTCGTTCCTTTTTGTAGACAGTTGCTGCTAGTGCGGTTTTTCCGATCCCCCCCATGCCTTGAAGAACTACTACAGAGCATGCCAAGTCATTACCTCCCAACCACTGCAAAAGTTTTTGTTTGCTATCTTCAATCCCAACAAGATCTTCTTCACCAAGGGAACGTGAAATGCTTGCTAGGTCCTGGGACCTCTTCACAATGTAACTCGAGTTGCTAGTATCACCACTATTTATCATTGGAACCCATCGGTCTTTTGTCTGGGAAAGATGTGCCAGGTTTTTCTCTGTTTCCTTCACCATGGAAGATATCCTGTTTAATGAAAGCAGAGCTTTTGGTTGCTTGAACCCTTTCTTCAGGTAGAAGCTGCATCCTACATAATGTTCCCGACCAACAAGATACAAGTACTCATCCACCATGTCCTTGATGACATATACTACCTTGCGTACCTCCTCTAACCAGCCTTCATACACTTGATCGTTGCGGTTTCTAATGTCCATTTGGCAGAGAAAATCATGCATCACACGTAGCTCCCTCATAATGCGACCCATGCTGCCCTGGAGCTCTGTCAGTTGTGTCTCATACTTTGCAAACTGAGCACTGGCTTGCCTTGCTGCTTGGTTTCCCAGAGCAATGCCCATCTTTTTGATGGCTAGGAGAATCACAGTCTCTGCCATTACTTTCCGAGATCTGAGTAAGTTGCCAGTGCTGGGTAACTTAGTTCATTCCATATTTTCCTCGATACCTATCATAGGATGACCATCTGCGAAATGAAGCAAGCAAAAGATGTATTAGTACATTCTGCCAGTAGCATTTCCCAAAACACTAGCTCTCCTAACCCGATGGAAAGGTGAAATAACTGAATCCTCTCAGAGTAATTCCCTAAAACTCTTTTTCCATACTGTTAAATGTTAATCAATCTAACCCACATAATCAAACAAAACAATACTCAAGACAGGCAGGTCCATTAGAATTCCAATACACTTGGACTGTGCTAAAGCCAACTGCACCGAAGTCAATATTGTAAACTGACAAGAACGAGTGCCATCAACCAGCTAAAGAGAAGGCGGGGAATCTATCTCAACATACATACCAGCTCGCCAGACTTTGGTGAAACTGCAGCCGTTACAAATTAAGAAGCTCGTAGCAGGCTCGTCCATTTTCCTGAAGAAGTCCTTATTGTGCTCTTGGTGCTGGAAGAATTCCAAGAACTTATATAGTATACTGCTCTTTAACAACGAAAAAAGAAACAGGAGGAAAGGGTTGATAAATATGGCATCGTTAAAGATGCGACGCACCTGCCTTCTAATGGCTTCAATTCAGCCAGATTCGATCTTAGACTTGTGGTGTCCTCCTTGTGCGTTTCTGAATGGTTTGATGAGTGGTGGATGCTAGTCCTGTGGTTGTTGAAGCCTTCAAGAACTGAAGAACCTGCAAGGTTGCAAGTCAATGAAGCTTACTCATCGTGCGTGTAGGTCTCGATCATTGACCAACATGATGCATTATTCGGAAGGACTGCGCCCGAATTATCACTTCATTGTTCATGGACCCCATTGAAGGTGCTATATAGTATAATAATTGAAATACTGAGATCACCATGGTCAAAGTAACTAGAGTTATATATATATATAACTAGAGTTATAACACTAACAAAATAACTAGCCGCACAAGTGCACGGGAAAGTATGTTAGTTTAGTAAATGGAACAGATTGCAGTATCCTGGAGATCATGTCCTGTAGAAAGGCACAAACACTGATTGCCCAAACATATCCAAGACGGGATGAGAAAACAAGCACACCGCACACGTGTTCATAAAATTTCAAGGTTGCAACCGGATAAGTTACACATTGAGCAACCGCATGAATGTATTAACAATACCAGAACACAATAACAATCGCACAAATGTCTTACAGTCAGAACCGGCAGTACAATTCACAAGAAGTCCAGTGGTAAAACACAAGTAGGGAGAATCGTGAAAGCACATGTAGTTGAGGTTTGACAGACTACTTGGCTTTCCTTTATTCGTCCAACGAAACACATAAAATTCCTTTATTCATCTGAAGGAGCAACAGCATGCGTGCGCTTTGAGCAACCAACTGAAGTGGATGATCCTCCATGTGTCCCTCCCCCTCTAAAACATTTTCCTGTCAATAAGACATGAGGATGCTAAAGCGATTTGTGTGATCCCTCTAGCTAGTCTCTAAGACGATTTGTGTGATCTCAACACGTCAATGGTCAAATGTCGGATCCCGAAGCAATGACTCCGAAACCCTCTATGTAAATCGTACTAGTCCAGGAACAGCTAGTGCACACAGTAGAACAAAGATACATATCGAGCACACATGATCAACCATATATTAAATAAAAGAGTACGGCCTTATGGTCAAGTCTTACATCAATGCTCATTGGCAACAATAATAAGGCAAATAACCGCGGAAGCATTTGATAAACAACAAAGCCCAAGTCTGCCCACAGGCAAACGACAGTAAGACGTGTCCTACTCGTCCAGGTCTTCTCCGTAGTCGTAAACGTCTTCCTCTGTGTGGAGATAGCAAGGTGAGTACAAACTTGTACTCCGCAAATCACATGGAGAAATACATCATAATGATAAAGGCATCAATGAAAGGATTATAGGGTTAGTTTGTATAAAACAGCATTTAAAGAAATACAGTAAATAGATTGAAATTGTTGAATTTAATATAGCAAGTAAAAATAGAACTTGTAATTGAAAATAATACCGTTAGTGCAGACTCCGATGAAACACCAACCTATCCACGGGCATCCAACTCGGTCCATCTTTTGCAAAAGATCTCGTATGGATTCCATCTATCCACACATTTCCAAACACTCGTGGATTCCATCCATCCACAAGCTTCCAATCTCTCGTGGATTCCATCCATCTACAAGGTTTTCATTCTCTCATGGATTCCATCCGTCCGTAAGGTTTTTGAAAATCATTTTTGAAAAACAAAGTCTAATCCATGGAAAACTTTTACTCAGCATGCCTATGACTGTGGGCATGGCTATCCAAGATAGATTATACACTCTGCAGAGATTGTACAACTTTACCCACAAGACATGATAATCCTGGATTGCCACCGGATTACACACTTCCTTTGGTGTGCAGCGAGGAGATCATGACAAGGCCTTTACAATGTAAAGCCTTCAACTTGGCCAAGCCAACTCTAAGGTTTGACCCCCGTAAGGAATCCATTAGACCGGGACCCCATCTTGAGCCGAGTGAGACTTCACATAGCACATGCCACGCTCACTTTCAACCTACAACATGACTCGGGTTAGGACCCACAAATTAATCAGCTAGGACTGTCCCATACCAGTCTTGTGGTAGTACAATAGGGTTTTGCAACAGTAGCTCATAGACCGGTTCTTAATTTGACTTAGGCTCAACCACATACCCCTGTGCACGACAATCAACACTGTGTCTCCGATCAACAGTGCATGCCTGCACCCACCACCAAACCATTAGCTTAGGTCTAAACCAGGTTTTATATTTTATTTCAAAAATATTTCATAATCTTTTTTTGACTCACCGAAGTCAAGAATACATTTAAAAAGCTCATCATTTTATATGAAAAGTTATCCCAAAACAAAGATTATGTCTAAGCAGGTCTAAACATTTGATATAAAACTCTCTAGCCAATACTAGTGTACTAACTAGAGTTTGATTCTAGAGTGACAAGGTATAATGTTTCACAAGGTCAAAAGTGTCAATAACAATTGGGGATTAACTAAGTTTAAAACTGGAATTGAAATACTTGAATAAACATATGCATACAATATAATTTAAAACAAGATAATTTTATTTGCAAACTGGGATTAATATGATTAGGATGTGTGACTTGCCTTGCTCTTGGTTTGGGTGCCTAGAGATATTTTGGACTTAGATAAAATATTTCCAACTAAATTTGGTATTATATTTTAATATTTAAAATACCTTTTAATTTCAAAATAGATTTTTAAACTCTAGAAAATCTCAGAGAATCCAAATAAAAATCAAATAAATCCAAGTAATTAATTTGAATTAGGATTTTTATAGAAAATCAAAATGTCATTTTATTTAATAATATTTTTAGGTTTTTACTTAAAATACTTTTCAAATCCAACCTTTTCAAAAACAGAAATTCAGGGCAAATCCAAAATTAAAATTTAGGCACTAAAACACATGTTTTTATTTTAAACCAAATTAATTTAATTTAATTTTTTTCTCACTCCAAAATTTGAAATAAATAGCTGGGCTGTTACATTGAAGACTTCGACACGGCAGCGGTCGAAGATCTAGACACGACAGTGGTCGAAGATCTCGACATCAGCAGCGGTCGAAGATCTCGACACGATAGTGGTCGAAGATCTCAACATGTCAGCGGTCGAAGACTTCAACATGACATCGGTTGAAGATTTCGGCAACAGTGCCTGATTGCGACTTCGATTGCTACAGTTTTGTTCTCGCATTCGACTACTACGGTTTTCATTTTGAGTTCGACTACTATGGTTTCCTTTTTCAGTTTGACTACTTTAGTTTTCTTTTCAACTTCTATTGCTTTAGTTCTTTTATTCACTCTAACCACTATGGTACACTTATCTATCGAGAGAGCCACAGCTCGTTGACAATGAGGGACTCCTCGGTGGATGGGGCTGAGCTAAAATAGAGCCATGACATCGGCCCACACGCCTAGGTGAAGAATCACGGCCCAAGTTGGAGGGTAGGGAGGTCAGTGGTGTGATCCTATGGTGACGAAAGTAGGGGAAAGGCACTACATGGCTATGAGCTACTAAGGCTCGATTCAGTGCTAGGGGAGCTTCTATAGGGGAGGAGGAACTCACCGAAGGCAATGACGGCATTCGGGAAGGAGCGAAGGAGGTTGGCAGCGGTGACCTTGTTGGCGGTGAAGGCGTCCGCGGCAATAATGATGTCCGGCATAAAGAAGCTACAAAAGGGTGTGCATGAGCTTGCTGGCATGCACGGGGAGATACGGGTGAAAGGAATCAAGGTACAACTCACCAAAGAGAGAAAGTCTTATGGCAGCGTCCTGGTCAGAGATGGAGAGGATGGCCTAGCTCAAGTGATCCACTGCATGAAACGTCAATCAAATGAGTAGGGTGCTTAAGGAAGAGGTAAGGCACATTGAGGCAGAGTTAGGAAGGAGATAAGCTCACCAGAGAAGCTAACACACAGCAGCATGCTCCCCAGCGTCACGTACGACTTCAGTCTTCTCGACATTCCAGAGAGCAGAGTGCTCAAGGATCATGCGCAAAAGACCAAGAGGGTGAGTTGAAAAGCAATGGCACAGATGGGGGGCTTTATAGGTATGGAAGGGATGAGGGCTAAGCACGAGTTATCACGAGCACGGTCAAAAACTCACCGTGGAACACGAGGCATGGATGGGGACAAGGGAGAAGATATGCGTTGCGTTTGAAGCGACGGGTAGGCGGGGTTGGTAGTGGCAGAGAAGAAACCACGGCACGGCGTCTAAAACTAGGGGCAGCTCAGCCATGACCATGGCTGAGCTGGTGATGGCGTGTGAGGTGGAAGATGATCTTTGTGCTCAGGCCCCACATGACAGAGAGAGGGAGAGAGAGGTGAGGTGAGCTGAGATGTTTTGGGCATCTATTAAACTCATCAGATGTACTCGAAAGATTATGAAAATCTTTAGGAATGCTCCTGACATTGAGTTAACGATTGCATATGTTTTTCAGAGTTTTACCTTTTCTTGATTTTTCTAGAAAAATCTTAGATGACTTCTTGTTTAATTTAAATATACTTGTTTGATTTGGATTCACTTTGATTTATATGTCATGCACTTTTTAATTTTTCGAAATCAAACTTTTCCAAAGGAACTCGAATAAAAACCAAGGAAGAGTAAATTCATGCAAAAGTTTTAAATTAGTCTCATTTTTTATTCTCTAGGATTTCAGGATGTTACAGATGAGCTGTGGGCAAATATAGCAAAAGGAAGGGAGTATATAAATGGGCCAGAAATCAATTGATGAATTTGTTCTTCTAATCTCGATCATGTCATTTGGTTACAAGGGCACTTCCAATGGGGTGATGTAAGCAATGTACATAGTGTACCACACAAGCAAAAGCTGATGTGGGAAGGTAATTAAGGAAGAGTGAGATGATAGTAGTGTCTCATGCAAGACACTGCATATTTGAGAGAACCAAAAAAGTTAGAGGATGTGGATCGGTAAACAGGAGAGAGGATGTAAGATAAGAGGGAAGAAATTAATTAAGTGGGGTGGTTACTAGATATCATCAAGGTTGTCAGTATCGTGACACGTATCGTATGATTCTACTAGAAGTAGATGATACGGATTGCAATATAGATCTGAATCAAGTAGTATCGCAGTGGAATCGCAATCCTACTCGTAGAATCATCAGTGGGATTGGGGTCCTGACAACAAACTATATTAGCATATAAAATTTGATATTACCTATTACTAGTTTAAGTTGCACTACTTTAATTGGTTTTGTTTTATTGTTTACATGTTGTTCTAAGGTAAAAAAAAGTATTATCTTAGATATATTGCATTTTAGATTATTAATTTATTAAAAATAATTAAATAAGTTTCAAAAATTAACCTTAATTAATTCTATATAACATGAATAAGTGTACTCAAATTACAAAATTAAATTCAAAAAATCTACTATAGACTTGCATATTTAGAAATATAATTAAATTTTTATATAAAATATATACGTTTTTAAAAATTTGATAGTATCGTGATTCTACGATCCGATCCCATCAGACGAAAAATGATCCTACCTGGTATCGCAATCCTAACAACCTTGCATATCATGCATTGGGAAGATTGTTTCTAATCTTATGTCTATGTGATATGGCAAACTATAGATATTAGTATGCAGTGTCAGTTGTGGGAGTGCGCTAATATCTCCATGACTACATCACATGTCTACGTTTTTTTCCTTGCAAAAATACTCGCTGCACACGCTACACGCGTAACCCAATTTTGAATGATATGCGTCTATATCCTACGTGGCATCGAATGCTTTGGATTCGATCGAAAGAGGTCACTGCCAATCCGACTTAGCGTTTGGTGGATGAAGACGACCCAAATACTATCATGAGTTTCTAGTCTTAGTTTTGCACAATCTACGTCTTTTTAATATAAATAATAAATGCACTCTAGCTAGCTTGTTTGGATCATGCAGTTTTATATGTGCAGGCAGTAGGTAACCCAGCATAAAGAAGCTCGCATACAAGACTTTTGTGGTTCAAGTATATATCAAGTGAAGTAATTGTAAAATCCTCCCAAAAATGCCAAGAGTTGTTGCTGGTTCACCATCTTCCTTGACCGCTCCAGTTATGTATATAGTATTAGCGAGAGGTTAGGCATTGATAAATTAATGACCCAGGCAGCTAGGCGGCCGGCTCGAATTGATTGGTTGACTGCAAACGAACGATCGCAAAGTACCTTTTTTTTTCTTTTGAAGAAAAGGCTGCACAACACTACCGAATGAGGTCTATTTGATTTTCATTATCCGTGAGGCCCAAGGCCCACAATCTATGCCCTGATAATTCACTAAGCCCGTGGGCCGCCGCTCGCTCGAATCCTCCGTCCTGTCACCGCCGCCGCCGCTCCTCGACCTCCTTCCTGCCTCCCTCCCCGCGCAACTCAACCACCGCCGCATCTCTCCGGTGAATATGGCGGCGCGAATAATGTATCAGGCTAGACATAGTTCATTACTAAAAGTTTTATTTGCAATAATGTATCTGTACTACCAACAGAGAGAGTTTGTGATGATAGTTTATCTGCCCCTCCGAACTCTCGTGTATCTTCCTAAAAATAATCCTAACAAAAACAAAAACAGAAAAAACAATCTACCAAAGTTTTGGAGGTAGGATGCAAAAGCATCCAGGACCACCGCCATTACTTCAGGTTTGCCTCTTTTGATGTAACAAAGTTAAATCAAACATCATCTTTGTCACTAGTTTTGGCTAAAGTTATTACCATCCCAGAAATCGAATGACATATCACCAAGGAAAGAAGAATACTAGTAATCAAATTTGCAAGAAGCTAGCCTCTTTATTTTTCAGAAGAAAAGACTAGCATTAATTGCTAATAACAAAACAGAGCTGCGGGCGGAGAATTTTACTGCAAAGCCGCTGAGACAACCATGAGACGCTCGGGGGATCAGAAACAACGTACCTTGGGTTGGAGTGATGGATGGATGGGTCTCTTCCGTCTTGCTCTAAATGAATAAATCGGATAATTTCTACATCACAATTTCAAAATAATTTATTAAAACAAATTTTTCGAAATAGTTTATTTACTTGTAATTATTTAATTTATTCATATAAATACTTACTAGAACCAAATCTACCGGTCGCAGCTGAAAAATCCACCCGAAATTGACTCCTCGCGTGGAGCCCAGGAGCTTTGTTGTTCTCTTTGAGTGAAATATGGGCCTTGTGGGCTGACATGGGCCCTCCGTGTTTTGCAGATAGCCGCTGAGACTGGCTTTTACGGTGGGTTTGGTCGCATGCTCATGTACCTGTTGTTGTCCGCGCATGATAGGGAGACAGTTGATATATAGTATGTTTCCTAAAAAGTAAACGTATTTCATCTCTATCTCTATCTTTACTAATCTTTCCTAATATAAAGGAAACTTTATGCACTGTCCTTTCTCCATATTGTATATTCCTTTAGAAAATTGATATTTATAGTATTTAAATCATGTTTGATGGTATGTATCATCTACTTTTAATATTCTGTTGCAACTAACTAATATCTTACTAGTATATAGCAATTTAGTATATAGGTTTCAGAGGTTTCGATCTAGTTCAGCTCCATGGCAGGGACCGGTCAAACGGCATTTGGATGGACCCAGAAGGAACCATCGGGCGGCGATGCGTGGAGCCCGCATCCGCATGGTGGCGACTGTACGTATTTGTCGCGGTGGAGAAGCAGGCCGCCGGTGAAGCCAGTGCGGCGTTGGATGGTGGCTGACTGGATGATTTCAATCTGCTTTCTGCTCGTTTGGCAGAGGAGGGTGGGACTGGAGTAGCAGTCGGTGGTGGGTTCGTCGACGGTGTGCGTCGCCTCCCAACTCTCCGGAAATGGACCGGGGGAAACAGACATGGAAATGGCCCATTTTAGTAGCTTTGTTTCTTATCATAGCTAGCCCAACAGATTTATTTATGCTTGTTCAGCACGAATAATATCCTAATCGTGTTCCGCAGACGAAGTATTTCGAGAGGAATTAAAGCTGGAGTGAGTCCAGTGACCAAAATCATACAATCCAAATTGGGCTCTGTTTGCAGTTTCTTTCTTCTCCGCTGCAAGAGGCAGGCAAGTCTTACTAGGCTTGTTTTTTTTTTTTACTTTTAGCTTATACCTTTTAGTTGTGGTTTATATTTTTGGGATATTCGTAAGAGAGAGTAGAGTAACAGAAATTTACGTATGGTTTGGACCAATATAAATGAAGTCACTACAATGTGTACTATAATAAATTTGTAGACTCCATTTTAAAAAGACACTCCATTTGAAAGCTAATTACTGTAAAAAAAAACATAGACACACCTTTTAGAAACTGAAAAAAAGGTCATTCAGTAGTATTTCCCCCATTAATTTGTATGCCTTGAGGCAACAGCTGCTTTTCCCTTTTTCTTGCGCAGGAACCGAAACTAACATGACACAAGATCACTCTCCATGGTGAACTCTTAAACTTGTTACCCAACGACCAATCTCAGAATCTATGACCACCACCAACATGATGAGCAGAGCAACAACAATGAAAAGTAAGAAACGAAGAGAGCCTCGTAAATGCTTTTTGCTTTCTCTTTAATTTCCAAATAGAATGGAACAATAAGTTTAGTACCATCAACGTACTAGTACACAGCAAAAATAGTGTAACATGACCAAATGCATACTAGAAATGGGATACACCATTTTAATGTACTCCCTCTATGCTAAGGGATAACGAAAAACTTACTAGTAGCTCTTCTAACTAAGAAAGAAGCATGAGAAGCATGGCTGTCAGACAAAAATAGAGAAGAATGAGGCACAAGCCCGGCAGTATCATCAACAACCCTCCAGCGCTGCCGTGGCTTGCAGCTCGCGTTGTACTGATGGGTGTAGACCAGGAAAAATATACAACTGTTATGAACTTGGATCGTTGGAGGTGACCACGCCGGTGCCCCTGAAATCACAGTCATAGTCGTGGCCGCAATTGGCCTGGTAGAAGGCGTTCATCACAAACACAGCATCACATATCGTTCATCGCCGCCATTGGCCTGGTATATATCAGCTACATGTGTAGTTGATGTTGTTCTGCAGGTCAGTCTCGCTCGCACCACTTACCTCCACCAGATGAAGCAAAGTTAGAAACGGCACTGCTCCATTCAGCGAGTACTTCTGTAACGCCATTCGTTTCCATGACCGTTGGTATGAGATTTGTTGAGCTTAACAAGGGTGTTACTACACCTGGCTAATCTCCTTTTTTTAGACGAACAGGCTACTCTCTTCATTCTTTTCCTTTTTTTTACTCCCACATATGACCCTGGGTGGTTGCCCAGGCTCGTCAGCTCCTTTAATGTATAGTGGTATCTAGATCTTAATTACTTAGTGCTATGTCCGAGCTCCCGTGCTTGGCTGGCTTCGTCATTGTAAACACCAATATGTCATCCTTACCCACACACAAAATATAAATATAAATATAAATATATATAATTCATATCCTTTATTCGTCAAACAAAGAAAATCGCAATGTCTTGAAGAAGCAACTGCAGCAAGTGTGTACCAGTGCTTTGAGCAACTAACTGAAGAGGACGATCCTCCGTGTCCCCCCTCCTAAAACATCTTTGTTATCATCAAATTAACTGGCTGCATACATTGATCAAACAGCAGCATTTCTAGTCATCTTTGTTGGCTAGCAAATTAGCAAGTCATCTTCCACTAATGCCATATTCCTTTTCGTCCCTGAAGCAACACAGCCAAGCGAAATGACAAGGTTGGCAACATTTCTTTCATAAAAAAGAAGCAAATACATTCAGACTAGCATACGACTGGCACATGGAACAAAGAAAACAAACTAAATGCACAAAGTAACCGAACATATTAAGATGAAAGACTTTTGTTAATTTACCTGTAGACTGAGAAGAGTTGATATCAATATTTGTCTCCAATTTGTAGGGGGGATCCCCTGTGTACAGCACGTACCATTTCCTTTGATTGTCTCCATCGTCTGCATACGCCTTCATTTGCTGGATATGTCTGAACTTGTCCCACTCAGGTCCTGATTGTCCCTCAGCTATGGAAGTGAGCAACTCTAGGCTGCAGTCTAGCTGCAAATGCTTTGGGTTTACATTTGGCATGTATTCCGGGAGCGTTTTCATGTCGCAGTCCTTCAGCACGAGTCTATGCAGTGCAGGCGCACCCTCCAATACCTTCATATTTGGGCAGACGATAGTGACAACCTTTTGCAATTTGGGGAGATTAGTGATCCTCTCGAGGTCAGGGTTCTGATACAGATAAAGCTCAACGAGAGAAGCAAAGTTCTCCAGAGAGTTGAGGTGCTGCACATTGCTTACTCGTAACCTTTTCAAGGCCCTTGCATGGGAGGCAAGGCCAGGAGGAACACGCTTCAACTTGCAACCAACGATACGAAGCTCCTCCAAGACAGGCATGGCTTGCACTTGCTCCTCCCACTCCCATTCCTCCCATTCTGCCATTCCTATTAAATTCATCTCACGCAGTCTTGGAAACGCAGCTGCCGCCTGGGATGAAGGGTGGTGATGGTAGAGCTGATGTAGGAATTCAGACCCAACACGCTCGATGGCTGGAGCGCGGTCAATTTGAAGGAACTGCAAACAGGGGAGTTGACACAAGCCATCGGGTAATTGGGTGCAGTAGGTCAGGTTCTTCATGAATAGAAACCTCAAGCTCTTGAGGAAGGTCACTTCCGCTGTTGTCGACATCATCCATATTGGGGGCCGCCGACCAAAATATCCTTTGATGATAAGATGATCTAAGCACGGCGGAGGGCAGAGCTCATCAAACACCTCCTCAATTAGTCGTTGCTCTTCCTCAGAGACGCCTTCTCCCTCTCTGACCAGCCCATCATCTCCCAATCTTCTTGCGCATTGTAAGGATAGGTCGGTAAGGTACGTCTTTTCACCAAGCCTAGCCTTTGCGGCAGACGAGGTAGCAGATACATTCTCCATACCCACTAATCCAAGACGCCTGAGCTTGGAAAGTGGCCCCAACTCTTCCAAACTACACCAATCACCATCCACGTGGGCTTGAAACCCATGTAGCTTCCTTAAATCTGTTAGACCACGGAATCCCCTAAGTATACTGTTTATACTTGTGTCAGTAAGGCTTAGATGCCTCAGCTGCCCTAGCTTTACAATGCCATCAGGAAGTTTCGCCAAACTTTTACAACCACGAAGGCTAATGTACTGCAAGAATTTCATCTTGCTGATGTTCTCCGGTAGTCTAGATATATCGGTGTATCTTAGGGACATATACCTTAGGTGCTTGAGTTGGTACAAAGATTCAACCAATGTGGCAACATTTGCAGATTCTATATGTACAGTCCGTAGTCTCGAAAAAGTAATCAGTGAATCACCAGGCTTAATATTCAACTGGCCAATTGATATTAGTGTTCTCAGTGATGTCTGTGCATGCAAAAAGCTCCACTCAAATTCATCCGATTCTGATCCTTTGGTTTCTATAGACAATCGATAAAACTTATGCGAATTACGTTTAATGATAATATCAAGAGTTTCTTTGTTGTGAGCTACTAGTGCTTCGTCTCTGGCCACATACTGAGCAAATGAGCGAACAATATCATGCATGTTGCAAACCCTTTGATCAACGTACTTCCTATCTGGCTCTATAAGGTTCCTCAATATTAACTGCTTATAGTACTTTCCTCCTAATTCTTCTAATTCAACTGAGTTTCCGTGAAGAAATCCTTCGCTAATCCACATGGCAACAACCGCATCACGAAAAAGCACTATGTTTTTAGGGAGAAGCGAGTAGTGCTGAAAGCACTGCTTCAGACAAGGAGGCAAATCTTCATAGCTTAAGTATACTGCATAGTTTAGCTCTTTGGGCATTTCAAATTCTGACCACATGGAATCATTCAGAACCTTCTCCCAATCACATCGCTGTTTCTCCCTCTGGCACAAAAGTCCCCCCATTACTTTGACAGCAAGCGGCAAACCACCACATCTTGCAATAATTTCCATTCCAATATCCTTTAGCGCTTCAACAATCTGAGCTTCATCTATCTCACCGGAGACTACCTGCACGCAGGTTAAACAGGTAGAATTAATAACGAACGGTATATTGGTAGTGGCTAGTGCCTTTTTTGCCACGTAAATTCCTCAAGAAAAGAAACTGGTAAAATTAAGGTCGTCTCAACGGTCACTTTACTAGATTGAATTGTCAAGTGAACTAGCGAAGTGTAGAATAATTGTCTTATAATTATTTGAAGCTACGATCTTGCATGCAGACATGAACTACTTGATCATCTCTTTTTTTCTTATCACCGTGAAATTAAGAAGCATAATACATATATTATTGAGTAGATATAGCTACTCTCTCTCTCTGCACAAATCAATGGACTGGCCACTCAAACAGCAGGTAACAGGGCAATTTATATATCTACGAGTAACTAATGATATTCAAAATGACTCCTTCGCTTTATAGGTTTATAAAATCCTACAATAATCTTTAAATCAGAAAATTCCTAGAAATTATCCCGACATAAAGAGAGAAGATATATACACCACTTAATTACTTCGGTAGCATCAGATTATAACAGTGCAGATTAATCATATGTATATATTACAACGATTACATTGTATAAGAAATACGGTCGTGGCTACAGGACAAACAGTAGACAAGTGACTATGGAAAATCCGCAGGGAGCCACTCACAACTGAATACACACTAGAAGTCTGGCCAGAACCGAATGGTCCCTCTCCCCTTTCCCAGGCTTGTATATATATGATCCTAGCATCATATTACAAGAGCACCCCTGGGATGTCTTGCTACAGCAGGGGATACAAGTGTTTTTTTACATGTTTAATGGGCCTCTTGGCTGAGTAAGCGGAATTGGCATAGGTAGGGGCCGCTCCCCTATTAGTAGCCTCTTATGATTAAGGGCATCGCCATATGTAGGCCGAAACCATGTTGCTTTGCCCATTGGTCCCCTCCATCCTTTCGGCCCACTGTTTGGTCGGCCCATGGGCCGCTCCTGCATGCACAGCGAGGCGGTTGGATTTTTGGTGCGTTTCGCCACACGTCGCTGCCCCCATAGGCTTGTTGTGCGCCGAGGTGTCACTTTGTCGTGGCACTCGTCGGTTGTGCGCTCTCGTTTGGCACCCCCTCTCGGTTTGTGCTTGATAGTGGTAACAGGTGTAGCATTAAATGCAGCCTGACCTCTTAAGTCAGCCCGTGGCACCACACCCAGTATGCCCGCTTGTTCTTCTTCCTCTCACTTCTCTTACTGCCGTAGCCGGACCATGTGGTTAGGTCTAGAATATTTTGTGATGATGAATAACTGACAATATTATTTATTGATATTATGCGAGGCGTGTGGCGTGTGTGAACTAATATTGGTCAAGTTGAGAAGAATCTGTGTCGAGAAAAATGTTGATTTGGTTTTTGCATATGCAGGATAACTAGAGGTGATTGTGGTCTATAGCGAGGACTGGGAGATGGCTTGGTGTGAAGTTATGGTCCAGAGAGTCAAGGATGCTGGAGGAGACGGTTGTGTTCGAGTTGGGGTGCATGGAGATCAAAGATGGATGATGTATGTTGAAGTTACGGAGGTGCGGTCTACAGGGTACGACATGTGATGGAAATAAAAAATATATGTTATGTAAGTATTTTAGGTCTCTTGAAAAGCAGTGGGCCGAAAGCCTTGACGTGGTAAAAAAAGGGCCCGGCCTGGACGAGTTGTATACGGAGTTGGACGTATGGGCGTAGGTCTAGTAGATCATTGTGGCGGCTGGCTTGATTGGAAGGGCATGCCTGGCCGAGACTTGTGCTGAAAGAGAGTTGATCAGGGCTTGCTGGCTTGATTAGGAGATTAGGGAGACTTTTAAATCCAAGTCATAGCCGTGACTCACGTCTTCGTAAATTAATCAAGTCTTCACTAATTAATCAAGGTGATCAGCAGGAGTCAGGGCAGCAAGCGAAGCGACGGTGATTTGCTACAGTATGGAATAGTATCTGCTACAGTGCATAATAGTAAGGCCCTGTTTGGATCCCATGGTCTAAAGTTTAGTTGTCTAAAGTTTTGGACTAAACTTTAGTTGGCTAAACTTTAGCTACTAAACTTTAGTCGAAGATCCTGTTTGGATCCTGTACTAATGGATAGGACTAAAGTTTCAAAAAGACCATACTACCTCTCCTCGTTTCGTGCGTCAGCCATTAAATGAGAGGTGAGAGACCAACATGCATGGGTAAACACGTCTTTGTGCTTAAGAACCCAAAACTTTAGACCACTTTAGTTCACTTTGGTGGACTAATGGTCTAAAGTGTTTTTTAGGGTTAGCTAAAGTTTAGATCTAACTTTAGACCACCTGTTTGGAGACTTTAGATCTAAACTTTAGTGACTAAACTTTAGATGGAGGGATCCAAACAGGGCCTAATTACTATACTACCCAGGAGTGAGAAATTTTATTTTATTTTATTTCTCCGCTGTCTTTTTTTATGTTCTTGCTGTAATTGGCATGTGAAAAGAGCAGAAGACACTGACAAAATAAGGTTCTATAACGGATTATAATCATTCATCTCGTTTTGATTGTCATTGATGATCCAACAAGTGTAGGATCAAAGTGGTTTTCAACCATCCACTACTTTGCTAATAACAATACGTCTTTAGGATTCGTGCAATTCACGTTTGTTGTTGTAAAGCATAACACGATATTAAATAAATAGATAATTAGCTTGATTTAGGGGGTTGCGAGTTCAGTGCGTACAGACCTGCTTCTTAAGCAACAACCAGGCATCTTCAGGCCCTAGTTTGTCGACGTGGTGGTAGGGCTGCACAGCTTGCATCGCTCGGGCGATTCCTTCGTCTCTTGTGGTGACGAGGACTCGGCTGCCTCGAGCAGCGGCATTCACCAATGGGGTTTTGAGCACACCATCCCAAGCTCCGTGGCTCCAAACATCATCCATCACCAGCAGTAGCTTCTTCCCTATCAAGGCAGTAGTAAGGGTTCGCTGAAGCGTGGCCTTTGCATATCCGGCAGGACGGTGGTCTCCTCCGGCTTCGGTGATGGCTCTCCTTAGCAGCTCAGCCTCACTGTAGTCCTTGTTGATGCTCAACCATATCTTCTTGTCGAACTCACGTTGGATGGTGTCGTCGTTGAAGATCGTCTGGGCAAGGGTGGTCTTGCCGATCCCGCCGACCCCCACGACTGCCAAGACCATAACTCTACCAATGTCTTCACGACCAGTTTCCCTCTCGATTACTGGCGTCGTCAGCATCTCCACCAGCTTTCGTGTGTCTTCTTCGATCTTCTCCCCGACAACACCCGACCGGTCGAGCTCCCCTGACGACTCACGGCTAGCAGGACGAGTGGTCACATGCACCTTAGTGCTACGGTCCTCGTAGGAACCGAGGTTGACGAATCTGAAGGCAGCGCTCCGCTCCTCGATGTCGTCTAGCGTCTGGTTGAGAGCCTTGATGCGGTTGCCGATGTCGTGGGCGAACAGGGGATTCCGCAGGCAGAAGAGCAAGGGGTTGCAGCACCCTATGTCTGCTGCGGCGGATGGACCACGCTCCATGGCCTTGAGCTGGCAGAGATCGAAGATGTCGGTGGCATCGTACATGGCGCCCTTGAGCTCCCTCACCCACCCTTGCACGCTCTGGTCGGTGATGCGCCTCCTCTCTGCATCGGCGAGGAAGTTCTTGAGGTCCCCAAGCTTGACGCCCAGGTTGTCGATCTCGCCGGAGACACCGAGCAGCATGCCAACCTCTTCTCTCGCCATCTCGGTGAGCATGTTTTGGAGGTAGGACGCGAAGGCATCCAGGACTACCGCCATGGAACCTCTCGTGTCGCGTGCGTGTAGTAGATGAAGCAATAGCCAGATCAATGCCGGAAAATAGTTAAGAGCTTAAGCACCCTCCCTGGAGATGCGTACTCTTGCGTGTCGCATCGCTGCTCTCTCTAACTAGTTGGCTTTGGACAGAGAATGGAGATGCGATGGAGGTGATGATGATGCGATGGAGGTGTCTTGCCGATCTTCTCCGCCTATACAAACTGGAACTACAACAGCTAACGCAGAACGCCTAATTAAGCACCTCCACCAGCTAGTTTTTTATATGCAAGAGATGGCAGTTGCTCACCTATACGCAAACAAATTCTCTGGAAAGGTGAGGCCCTTTCTATTTACTATTGATTCGATTGAATCAACCGCTGGGGGCCCTCTCCACGGCACTTTTCCACTCGTAACTTTCCTTGTGCAGTAAAGCAGTCCTATAGCTTCAGATTTCCTCTCACGAGCTCATTCGTCTTCCAGCCGGCAGTTTTTTCCCATACCTACCGCTCACTTTTCCACTCGTATTAGGTGTGATAGAAATAACCAAAATTCTGATTTTGTGAACACGCTCGTCCGCCGATGGTGACGGACGAGCTGCTGGATTTTCTCGTACGTGACGGTCAGATTTCCTCTCACGAGCTCATTCGTCTTCCAGCCGGCAGTTTTTTCCTCTCACGGTCACTTTTTTCCTCTCACGGTCAGATTTCCTCTCACGAGCTCATTCGTCTTCCAGCCGGCAGCTCATTCGTCTTCCAGCCGGCAGCTCAGCTCGTACGACACTTCATCGGGAAGCTTTATACCCTGTGGAAGGAAAAGGTCAGCAACACACCTCGTGGGCCCTACTTTTGTGACCTCATCCCGGAAAAGATGCTAATTATTAAGTGCAATGGTCATAATTTAAATATTGCTATTTCCATAGATTTAATTAACATGCAATAATTACCAGAAAGATTTAATTTGAACCTAGGACGAGATTGGATTGCAAAGATAAAGTCATGTGCTTATAGTTAGTATATTGTTGGATAAAGCTTGAGATTAATTATTTGTAGGAATGATCGATCATGAAAGCTTCATTCTAGATTTGCCCCTGCCCTCGCTTAATTTAAGCTGCTAGGTTTTGCAATTAAATTCACTAGCTTGAGATCATCCACGACTTGTGCCATGGTGGGCCTCTCATCCACATATTCCTTGAGACATTGAACCGCAATCGCGCCAACTTTCTCGAGGCAATCTATGGGCCTGTTTGATATGGCTACGGCTTATGACTTTCGTGATCTCATCCCGGAAAAGATGCTAATTATTAAGTGCAATAATCATAATTTAAATTTTGTTATTTCGATAGAAAACTTGTACCAATTTTAATTGGATTTAGATAGGACGTCCAAGGCCATTAACTTGTGTAGCTTGTACAAATCAAACTTTGACATGATTGGGACTACATTTTGACTCTATTTTGATTTAATTTTTATCAATTTGGAATTTCAATTATATATGTATATAATCCAAATAGAATTTAAAATCCAATATAATTTTATTCCGAATTTAAACTTATATAAAATTACGAATTTCATTAATTTTTGAGTTTGAATTGGAATTTGTATGCACTCGAAATTTCAATTCATATATAACTGTTCTCATATCTTAAAATAGCTTCATACCGATTATTTTGTTTCTAAGAAAATCCTATGGACTACTTATCTTGAGTGAGATAAGGATCGAAATATGATTGGAACTCAGCGTAGAACTTGCCAGTCTTCTGGCACGAAGTTAATTTATAAGAAGCATACAATCTTTTTTTTCCTCTGATCGATTACTAAGGACATTAGCGATTAGAGCTTCGGCAATTACAACACTATTTGGAGACATGCAGGGCTCTATACACGTTAGACGGATTTATTTGCAGACTTCTGGAATTTGGTTGGGTGATCTCTAGATGCTAATAGTCTTACATTTAAATATTTTAAGTCATACCAGTAAATTAGTAATTCATCAGCAGCAGTGCAGTAGATTAACTCTGTTTCACAGTAAGAAAGACTTATTTCAAACTTTTTGGGGATTTTTTTATTTCACACTATTGTACATTGCTCCACAAATTTTGCCTTGTAGATATATATTGTAATCCCTAACACTTCCACGGCCTCGTCACCGATCTCACGCTCCGCATGCCCACCGTTACCGGCCATGGCTGCGGTCTCATGTACGACATCATCCTCATGCGGGTCTCTCTGAATACATCTATATGAGTGAGGTGGACGCAGGTGTTTTCATCGACTTCTTCGGCGAGCAGCTCTGACATCGGTGGCAAACTGAATAAAATCTTATGGTTTTGTGAACACGCTCGCCCGCCGGTGGTGACGGACGAGCTGCTGGATTTTCTCGGACGAGCTTCAGATTTCCTCTCACGAGCTCATTCGTCTTCCAGCCGGCAGTTTTTTCCCATACCTAGCGCTCACTTTTCCGCTTGTAAATTTCCTTGTACAGTATGGCGGTCCTTTTCTCGCACAACACTTCATCAGGAAGCTAAGCTACCCTGTGGAAGGAAAAGGTCAGCAACACACCTCGTCCCGGAAAAGATGCTAATTATTAAGTGCACTAGTCATAATTTAAATATTGTTATTTCCATAGAAAACTTGTATCGATTTTAAGTACATAGGACTTCCAAGGCTATCAACTTGTTTAGTTTGTACATATCAAACTTTAACATGGTTGGGACTACATTTTAATTCTATAATAATTTAATTATGATTTAATTTTTATCAACTCGCAATTTCAATTATATATGTATGTATTCCAAATTGAATTTAAAATCCAATATAATTTTGTTTCGAATTTAAACTTATATAGAATTACAAACTTCATTAATTTTTGAGTTTGAATTGAAATTTATATGCACTCCAAATTTCAATTCATATATAACTGTTCTCGTATCTAAGAAGTAGCTTCATACCGATTATTTTGTTTTTAAGAAAATCCTATGGACTAATTATCTTGAGTGAGATAAGGATCGAAATATAATTACTAAGGACATTAGCGATTAGAGCTCCGGCAATTACAATACTATTTGGAGACATGCGGGGCTCTATACACGTTAGATGGATTTATTTGTAGACTTTTGGAATTTGGTTGTATGATCTCTAGATGTTAAGTCTTACATTTAAATACTTTAAGGTATATACCAGTAAATCAGTAATCCATCAGCAGCAGTGCAGCATATATATATATATATATATATATATATATATATATATATATATATATATATATATATATATATATATATATATATATAGGGAAATTACATAAGGCACCTGGGTGCCTAGGCACCCATATCAAGAACCGTCCGATACACGTGTATGATTGATAATTTTTTTGAGTTTGGGTATAAAAATGTTTTATACTCTTGATATATTTATGGTAAGTAAGTTTTGAACTCAGTTCAAACTAGTTTGAACTACTTTTAAGTTCAATGCAACTACAGTGAGTATATACCATAAAAATAGTTCAAACTAATTAAACTGAAGTTGAATTTAATTTTTTTCGGAGTTTGACATCTCAAATATACTTTTTTATGGGTATATGAAGATACCCACATCAAACGTTGCGAATCTCAAAGCAAATCAACAAGTATTGATATGGGTGCCTAGGCACCAGGGTGCATGAAACACTCGTCATATAGGAAAAATACTTTTTACTCCCGGGTGTAATTACACCCACCTCTAATATACCACCTAAACAAACTTGAAATACTCCTTTATCACTTTAGGTATACTCATATACTAATTATAAGATACTCCAATGTGAACCACACGAAAAAATTGCAAGGAAGTCCATAGTTTTTAGCATATTTTATAAATACCTTTATATACGTACATAAAAAGGAGTATGTCAAAAAAATATGCATACCACCTCTGAAAAATTGTTCATACCACCTATATAGTCTTAAATACTCGTATACTACACGTACATACTCTCCGTTACGCGAGATACTACCTATGTTGTGAGATACGACATAGGGTGTAATTACACCCGGGAGTAGAAAAGAGGCTTCCTATATATATATATATATATATATAGGACGTTGAAATGGGACACCATGGTGCCCGGGCACCAAGCCTCTCTGCCTTTGGATTGCTTTTAGATGCGTGCAAGTGCAATGATATATAATATCAGGATGAAAAGTCTTAATTATAAATGGAAAATCTCAATCATGGATGGAAAGCCTTAATCATAGATGGAAAGTCTCAATCATGGAGTCTGTTTGTCTTCTGAGGTTGATGTGCTTAAGGTGGAGAATGTTAGTCTGCTTGCTGAGTTAGAGTTGAGTAGGATGGCTGTTACCCTACTTACTACTGATGAGACTACTTCTCCCACCTCATGTGAGGATAAGGACATTGCTGCTAGAGGACCTTATTCCATGCTCCTGGATCTGCCCGAGCCTTGTGTAAATTGCAATAATTTAAAGATGAACCTAAAACGGGCAGATCACAAAATCTCTAAGTTATATACTTGGTTGTGTGAGCCAACTACCTCTTGCTCAAGCTGTCCCAAACTTACTGCTGAACTTGAATCTGTCTCCAAGCAGTTTCAAGAATTAGTTGATGACAATAATAGATTGGCTCAAACTGCTTCTACGGACCCTGTTAGCTCACCTTGCATGAACTGTGATAAACTAAAAATTGACTTGATTGCATTGGAAGAAAAATGTGTGAAGCTAACTAAGGACTTATTAGAGAAGCCACAATCTTGTTGTGATGTGATTGCTAAGGAGGGGGAGAAGCCCCAGGGTAAGGTTGAGACGCTTAGCGACGTGAACCAATTGGCTAGCAGTAGGACTGTCCCTTCAGAGTCGGCTGTGCGTGCACAAGCCATTCTTTCCTCTGCTGTTGGTTCTTCATCTGCTCCCTTACCCTCTGCTGTCTCTTCTTCCCCCTGCTCTTCTTGCACCTCTCTCTTTTGGGAGTGTCAGTATCTTATGAACACTCTCGAGAGATTTGTAGGCGGCAAGAAGAAGCTTAATCTTATTCTAGACCAGTCCAAGATTTGCAAGTTTAATCAGGGTCTAGGATATGATTTCTATGAGGACATGAGGAAGCATCCACCTGCCGTGCTCAGACCCATAGCACCAGGTGTGATCGAGACTGAGCCCAGGACCGAGAAAGTCCATCTCAACTCTGCGGGCTATGTCTAGGGGATTTCTTACAGTAAGGTGATTTCACCTGCTGCTTCAGCCTCTCAGAAGGCGAAGCCTCCCCGTGCTGCTTCTACCTCTTAGAAGGTGAAGTATCACTGCACCTTCTGTCAGAAGGATGGAAACACAATCGATCGATGCTTCAGGCGCGCCGAGATCGCGCGTAGAGACCGTGTTGAGTATCTTAGGCGCATTCAGGGTCGGCCCCAGACCTTGAGTGCACCTAAGACCAACACGAGGTCTAGGACTGTTGAGTCTGGGTTTGGGCAGTATCGAGGACTTGGTTTTACTGAGTCTTCTGGTTTTCGTCCTCGATACGCTCCTGGTCGTGACTTCCGCCGTCCTGAGGGTAGATCTCGCTTTCCCCATCGAGATAGCTACCCGCGGCATGTTCAGCCTGTTGCCGGTGCTTCGACTCGTTCCCTTGTAGCAGTCGGACCCAGCAACAGCTTCAGGTCTGCTCGTAGACCTTCTGCTTTGAGTGACAGAGAGCGTAGGGTAGATAGAGGTCAGTCGTGCTTGACTACTTCATCTGCTCGACATGTTACTCAGTATTGGGTACCAAAATCACTGTTGATTTATCCCAGTACTGAGACTTTACTCTCTGTTTGACTCAGGTTCGCCGGGCAGGGAAAGGGAAGGTTTGGCTCGTTGACTCCGGGTGTTCACGACACATGACCGGAGATTCCTATTGGTTCTCTTCCCTAGCCCGTGCTCCAGGTGATGAGAAGATCACCTTCGGAGATGCTTCATCTGGGCGCGTCATCGTCAAAGGTACTGTGCGTGTTAATGATTCTTTCATTTTGAAAGATGTTGTCTTGGTGAGTAAGCTGCAATATAATTTGCTTTCCGTCTCTCAGCTTACCGATGACGGTTTCGAGGTAAGCTTTAAGAAAAACAATTGCAAAATTCTTGATTCTTCGGGTAGTCTGGTTTGCGGGATTTCACATTATGGGAGGATCTTTCGTGCTGATTTTTCTGAGTCTTCTGGTGATCCTCTCAGGTGTTTAGTTGCTTCTGAGTCCCGCGACCTCTCTTTCTGGCATAGGAGACTTGGTCATATTGGATTGACCATTTGACCCGAGTTAGCGGCCACGATCTCATTCGTGGTCTGCCGAAACTCAAGATGGTCAAAGATCTTGTTTGCGCTCCATGCCGGCACGGCAAGATGGTTGCCGCTTCTCATCGTCCGGTCACAGTTACTATGACCGATGCACCGGGACAGCTGCTCCATATGGACACAGTTGGACCAGCTCGAGTGCAGTCAGCGGGAGGGAAGTGGTATGTTCTTGTCGTGGTCGATGACTTCTCGAGGTACTCTTGGGTGTTTTTCTTAGCCTCGAAGGATGAGACGTTTTCACATTTCCGAGGTCTTTTCGGTAGGCTTTCTGTTGAGCTCCCAGGTTCCTTACGAGCAATCCGCAGTGACAATGGCACGGAGTTCAAGAATTCCTACTTTGAGAGTTTCTGTGGTGAGTCGGGTGTAGAGCACTAGTTCTCTTGTCCATACGTCCCTCAGCAAAATGGCGTTGTGGAGAGAAAGAACCGTACCTTGGTCGAGATGGCTAGGACGATGCTCGATGAGTACTCTACACCGAGGAAGTTTTGGGCTGAAGCCATTGCGACCGCATGCCATGTTTCGAATCGAGTTTTTCTTAGGGCACATTTGCACCGCACTTCTTATGAGCTGAGATACGGGCGAAAGCCCAACGTCTCTCATTTTCGTGTGTTTGGTTGCAAATGCTTTATTCTGAAGTCCGGGAACCTAGACAAGTTCGAGTCACGTTCTTGTGACGGCATCTTTCTAGGTTACTCGCCTGCTTCACGGGCATATAGGGTCTGGAACTGCGAGTCTAGTAAAATGGTAGAGACCTGCGAGGTGACCTTTGATGAGGCCAGTCCGAGGACTAGGCCAGATATCTCAGGTTCTTTAGAGCAGTCTGAGACCATCTTTGTGGATGATGAGGACGATGGAGACGATGGTTGTTTACCTGATCCAGCTCCTCATCCTCCCCTTGAGATGCCTTCTTCCACGGCACCTCGAGGTGATCAGTCCTTGCCTACTGCTTCCTTTGGAGCTAGTGGCTCTGTCCCTGCCTCGTCTGCACACAAGGTAGAGGCCACTTCATCTCATCCTGGACCTCCTAGACATATCCAGAAAGCTCATCCTTCAGAGCAGATTATTGGAGACCTTTTCGAGCGTGTTACCCGCTCAAAATCTGGCTTATCTCAATTCTGTCTCCATTCTGCCTTCATTGCTTCTTTCGAGCCCAAAGATGTTTCTCATGCTCTTTCCGACGAGTCTTGGATCAATGCCATGCATGAGGAATTAGAAAACTTCGAGAGAAACAAGGTCTGGTCCCTTGTTGAGCCCCCTCGAGGTCACAATGTTATTGGGACCAAATGGGTGTTCAAGAACAAGCTGAGCGATGATGGAGTGGTTATTCGAAACAAGGCCAGACTAGTTGCTCAGGGGTTCTCCCAGGTTGAGGGTCTAGATTTCGAGGAAACCTTTGCCCCTGTAGCTAGACTTGAAGCCATTGGAATTCTGCTTGCCTTTGCAGCTTCTAAGGGGTTCAAGCTTTACCAGATGGACGTCAAGAGTGCCTTTCTCAATGGCTTTATTGAGGAAGAGGTCTACGTCTCACAGCCTCCTGGTTTCGAAAACCCCAAATACCCAAACCATGTCTTCAAGCTTTTCAAAGCTTTGTATGGACTTAAGCAAGCTCCTAGAGCTTGGTATGTGAGGCTTAAGTCCTAATTGTTAAGTCATGGTTTTGAGATGGGTAAAGTAAACAAGACCTTGTTCATCCGCCGGCATGGCACTGATTTTCTGCTCGTCCAGATTTATGTCGATGACATCATCTTTGGCGGCTCTTCCCATACTCTGGTTTCACAGTTCTCGGATGTCATGAGCACCAAGTTTGAGATGAGTATGATGGGTGAGTTGACCTTCTTTCTTGGCTTCCAGATCAAGCAGACTCGGGAGGGTACCTTTCTTCATCAGGGAAAGTACACTCGTGACCTTCTGAGACGCTTCGACATGAGTGATGGTAAGCCTGTGTCGACTCCCATGGCTTCTACAGCCTATCTTGACCCAGATGAGGATGGTGAGCCAGTTGATCAAAAGGAGTACAGAAGTATGATCGGCTCCCTTCTTTACCTCACTGCCTCAAGACCAGACATACACTTCTCCGTGTGTCTGTGTGCTCGTTTTCAGGCTTCTCCTCACGTCTCTCACCGCCAGGCAGTGAAGCGCATCTTTCGGTACCTGCGAGCTACCATTGACTATGGTATCTGGTACTCTTCCTCATCCTGTCTTTCCTTGAGAGCCTTCTTCGACGCAGACTTTGCTGGCTGTAGGATAGATAGGAAGAGCACTTCTGGCACTTGCCAATTTATTGGCACTTCCCTTGTTTCTTGGTCTTCGAGGAAGCAGTCCGGCGTTGCACAGTCCACCGCAGAGGCCGAGTACGTTGCTGCAACCAGTTGCTGTAGCCAAGTGCTCTGGATGGCTTCGACCCTGCGAGACTTTGGGTTAGTTATCGACAGTGTTCCACTCTTTTGTGATAACACTTCTGCGATTAACATTGCTAAGAACCCAGTGCAACACTCCCGGACCAAGCACATTGACATTCGCTTCCACTTCCTTAGAGACCATGTAAAGAAAGGTGATATAGTGCTCCAGTTTGTGGAGAGTGACCACCAGTTGGCTGATATCTTCACCAAACCATTGGATAGTTCGAGGTTTTCAGCTCTGCGGGGAGAGCTTGGGGTGGTTTGTCCTTATGGACTGTAGTGAGGGGGAGTTTTGGGCTTTACTGCTTTACTATATTATTTATGCTCGTGCTCCTTGCTGTTTGCATTGCATTTTGGGTGTACTTGGGATTAGTCCTCCTAGCATAGATTAGAGTGCTTCTCTCGTCTAGTTGCTGAGACTTCTGCTCTTATCTTGTGATTCCAGGATCCTGCGTATTAGCTGTTTCTTATCTCACTAGGTTGAGCTCACTCACTGCTTGTAGGTTCTAGCGAGGGTTGGGCCACCCTCGGGTAGACAGGGTACGTGTTTGCTCTCTAGTGTGTGTGCTAGATGGTCAGCTGATAGTCCTGGAATCATATGGGGTAGATGAGAGTTTGTCTGAGCCATAGCATCTTCTACATCTTATCTATGCTTTAAGGACTGCCTGTTTTCTGTTTTCTTTCCCAGCTTCTCGTTTTTATTGCTTTAGTTCAGGGGGAGTTCATTTGGGAGCTTCTAGAGCTTAATTTTGACATAACTCAACTTGAACTAAAAGTTGCATCTAATGTTGAGGGGAGCTGGATTTTCTGCATGTTCTAGCATTCTGCATTGTAATATAACTCTTAGAGCCTTGATTATTATCCGTTGATGACATGCTTACAATGCTTTACACCTTGCCATGACTGTGCTTATTTGCTAGATCTATCATGACTTCATATGTGTAGACTAGTTTTTGCCATGATAAGTAAATTAAAATTGCTCAACTGAAATTAAAACTTGTCATGATAGCATTTGAGTTCAGTCTATCTTTAGCTATCTTTTTATGATTCATGCCATGTCAAATAGGCTGAGTTTAGCGTTGAATCTCTATTTGAGTCTTAGTCTGAGCTATGATAGTTCCTGTGATGCATAAAGATAGCACAACTTGTTAAAAAGCAAAAGATCTCATTTTATGTGCGAAAAAACTGATTTCACCAATTCTTTCTCATGAGACGGCTTGCAATTGCACTAGGCATGAACTCAGGGGGAGTTTTGGATGACCTAGACTATCTTCTTAAGCTTCGCGCTTGGAGTAGTCGCATAAGGCTTGAGATCTAGCACATGACAAAATTTTTGGTTGGAAACAGCCATAAGCTTTAAAAGAAAATATGTCAAGTGTTCAAAATTTGCTTAATTACCCACAGATTAAAAGTGCTTAAACAAATGTTTCATCTTTGAGCATCTAACACTCTATTTGGACTCAATATTAGCTGCTTATTGACATGGCCTGCATCATCCTTAGATATCTCTAACTAGACTGTGCTTAAATGATGACTTGACTTGCTCACTAAAAGCTCTACATTTCAGATTGTCATCTTTATGTGCTAAGCTGGCTTATACATATACTGTAATGATCTAGATAGTCTTTTATTGAGTTATGGCTTGGTGTACTTCATTATGGTCATTATGGATAATTCTCATGGCTCTAAATGCTTAAAATAAACAAACTTCAGCCAGTTCATCCATTGACTTGTCATATTCTCTCTTTTGTATTCTTGATTCGTTTATTGCAAAAAGGGGGAGAATAGAGGAGAAAAAGTCATTTGGGAGCATTTTAGAGCTTTGGAGAACAATTTGCTCTTTCGTTGTTGCTCTAGTGTTCTTTCTGTCGACATGGTCATTAGCTTCATATCTTCGTCTTTTGGACCATGTTAGACTCTTCAAATCAAACTCTTCATGCTTTTTCTGAGTTTGTCAATATACTCATCAAGGGGGAGATTGAGAGACCATGTGGTCGTGATCCCATGAGAGTGATGAGTAATTGACAAGGGTTTAGGATAGTCGAGTTTGGTTTGGGTTGTTCGGACCTTGACGTTGCGTGGTGCAACGGGCTCGGTCGGACTGTGGTCAAACTTGGTCATATGGGATTAGGACGCTGATTCTTTGATTTGACAGGTTTGGACTTCATCTGTGGTAAGTATAATGGTATCTATGCTTTGATGTATCGAACGGTGCTATGTGACGTGTTTTCTTGTCTGTGTGACTGCAGGACGTCGAGTGGAGTCGTGGTGAGACACGGAGGACTGGACTAGGCGCAGGTGGCGCTGAGGTCAGAACAGTCGGGAGGTGTCGAAGACGACGTGGACTCGAGGTGGTTGCGAGGCGTGCGAGGTAAGGAGCGCGGAAGCTTCCCGGAAGGTGCAGGAGGGGCGAATCGGGAAATTCGCAAGGCTGCACAAGCGGGAGCGGGCTCCGTTAGGTTTAGCCGGCGTAACGGGGCGGAGACCCGTTAGCCGTGGGCTATAAATAGGTGGAGAGGGCTGCATGCCCACTTGAACACTTGAAGGGTTTTTAGGGTTTCCTTTAGTCAAAATAGGCTTTAGAGGTTGTTTTGGCTTTAGGCTTTAGTTGTTGAGAGTTGTTGGTGGAGGCAGAGTTGTGTTCCCTCTATGTCCCCTTCGATGGTTTCTAGAGAGTGCTTCCTCCCTCAAGCATGTATGGTTGTGTGAGTTCTTGACGATGGAGAGGAGAGGGATTGAGTAGGGAGTTCATGTAATCTTCCAACTTGTTCTAATGTCCATGCGTATGGTGACTTCTTGTAATCATTTTATGTTGGAATGAAAATCTGAAGTTTCTGTCCCGAGCTCTCTGTTTTCCTTCGTTGCTTGTTTGGCTTGATTTGTGACTTTATTGATTTCTTGACTTCTTGATTTTATTGTTGGTTCTTGCTGAGAAGTGGCAAAATGGGTTGCTCAGTGATGGGAGTGTGTTTCTAGATCATTTGATCAAGTTTTTCCTAGAGCAAACTTCGTTTAATCTCAGATTTGGTGTTTGGGCATACTCTGCTCCTCACTGTCATTTCTAGGGTTTGGGTGCTATTCTTGATTTCCTTTGCGAGATTGCCTGAGATTTGGTCTGAAGGATCCTATAGCTATTGCTAATATATCCTCAAAATTTCATGTGCAAAGGATCAATGGTTGGAGAGAAATTTGAGTTTTGGTGAAGCCCTGTGCTCTTTTCAGTTGTTGGATAAAAACTGAGTTTCTCGTCTCCCATTTGTATCCTCTTGCTATTTGAGGCCCTTATTATATTTAGAATGTATATGTGATCACTTGGGTCAAAGGATAATAGCAGGATTTCCTTTTTGGTCCAAAATCTTGAAGTTCCAGTAACTCTGCTCATTCCAGATTTTCAGCCCGAGCTTCTTTGCGCATTTTTCAGGGTAACCGGTCCGACCGGACCCTTGCTTGCGGTCAGACCGGCCCTACAGTGGCGGTCAGACCGGTGGCGGTTGGGCGGTCTGACCGACCCAAGCCTTGCGGTCAGACCACCCCTGGGGACTGTTGCTGCAAATCCCTTTTGGCTTGATTTTTCTCTCTTGTTTTAATTAGCTCTGGTTTTCTCCTTGACTAATACTTCTTCCAGAGAAGGTGGTTTCAATTTCTTCTGTTGTGGTTACAGACCAAACAGAGAGAGAGATGGTAGTGAAGAGTGAGGGAGATGAGTAATGGCTTGGGTCCTCCCCATGACCTGTATTCCATATATATACATGGGGAGTGCTTTTACAATTATACCCTTACAGTTGATCATCCCCTCCAGGGGCATTTATGTCATTACACGTGGCCTACTCTGGGCCTTATAACCTCCTACCAGGCCTGCTGGGTTTAAGTGGGGGCCACCCCTACAACAGGAGCCTCTCATGGAGAAGGGCTTCACAGGGCCGAAGCCATGTTGCCGAGTCCTTTGGCCCCCTCCGTCCCTGCGGCCTGTGAGCTTTTTCCGAACTTGACCAGGGGTTGAGGCCGTAGACGAAGTGGACGCGCGCGCTCCGTCCCCTACCCTTCGAACGGGTGGCAGCGGAGCAGGCGCCTAGCCGAAGTAGACGCGCGCGCTCCGTCCCCTACCCTTCGAACGGGTGGCAGCGGAGCTGGCGCCTAGCCGAAGTAGACGCGCGCGCTCCGTCCCCTACCCTTCGAACGGGTGGCAGCGGAGCTGGCGCCTAGCCCATCCCCTACCCTTCGAACGGGTGGCAGCGAGGTAGACGCGCGCGCTCCGTCCCCTACCCTTCGAACGGGTGGCAGCGGAGCTGGCGCCTAGCCCGTCCCCTACCCTTCGAACGGGTGGCAGCGAGGCTGGTGCCTAGCCGAAGTAGACGCGCGCGCTTCGTCCCCTACCCTTCGAACGGGCGGCAGCGGAGCTGGCGCCTAGCCGAAGTAGACGCGCGCGCTCCGTCCCCTACCCTTCGAACGGGTGGCAGCGGAGCTGGCGCCTAGTCCAAGTAGACGCGCGCGCTCCGTCCCCTACCCTTCGAACGGGTGGCAGCGGAGCTGGCGCCTAGCCGAAGTAGAGTGGCACCGGAGCTGGCGCCTAGCCGAAGTAGACACGCGCGCTCCGTCCCCTACCCTTCGAACGGGTGGCAGCGGAGCTGGCGCCTAGCCGACGCGCCCCTACCCTTCGAACGGGTGGCAGCGGAGCTGGCGCCTAGTCGAAGTAGACGCGCGCGCTCCATCCCCTACCCTTCGAACGGGTGGCAGCGGAGCTGGTGCCGAGCCGTGGGCGATGCAGTGGTGAAGGCAGGTGCTGTGCCGCTGGCTTTCCCGCGTTTCGCAGTTGCCACGGCCTCACGACTTGATAGTGCGCTTTAAATGACGGCTGGAATCATGCCGACGCCTGGCCTGTCAGAGGGCAGGCTGTCGCGTTATGCAGTCTGCTTTCGCATGGGTGGGGCACGCGGCGGCTTGCAACTGGCGCGTCGTGGGATGTGAGCAGTTGCGTGCTCGCGGCTGTTCGCTGCTTCCCCAGGGAGGCGGGACGTGTGTCAAGCGCGCGTTGGGGTTGTGCGCTGCCTGGCCACCTACCAGGCGCGCCCCTCCAGGTACCGACGGTTCTTCTTTCCAGGTCGTGCGTATTCGAACCGCTGGGGTTCTGGCCTAACCGCGCCTTCTGGCCGTGGGGGAGGCGGGCGGGCTTTATAATGTGCCCTCACCGTGATGGGAGCACTTTGTCCCGCTTGCCGCTTAGTTCTAGTTTATTCCGTGCCGGCAGTAGCGCAACTTCCTACCTTGGTTTCTTTTACCCTGCCTTTCAGAGACAATGGCCAGCCGTGGCGACGCGCCTCGCCCTCCCAGCGGCGGCTCCTCGTGTAGTTGGGACAAATTGTCCTTCCCTTCTGGGGATTACAAGCTGGTGCTGCGGGGCGCTCGCATGCCGACAGGCGATGGGACGCCATGGAATACTCAGGGGGTCGATGTTCCCGCGTGTTGGGAAAGAGCCGTGTGACCGAGGAGACGCTGCAGCGGCTTGTTCGCGACGGGAAGATCGAGGATCGAGATGGGGCTCGCCTACCCCGTCGCAACAAAACGGAGCCGAAGCCCCAGGAGACAGAGACGATCGTTTTCGTCGCGTTCTTTGACGCCGGCCTTCGCATGCCCTCAAAGATGTTTGTGGGCGAAGTCTTGCGGACCTACGGATTGGAGTTAGCGCAGCTGACGCCGAGCGCAATAGTCCGCCTGGCTGTCTTCACATGGGCGACGCGGACGGAAGGTCGGTGTCCCAGCGTGAGCCTGTTCGCCACCCTGCACGACGCCTGCTGCCGCCCGAAGAAGGCTGGAGATGGAGCTATTTCCAATTTTGGCAGCGTGGACTTCGTGCTGCGATCGTCCTGCACGACGCTGTTCCCCGCGGCGGCCGCCCTGGGGAAGTGGGAGTCCGGCTGGACGCGGTGGTGGTTTTATTACCACGTGACCGGTCTGAGTGCCCTGCTATGCCGAGGCGGGCCCATCTCGTTCAATACCTCGCCAAGCGTGAAGCCGGAGGCTGACGACGCGCAGAGACTCTGGAGGCTTGTCGGCGTCACCCGCCGGCTAAGTATGCGCGACCTGGCTGAAGAGTTCACGATGTACGGGGTGGCGCCACTGTCTTCCCGGTTGAAATACACGGGCCGGGGCAATGACCGAGCGGACGGGATCTGCCTGCCAATGTCCCGCCTGCTTCCGCCTTCCGCCCCTTGTAAGCTGTTTAGAGTGCAGCAGGCATCTCTTGACGTATCCGCGCTTGTTCTCACGTGATCGCCCTGCTGTGTCTTGTGCAGTGGCTCGGCTAGAAGACGCGGAGCGCGCGACTGAGGTGTTCCTCGGCCCATACACACTCGAGGAGCACAGGCTATGCGAGGCCGCGACCCAAACGACGAAGTCAGGGCGGGTGAACCGCACATGCGAAGTTTTGGGTATTGCCGTGCCGGAACGCCCGATACCAACGGAGATTCCTGCGGGGGCTGCGGGTCATCATGGCGGTGGCGGCCGCACAAACGCCTCGTCTTCGCGGCGTGGGGCTCGCTCCGAGGCTGCCATGCCCAGCCTGCCAGCCACCTCGGCAGCTGGCGCTGCTGGGGCAGGACGTTCAACCGGTGACGCGCCCAGCCGGACCAACTCGGCGGGGCGCGCCGCCTCGATTCCGCCGGCCGAACTATCTGGAGACGCTGCTGAGCGTACGGGCACGGCCTTCACTAGGCCGTAGCCCGCCGACTCGGAAGGGAACGTTACGCCTGACGAGAGGGCCGTGGCCGTTGGTGCCGCTACTACCAGGGACACGTCCGGCACGGCGGAGACCGAAGGTGGAGTAGGAGCTGCGGCCGCTAATGTTACGGAGGAATTGCCCTCGGTTCCTCAGCCGAAACGTCCTCGGATGCAGTCTCCCCCGCCTCCGAAGGGTCTCTACAACGTTGCAGGCCCCATGCTTGGAATTGTGGCGCCCGATGTCGCCGAGGGAGCCTCGCACCCGACCACCGAGGCGCTCACGCCCCGATTGGTGGCCGAACAGACACCACCCCCTACTGCGGTGAGGGGGGCAGGAGGTAAGCGTGGCTCCCTCTCTCTACTCGACTTCGCGAATCTCTCTCCGATCTGCTCACTCATTCCGTCAGCATCAGGCGAGACGACGTCTCCCGGGCGTGGTGAAGGATCGAGCAACGGGGGAGTGCGCGAAGTCCAAAACCTTGTGCAGGGTGTCGCGCCGGTGTCTGCCACTGTCGAAGCAGCCGAAGCCTCCACAGCCCTCGACGCGGTGGGGTCCGAACCCGTCTTGTCCGACTACCTCCCGCGTTTGGAGATACTCCATGCTCTCACGATGGCCGCGGAACGCGCTAGTGGCAGCCTGGTTCGGCGGATGCTATCATCATGCGAGGGAGACCACCTAGCGCTGGCGCTTCGGGCCTCGGAAATAAGGGTGAGTACGTGTGCCGCGTGTTTTGTATGGTGCTACCGAGTGCCTGGTGACTTTCATTGCTGCTTTCAGACGCTTGTCATCAGCGATGCGCTAGACGAGGCCCGTATCCAGGAGCGGAGGGCCCTAGAAGCCAGGCTTCGTGAAGCGGATGACGCTCACACGACAAAGGACGAAGAGCTCCGCGCGCTGGAGGGTGCCTTGTCATCCCTACAAGTCGAGGCCGAGGAAGCCAAACGCGCCGCTTCAAAGGAACGTGCCTCCTTCCTGCGGCAGATTGCCGCCTTGGAGGGGGAGAAGACCCAGCTGGCCGAGACTCTTGCAGGGAAGACCCGCGCCTTGGACGATGCATCCACGTCAGCCTGGGAGGCAATGGAGTCTCTGAACCGGGCCCTCCGTGATCTGTGCGTTGACGTGCCCGATGCCACCCACGGGCCAGAGGACCTGATGGAGACGCTTGGGCTAATCGAGGAGGGGGCGGGCGTCGCGCTTCGCAGCGCCAAGACCTTCGGGGAGCACTGCGGCTATCTTGGCGCGTGCCTTGCCCTCGGCATGCTTCACACCTGTGCGTGTAGGCATATGCAGGAGCTGGCAAACCCTCACCTGGATCTTCCTGGCCGGCCGGAGGCGCTGCCGGACGCCATTCGCTCCATCGAGCCTAGCCTCCGGAACTTCCACCGGCGGATCTGGAGTCGCGTCGGGGAGGATGCGGCGAGGGTTGCAGTACAGCAAACGCTGCGCGGGGGAGGGGACTTTCTCCGTTGGCTCGAAGAGGTTTCCCGAGGCCGTGGCAGCGGGACGGGCCCCTCGGCGCCGCGCGAAGACTGAGGCGTTGATCTATCAGGCGGAGAGGGGGGGTTCGCGCTTGCGCGCCCATACCTGTAATCATTTGACCTCATATTTTTGGAATGGGACGATGCGCCATTTACTCTTACTGTTGTAAGCTGCGGTTTGAGCCGACGACGCCTTTTTTATAGTCCGTAGACTGTCGCGTGCGGAGGCGAACCTCGACGCTACGTCTTGTTTAGAGTCCGTGGACTGGCGCGTGCGGAGGCAGTCCTGAACGCTACGACTTAATTTATAGTCCGTGGACTCTCGCGCGCGGAGGCGGACCTCGACGCTACGGCTTATTTAAAGTCCGTGGACTGGTGCGTGCGGAGGCGGACCTCGACGCAACGACTTATTTATAGTCCGTGGACTCTCGCGTGCGGAGGCGGACCTCGACGCTACGTCTTATTTATAGTCCGTGGACTCTCGCGTGCGGAGGCGAACCTCGACGCTACGTCTTAATTTATAGTCCGTGGACTCTCACGTGCGGAGGCGGACCTCGACGCTACGTCTTATTTAAAGTCCATAGACTGGTGCGTGCGGAGGCGGACCTCGACGCTACGTCTTAATTTATAGTCCGTAGACTGCGCGCGGAGGCGTCCCCCCGTTGCGTCTTATTTAAAGTCCGTAGACTGGTGCGTGCGGAGGCGGACCTCGACGCTACGTCTTATTTAAAGTCGGTAGACTGGTGCTTGCAGAGGCGGACCTCGATGCTACGTCTTAATTTATAGTCCGTGGACTCTCGCGTGCGGAGGCGAACCTCGACGCTACGTCTTAATTTATAGTCCGTGGACTCTCACGTGCGGAGGCGGACCTCGACGCTACGTCTTATTTAAAGTCCATAGACTGGTGCGTGCGGAGGCGGACCTCGACGCTACGTCTTAATTTATAGTCCGTAGACTGCGCGCGGAGGCGTCCCCCCGTTGTGTCTTATTTAAAGTCCGTAGACTGGTGCGTGCGGAGGCGGACCTCGACGCTACGTCTTATTTAAAGTCGGTAGACTGGTGCTTGCAGAGGCGGACCTCGATGCTACGTCTTAATTTATAGTCCGTGGACTCTCGCGTGCGGAGGCGGACCTCGACGCTACGTCTTATTTAAAGTCCGTAGACTGGTGCGTGCGGAGGCGGACCTCGACGCTATGACTTATTTATAGTCCATGGACTCTCGCGTGCGGAGGCGGACCTCGACGCTACGTCTTATTTAAAGTCCGTAGACTGGTGCGCCTGCGCGCGGGGGTGATCCTTTGCACATTGCAGCTAGACAATGTTATTTGTAGGAACAGCGAGCTTTATTGAATACCCGTTTGCGCGGGCGAGCACCGTACAGGGAGGGGCTGATGCCATTATAACCTTCGTCCTGTTTCTAGGCGTAATATCGCCGCAGCTTGTCCGCGTTCCATGTGTGGCGGAGAGTTTGTCCCTCAAGTGTGGCAAGGCGGTACGCTCCCTTCTGCAATGCTTCAGCCACAATGTATGGACCTTCCCACTTGGACTCCAGCTTGCCAACGGTCTCCGCATGGAGTGCCGTTCTAAGGACGAGATCCCCGGCCTTGAACCTTCGCGGATATACAGACCGGTCTCGAGTATGTACGGTCTGCCGCGCGTACTTTTCGACGTGTTGGGCTGCGCTCGCTCGCACCCCGTCGAGGAGGTCCAAGGAAACGCGACGCTCTTCGTCGGGTGCTTGGACGAGGACCCTCCGCGATCCAGCCTTGATTTCTTCAGGCGTGACCGCCTCGTCGCCGAAAAGAAGCTTGAAGGGTGTGAACCCTGTCGGGCGTGTTACCGTTGTGCGAAGAGACCAGAGGACGCTGTGAAGCTCGCTCGGCCACCTGCCCTTCGGCAGCCCGACTAGGCGCTTTTTGACGGCGACAGAGATGGCACCGTTCGCCCTTTCGACTGCTCCGTTGGACTGGGGGTGCCCAACCGAGGCGAACCGAATCGTGATGCCCATGTCACCGCAGAACTCCTTGAATGGGGCGGCATCAAACTGCAGGCCATTGTCGACGGTGAGTTCCCTGGCACGCCGAAGCGACATATGATGTTCTGCCAGAGGAAGCGCTGCATGGCCGCCGAGGTTATCTTGGATAGGGCTACCGCCTCCGGCCACCTGGAAAAGTATTCTAGCGCGACTACCACGAACCGCAGGTCTCCTGGGGCTCGAGGGAGCGGTCCCACTATGTCGACGCCCCAGCGTGCCAACGGCCACACCGGGGGAATAGGATTGAGGTTCGTCGGTGGCCTACGGATGATGCGCCCCATCCACTGGCATCCCTGGCATCGACACACGAGGTCCTAGGCGTCAGTGATGGCAGTCGGCCAGTAAAAGCCTTGCCTGAACGCTTTGCCGACCAATGACCTCGGCGCGAGGTGGGACCCGCAGGCCCCCGCGTGGGTCTTCGCGAGGAGCTTCTTTCCTTCTTCGCGGGAGAGGCAGCGCAGGAGTGGTGCACAGACTCCCTACTTGTAGAGCGTCCCTTCAAACACCTGGAAGGATCTGGCACGTTGTTGCAGACGCTGGAGCTCAGCGTGGTCCTCTGGCTCGGCGATGCCCGGCAGGAATTAAAGATGGGCTCTCGCCAGTCGCCCTGCTGGACAACGTGGTGAACAAGAGCCCGTCCTGGTTGTCCTGCGCGATGGCCGCCTGCGGCAATACTTCGTAAAATGCCTCGTCAGGGGGTGGCAGCTGCTGGCTGGCCGCCTTCGCGAGAGCGTCGGCCTGCTCATTTTCCGCGCGAGGGATGGCTTTGACCGTGATGCCCAAGAAATGCCTTTCCCTTGCTCTTACGACAGCGAGGTATTTAGCCAGCTCGGGGTCCTTGGCTTGATATGACTTGTCTACGTGGCCGGCCACCAAACGCGAGTCCGTACGGACGAGCACTCGCCGCGCACCGATTGCCTTGAGCTTGGTCAGGCCGAAGAGGAGCGCTTCATACTCCGCTGTATTGTTGGTGGCCGGAAACGCGAGGCGCGCCGAGTACGATAGGCGCTGCCCCTCGGGTGTGACAATTACCGCGCCCACGCCCGCGACGCCGTAGGCCCCATCGACGGTGAGGGTCCAGACCGGGTCATCGTGCTTCTAAGCGGGCTGAGCCGGCGGGGTCCATTCTGCGAGGAAGTTGGCGAGGACTTGAGATTTGATTGCCGTCCTTGAGGCGTATGTCAGGGAAAACGGGGCGAGCTCGGCAGCCCACTTGCCGATGCGCCCTGTGGATTCCTTGTTGTGCAGCATCTCCGCCAGTGGGAATGAGGAAGGCACTGTGATTGGATGAGCCAAAAAATAATGCTAGAGCTTCCTGGAGGCCATGACCAAGGCGTAAGCAAGCTTTTCAAGCTCTGTATATCTCATCTTGGCGCCTTGAAGGGCTTCGGAGACGAAGTATACAGGCCGTTGTACGGCGCCTTCCTCTAGGACGAGGACGGCACTGACCGCTGTAGCTGACGCGGCCAGATAGAGCAGGAGGGGAGCCTTTGGTGCTGGGGCGACCAGAGTGGGGAGACTCGCCAGGTGTTTCTTGAGCGCGTTAAAGGCCTCCGCACAGTCACCATCCCAACGAAATCCGTCGCACCCGCGGAGTGTCTTAAAAATGGCAAACCTCGCTCTGCCGCCCTGGATAGGAAGCGGCTCAAGGCTGCCATGCGGCCCGCCAGCCTCTGGACCTCCCTCGTCGTCTTGGGCGGCTCCATACCCAAGATAGCGTCGACCTTATCAGGGTTCGCCTGGATGCCCCGCCCGGACACGAGGAATCCCAGAAGTTTGCCCGCCTGCACGCCGAAGACGCACTTGTCGGGGTTGAGCTTGATGCCGGCTTTCCTGAGGTTGTCGAAGGTCTCCTGAAGGTCCCGGTCATGCAAAGAGAGCTGCCGGGTTTTGACTACCACGTCATCGACGTAGGCCTCAACGTTCCTCCCGAGCTGGGCGGCCAGGGCAATGGCGACGAGGCGGGTAAAAAGTAGCGCTCGCGTTCTTCAAGCCAAAGGGCATCCTGATGAAACAGAAGGCGCCGATTGGTGTGATGAAGCTAGTCTTGCTCTCTTCGTCTTCCGCCATGTATACCTGATGGTAGCCGGAGTAGGCATCTAAGAAACTCATTAGCTCGCACCCCGCGGTAGCATTGACCAATTGATCGATGCGCGGCAAAGGGTAATTGTCCTTTGGGCACGCCTTGTTGAGCGCCGTAAAATCGACGCACATATGCCAGGCCCCACTAGCCTTCTTGACCAATACTGGGTTGGCGAGCCACTCTGGGTGGTGGACTTCGCGGATGACCCCGGCTCGAAGAAGCTTTGCCACCTCTACCTTGGCCGCCTGCTGCCGATCCATGGACATGCGGTGAAGCTTTTGCTTGACCGGCTTGGCGTCGGGGCGGACCGCCAAGCGGTGCTCGATTACGGCGCGATCCACGCCCTTGATATCTTCTGGTGACCATGCAAAGACGTCGGTGTTGTTTCGAAGCACCTGGAGTAAATCTTGCTCGACCTCTGGGGGGAGCCCCTCACCAATAGACACAAACTGCCCCTCCGCTTGGAGCGGCACCCTTTTGACTCCGCCCTCGGGCCGAGGCTTAGGCGTCCATCCCGGGGCGGAGGGCGCGTCGCCAGGCACGTCCGGTAGGGCGTGCACCGGGCGATGCGGATCCTAGCTGCCGACTTCGATGCGCCTGGCAAGGCCTTGGTCGTCGAAGACGGTGATGACACCCTCCGGGCCCGGGAGCTTCATACATAAGAAGGCGTGGTGTGGGACCGCCTCGAAGGAGTTGATGGCGGGCCGTCCCAATATGACGTTGTAGGGGTGTGCGATGTCCACAACGTCGAAGACGACATGCTGGGTCCGGATGTTACTCTCCTGGTGGAGCGTGACGGGGAGGGATACCTGCCCTATGTCATGCAGCGGCTGACCTCCGATGCCCTGAAGCGGGGCTCCTGCCTGCTCCAGGCGACTTCGGTGGGTTCCCATACGGTCGAGGGCCCCTGTGAACAAGATGTTCGCAAAGCTCCCCCTGTCGACAAGGATGCGCCTGACGTCGCAACCCGCGATGTGGGCCCGGATGACCAAAGGATCTTGATGGGGGAACTCCACGCCCCTAGCGTCATTCACGGTGAAGGTGATGTTGCGGGGCGGCAGCCACGATTGCGGCTGCTCCGCGGGGGCCCCCGATAAGGAGCCTCCGGTGATGACGTTGACGGCGCGGCGCCGTGCGTCCTCCCTGGCTGAAGCTTGCGAGAGGCTGCCCCTCGGATGCCGCTCCTGGACCTCGGCAGGGAGCCGAAGGGGCGAGTCCCGAGGTGCGGCCATCGCCCGTTGCAACTCCACGACCGCGGTGCACGTCTTCGTGTAGTGATTACCATAGCCGTGCACCTCGCACCATTTGTCGTAATAGAGTTGCTCTTGCTCCGCCCGGGGTCGCTCATCGCGGCTGAGTTCGCCTTCGCGTCCTCGAAGGGCATTCTCGATGACGAAGGTATGGCGGGCCTTTTGCGGTCTGCGCTGGTGACGCCGGGGCTTGCGTCTGCTCTTTGGAGAGCCTTCCAGCCCCCCGGTGCTGTTGCTCCCAGGGGGTCCTTCCGGGGCTGTCGACTGCGGGCCTGCTTCGAGGGGTCGCCGCCCACCCCCTCATCGTCTGTCGAGCGCGTCGCTTGAGCAAGATCGAGGGTGGAAGCGTTGCGTCTCCGCGCATCTTCCTCAGCCCGCGCATACCCCTCCATCTTGTCGAAGAGCTCGGCGACCATCTTGATAGGCTTACGTGCGTTGTATTTGGCCAAGGAACCCGGACGAAGACCCTGTATGGCCGCGTTAATGACGGTTGTCTCATTAACATCCTTGATCTGGCAGCGTATCTTCGCGAAACGCTTGAAGTAGTCTCGGAGCTTTTCCGAGGGTTTCTGCCTTACGGCGAAGAGCTGGCCTGCGTCGACTCGCTCAACATAGCTTCCTTGGAAGTTGTTGTGAAGGCGATGGCGGAGCTGCTCCCACGCATAGATGGAGTTTGGCTCTATGGTAAAAAACCAAGAAAGTGCCACTCCCTGCAACGCGAGGAGGAGCCCCTTCGCCTTTGTGGTATCATCTCTGCCCGCGGCCTCGATCGCGGTTTCGTACACGCGCACGAACTCGCGAGGATCCGTGTCACCCTTGTATGGCTCAATGACACTGGGGAACTTGAAGTCTTCGGGCCACGCTACCTGCTGCAGTCCTGCCGAAAGTGGGGACTCTGGATCGACGCGCCGCAGCGGCGCGCGGCTGGGCGTGGGGGCGTCGCGGCTGTCCGCCTTTTCCGGCGCGGGCTCTGTCGTGGCCACTGGGTGGCCTGCTGGCTTCGAGCCTCTTGCATGTCACGGACAGCTCCGCGAAGGTCCCCTAGCTCCCGCTGGAACGCGTTGAGGGCCGCCAGTAGCGCGCTTTCTACTGCCGGCGCAGGCGGGGCCGCCAATGCGCCCCGCGGGCGGGTCGGCGGGGGTACGGTCTTCGCGGTGCCGATGGCGGGGTCGGTCGTCGCGGTGCCGATGGTGGGGTCGGTCGTCGCGGTGCCGGTGGCGGGGTCGGTCGTCGCGGTGCCGGTGGCGGGGTCGGTCGTCGCAGCGCGAGCGTCGACGTCCTCGACTGTTGCGACCACGCCGCCACCCGCGCCCGCGACGGCCGACGCCGAAGCCCCCGAGCTCACGCGACGCCCCGCCCCAGCCGTCTTCTTTCCCTTCGCCGCCGCTGGCGAAGCCTTTTCCGGTGCCATCCTCCTTCGAACTTCGGGCTTACTCCTGTCCTCCCCACGGACGGCGCCAACTGTTGTGGTTACAGACCAAACAGAGAGAGAGATGGTAGTGGAGAGTGAGGGAGATGAGTAATGGCCTGGGTCCTCCCCATGACCTGTATTCCATATATATATACATGGGGAGTGATTTTACAATTATACCCTTACAGTTGATCATCCCCTCTAGGGGCATTTATGTCATTACACGTGGCCTACTCTGGGCCTTATAACCTCCTACCAGGCCTGCTGGGTTTAGGTGGGGGCCACCCCTACAACATCTTCCATAGCTTCCTCTTAGCTAGTGGACGAGAGTTTCGAGTGAACATTGTTGAGGGGTTAGTTTGATTTCGTTTGTAGTGCTCTTTCTTGCTGGTTCAGTTTCCTCGAGTTTCATGCTCTCTTAGCTCTCTAGCTACTGAAGAGATACCTCCTTCGTGAAGTGCTTTTAGGGGATAGTTTTTTAGAAACGACATTCACCCCCCCCCCCCTCTGTCGCCATTTCGGTCCAACAACATGGTAGTAATGCATGTTTGTTACCTTTTGCTTTCTACGTCTAGATGTCCCTCTAACATTTATTTCCTTATCCATATCTGGCACTTCAATCTAATTCTTATCATAGAATGTTTTCACTTTTTTGAGTAATGGCTCCCATCCATTCTCCCTCATATCCTGCAAGCTATCTTTCACATCCATGATCAAATGCATTGCTTCAACTATCTCTTGATCCTTCCTTTGCAAAGCACGTGACAAAATATCTGTCATGCTCAACAATTCTATCATCAAATGCATGACGAACACAAAATCAAAGCTCTCCATTTTGGAAATTAAACCTAAAGCTCCTCCATTACATGTTGGTTTAATTGAATCTTTCTTCATTATCTCAAGGACATCTATGATAGCCTCCCACATCACCAAAACCCTTGTTGAGGGAAGTAGAAGTTTCATCATGTCCACGGAAAGCCCGCCCCTGCCCGATCGCCAGCCCCCGCCCGGTCGCCAGCCGCCGCCCGGCGCCCGCCCCCGCCCGGCGCCTACGGCCACGCCTGGCTGGCTGGCCACCGCCCGCCTGCAGCGCGCCGCCGCACCGCGCCTGGCCGCCCGCAGGGCCCGCGCGCAGCCGCCCGCCGCCGCGTGCTCGTGAGTCACGTGGTCGCGTCCGCCCGCTGCTCGGCTGTTGCGTTCTCGTGAGCCGCCGCCGCTGCTGCAGAGTTGCGCCCGATGGGAATTGGGGTGGCCAGATACTAGGGTTTGGGTTTCTGTTTGTTGTTGTGGGCCTTGGGCTTTGGCTTGGCTGGAAGCTCCTCTATGGGCTTTGTTAATGTGATTATTTTGTGGGCCGGCCAGATGAATTGTTGGCCCAATTCGCGAGGGAGGTCATCTCCTACCTTCAGCTCGACCTCATCCCCTCCTACACCATACATCCATGGCTAAAAATTTATGGGGGGGCTCCAAGGGTCTGGTAGCGGTAGGGGGGGCTCGAGCCCCCCCCCCCCCCCCGCCCCACCGCTGGATCCACCCCTGGCGCCAGCGGTTGCGAGCGGGAGGGGTAGGCTACGCCGACTGCGGAAGGGGAAGCGCCAGCGTCGGCTACGTGAGGGGAGGTGGCGTCGGCCATTCCAGATAAAATTGTATGTATTTCTTGAATTTTTTAATTCAAATGATATATTTGAATATTTTGACTGAAATCTTTTGAAAAATATTTCAAATATTTGAAATATTTGAATTTCAGATTTCTTGAAGAGGTCCAAAAAAATTTCTAAACTGAAAATATAATCCCTGCATCAGCATACATTCCGGAACCACCGCCAAAACAAAACAAAGCCAGAGAGACAAGTGATTGCCCCAAAGCAAAAAAGATTTACACAACTACCCCTTGGACCTAAGCATCTGTCTACCAAATCCTCGATCGAATCTAGAGTAGAATTCCAGCCCCAAATTCTCTCTGAAATAGCACCAGATTAACTTGGGAACATAGCAGTTAAACAAGATACGATCAATTGTTTGCACATCGATCCCTCCTTAGTACTTACTGCTTGCAAACAAACGAAAATTCATTTGAATTAACATCTGCAACATTTAATAATCTACTGTTACTACTATGCATCAGCATCTCCAAATCTGATTTCCCAGATTAATTGCTGATCAACGCAGAGAGAACTAGTCGAGGGCATTATTTATCTAATCTTCCTCACCTCGCCTCGCCTCGTCTGCGCCGCCTCTCTCTCCCACAAGGCCAAGGCCAACGGCGGCCAAATCGACGTCGATCCGCGAAGAAAATCCCCTAACCCAACCACCAATGCATCTCGACCTTCGCTCATCGCCGCCTTCTCCCCCACGCTTTGGCCTCACCACCAACAGATGATTCGATTCGATCCGATCCGATCTGCTTCGCTCGCTCTAACCCTAACCCAACGCTCCTCCGGCGGCGCGCGATGGCCCCAGCCCTTCCTCCAACAAGCCAATCCTGGTGAGAACCAACCAATTGCTGCCCTCCCCTCCCCACATCGTAACTTTCGCTTTGTATGCACGCCCAGAACCCTACTTTTCCTTTCGTCGGGTCTCATTTCCTCTCGGTTGTTGGAGTCGATGATTTCGTCGTGGACGCGTAGCACACGTCTACTCTGTTCGGTCGGAATCAGGGGTGGGTAATAGTTTTGCTCTGGCGTTTACTTATGATTTCTATTTATTACATTACATTCTCAAGAATCTCATGGCTTGTTGTTGTTGTGCAGTCCAGACCGGACAACTAGGTGGTGCTTGCCATTGCCATGGATTAATATATGTCGCTTGCTTATATTTTTGACTTGCTTGCTTATAGTCACTTCATAATTTAGCATTTTGGCCTGTTCTGTTTCCCCCCTCAGATACTCAAACTTCAGATATTACTGTATGTCATGAACGTTGGAATGCGTATCCAGGGAATTCAAAACCACTGTGGCATGGGGGCCAAGTTCCAAACCGGTCTGGATGCTTGTGTGGATGGGCTTGGGTTGGTACTATCTGTGCATTGCCATATGTGTACTATCTGCTGGCTGGCTAGTCTTGTGGGTTTGCACAAATAGTAAATCATCACTCAGTGAGGTTGTGCATCTAGTTATCATCACCATATCATTCCTTATGCTAGTTGTATGTATCACAGGGGAAACAATTGATCCACAGAATGTGCGGGTTGTTCCAGGATCAGCATCTCCAAATCTGATTTCCCAGCTTAATTGCTGATCAACGCAGAGATAACTAGTAGAGGACATTATTTATCTAATCTTCCTCGCCTCGCCTTGTCTGCGGGCCTGTTCTTTTGTAGCCGATATAAATAAAGGCCAAGGGTGGCCAAATCGACATCGATCCACGAAGAAAATCCCCTAACCCAACCACCACTGTGGCATGTATGGTATGAAAGTATGAATATCAAATTATAGATCAATAATATTGCCTTAAACACAGCACACCGATTGTATTGCAATAATAAAGGTGGCCTTTCGAAAATTCCATGAAAATCACTACTTTATTCAAAATGTACTTTTCAAATTTGGAAAACTTCATAAAAGTGCTAAAAAATACCACAACATTTATTTCCGGCACCAAGAATTTATATTTGAGTTTTGATATGTTCTACTAATGAAGTTCAAGAAATGGTGTTTACTATGATTCTATGAATTCTCCTATGACACTTTATGGATCATCTTTTCATATTCGAATTTTTTTCAAATTTGAATTTTGTCAATTGTATATTTCTTTCCAAAATTAGTGTTTATAAATAATTTTCCAGAGAATCTCTAGTTGAAAGCCAGGAAAACAACATACAAGCAAAAAAAAGTTAATTTTAAATTTTACATATTTTTGAACTTCCAAAATTTTGGGATGTTACAACATTGACCCTAGGATATCTGGTGAGATGAGAAAGAAGGTATGATCCATCTCAATTGCTAATTGCTTTCATGATAGTTGACATTTTACCAGAATCTACCGAACCATATCTTTCGACTGCCAAAAAAAAGTTTTGTTGTTTCTCTTGATGGAATCTCGTATTACAGCACCGTGTGGATTAAAGAATTTGTTAGGACTTTATGTTAAGAGAAATGCAAATCAGCTTGAATGATGCAATGCATGTTCTCTGAATTCCTTCAGTACAAGGATTGCTGAATTTTGGTCAGATGAGGAAGAAGGTATGGTCCGTCTCAATTGCTAATTGCTTTCATGATGGTTGACATTTTACCAGAATCCACCGAACCATAGCTTTCAGACTGCAAAAGAGAACATCTTGTTGTTTCTCTTGATGGAATCTCGTATTACGGGCCTGTTCTTTTTGGCTGCGGCTTATGGCTTTTGGCTGAAATTTTTGAATTTTGGCTGTTTACGGTACAGATTACGGAGAGATCGATACTCACTTACGATTTTGGCTGGTACAGATGTTGGGCTTTTAACGTGTACTACGTTTAACTTGTAGATCCCGTCTTGAGAAAATACTCCGTTTAAAAGTTAGGTACTGTAGCGGCTGCGAAAAGCGGCCGGCTTGTTGCCTGCCGAACAGGCCCTACAACACCATGTGGATTGAAGAATTTTTTAGGATTTTATGTTAAGAGAAATGCAACTTAGCTCGAATGATGCAATTAATGTATGTTCTCTGAATTTCTTCAGTACAAGGATTGCTGAATTTTCACCCTTTCTCTGGAATCATATTTACAGGGCATCTCTTGTTAAATTTTATGACCTATATTTACAAAAAAGGCATAACGTATGCAGATATCTGACGCTACTACTAGAGAAGGTGCAAAATTGTTGGACCACTGGTTTATTGGTTGCCATGTCACGTATGTTGTGTGTGAGGATGCTTCTATCAGGAGATATGTTAGTCATTCAGACAACATTGTAATTGTAAGTAATGTTGCATTACTGAAATAATATCCTTTTGTTTGTTGCCTTGGTGCTAACTTAGGACCATTGCTTTGTGTTAACATTTTCTGTTTTCTATTTGTCAGCCACCTTGGATCCTGAAAACAGTAAAGGAAAAGATCGTGCACGTCTTATCCATTTGTCTTTAGACCTAGCTAGGCTGGTTGCCATGGTTCTTGAAAATGTCTAGACAACTCAAGAGGTAGTATGTTATTATGCTATATACACTTATGGACTTACTTGAATCAATTATTCTCATATCCAAATTTCTCCTTTCAAAAGATTTGGCGAAAAGAAAAAAGCTTTTTTTTAGTTCTGGCAAAGCCGAGGGAGTGGTTTAGGATGAATGGACAGAACATGCATGATATTTGCTATAAGATTTGATTTCTGTTACAACACACGGATACCTTACTAGTCACAAATAATATAGATGATCATTTTCTAAACACAAAAGGCTTCTTGCCCATAATAAAAATGGTGACTAAAATCAGGTTGCCTATTTTTATTTTTTGCAAAATCTTTGTGCGCATTTTCTTCAGTGGAAAGAAAAAGTTTACACAACCAACACAAGACAAATCAAGAGACTATTACAGGTAAGTTTTTGCGACCTGGCGACATGGGAAAAAACTAACTAGGCAACCAGAAGGACAGCCAATGTGTGCCTGCTATGATCCCGCCATTTTTGTTATGCATCGTCACTTGATATGGCTCCATCACTCCATTGCCTCCAGCGGCAGATCGACAAAGCCGGCTAAGCTCCCATCTGCATTACATCTATACCATTACCATCACCATGCATCTAGAGGAAACGTATAAAGTTCTTTTTTTTTGCATGCATGTACAATAGAGCTACTGATTTGTCCAAATCATACTACTGACACTATTACAAAAGATGTTATACTGGACGACTACATCACAGATGGTTCATAGAGAACCGTCTGTGCTAACTGCAACTATCACAGACGGTTTATACTAACAACCGTCTGTTATATTTTCACATATAGTTATTTATACGAACCATCTGTGATAATGCAAGACATCACAGATGGTTAATAACAAAAATCGTCTGTGATATTATGCTATTATAGACGATTGTTAAAAACAACCGTCTATGATATATACGATATCATAAACAATTAATATGAAAAACCGTCTATGATAGTGGAATATCACAAACGGGTTTTCAAAAAAAAATCATCTGTGTTCCAATTTATCATAGTTAGTTTGGAAGCCGTATGTGATAATCACCTATTATTACTGACACATAAATACAGATAGTTCAGAAACCATCTGTGATGATGGTTTTAAACTGTCTATGATAACAGTGTCCGTAGTAGTGTGAATGAACCAGCAGCTTCCAACAGAAATGGCATTCCATCTAGAGCATCACTCTTAGTAAGGTTTTCCGTAACTTGTAACTAACAGTTTTCTGTCTTCTTGACATTTGTACCATTTTTTGTCCTTCATTTATCATAGATCAAAATCATGAATCATAAATGATGAGAACTATCATATGCTAGCTGCGAGAAACTTGGAAAATAGCAAGACTTACAGTACAAAGGGCTAGTTTAGTAGTTCTGCCAAGAATTTAAAATCCCTGTTCGTAATGTACCTATGAAGAAACTCTGCATGCATGATCTGGTTGTACACGTGGTAGTTGAAGTCATGAACTGAAGAAGAAAAAGAACGACAAATTCACCGCTTAATTTTCAGCAATTTCCTTAATTTATATTCTCTCCTTTATCTGTTGTTTTTCCTCGTATGTCCTATTCCTCTTCATCCCCTGGAACAACACAGTCAAGAGAAATGAAAAAGTTAGAAATATTTCTTTCAAGAAGGAAAAGTAGGAAGTGTATTCAGACTCTAGCATACGGATGAAAGACAGAAGCAACAAATGGAAATTAAGGAAGCAAATTAAATGAACAGAGCAAGCCAACAAATTAAGATGAAGCAGGTGTGCTAATTTACCTCCAGTTATGGAAGAGCTGACAACGATTGTCTCCATCGTGTGCATAGACCTTGACTTGCTGGATATGGTTCAACATTTCCCACTCTGGGCTAGATTTTTCCTCAGCTATGGAAGTGCACAACTCTAGGCTGCAGTGTAGCTCCAAATGCCTTGGCTTTACATCTTGCAGGTATCTCCGAAGTGTTTCCATGTCGAAATACGACAGCTCTAGCCTTTGGAGTGCAGGCATGCCCTCCAATACCTTCAGCTTTGGGCAGCGAATGATGTAAAGCTTTTGCAATTTGGGGAGATTAGTGATCCTCTCGAGGTCAGGGTTTCGATACACCTCAAGCACAACGAGAGAAGCAAAGTTCTCCAAAGAGTTCAGGTGCTGCCCATGGCATACGTGTAACCTTTTCAAAGCCCTTGCATGGGAGGCAAGGCCAGGAGGAACACGCGTCAACTTGCAACCATGAATAAGAAGCTCCTCCAAGACAGGCATGGCTTGCACTTGCTCCTCCCACTCCCACTCCTCCCATTCCGCCATTCGTATTACCATCTGGTGTAGTCTTGGAAACGCAGTTGCCTCATGATGATTGTGGTGATGGATAGGTTGTAGGAATTCAGACCCAACACGCTTGATGGCGGGAGCATGTTTGATCACAAGGCGCTGCAAACAGGGGATCTGACACAAGCCATCAGGAAGTTGGGTGCAGCAGGCCAGGTCCTCCATCAATAGAATCCTCAAGCTCTTGAGGGGCGCTGCTGCTGTCGACATCATCCACATTGGGAGCCACCGACCAAAATATCCATGGATGTGAAGATTATCCAAGCACGGTGGTGGGCAAAGCTCATGAAACACCGCCTCAATTTGTCGCTGCTCTTCCTCAGAGACATCTTCTCCCAATCTACTTGTGCACCATAACAATAGATCTATAAGATGCACCTTTTCACCAAGCCTGATCTTTGCGGCGGACGAGGCAACAGATACATTCTCCAGACCCCCTAATGCAAGAGTCCTGAGCTTAGAAAGTGGCCCCAACTCTTCCAAACTACACCAACCACCATCCACGTGGGCTCGAAACCCACGTAGTGACCTCAAGTCTGTTAGACCACGGAAACCCCTAGGTACATCTTTTATACTTGTACCAGTAAGGTCTAGATACCTCAGCCGCTCTAGCTTTACAATGCCATCAGGAAGTTTCACCAAACTTTTACAATGCCGAAGGCTAATGTACTGCAAGAATTTCACCTTGTCGATGTTTTTCGGTAATATAGACGTATCAGTTTGTTCCAGGGACAAATACCTCAAGTGCTTGAGTTGATACAAAGATTCAACCAATGCAACACATTTTGCAGATTCTATGTGTAGAGTCCGTAAACTTGTAAAGGTAAACAGAGAATCACCAGGATTAATCTTTATATGGCCAACTGATATTAGTGTTCTTAGTGATTTCTGTTCTTGTAAAAATCTCCACTCAAATTCATCTAATCGCAATTCTTTGGTTTGTATACACAACCTAAGAAACTTTTGTGTATTGAGTTTACTAAAGATATCGGTTTCTCCATTGTGAGGTACTAGTGCTTCATCCCTAGCCATATGTTGACCAAATGAGCGAACAACATCATGCATGTTGCAGACCAATTCACTAGCATATCTTCTATTTGGTTCTATTAGGTTCCTTAATATCAACTCCTTGTAGTACTCTCCTCCTACTTCTTCTAATTCATCCGAGTTTCCATGAACAAATCCTTCGCTAATCCACATGCTAACAATTGTACCATCAAGGAACTCTGTATTTTTAGGGAGAAGTGAATAGAACAGAAAGCATTGCTTCAAACAAGGTGGCAAATCTTCGTAGCTTAAGTATATTGCATGGTTTAGCTCTTCGGGCATTCCAGATACTGACCATATAGAATCATTAAGAACCTTCTCCCAATCTCCTTGTCGTTTCTCCCTTTGGCACAAGAGTCCTCCCATTACTTTTACAGCAAGCGGTAAACCATCACATTTTGCTATAATTTCCATTCCAATATCCTTCAGCGAATCAACATCAGGTTCATCTATCTCACTTGAGACTACCTGCACGCAGTTAAACCCATCAAATTAATATCAAATAGTATATTGGTAGTAGCTAGCGCTGATTTTTTTTCTAATAAAAAAGAAAGAAACCAATAAAAGTCAGTGCACTAGTAAATTGAATTGTCAAATCAACCATAAAATTGTCCGTTAGGTATTTAAAACTGCGATAACGCAGATAGATATCTTGAGATCTCTCTTTCGCGAGCGCGCACGCTTATTACTGTGAAATTAATAACCATACACAGTTAATGAGTAGATATATTTACTGGCAGCACAAATTAACGAGCTGGCCACTCAAACAGCAACTAACGAGGTAATTAGGACGGACAATTTTGTATGAACAAAAAATTTTCTATGAACAAAACAATTTTTTAGAACAATTTTGTACAAAAATATAATTTTGTAAAAACAAAATAATTTTGTACAAAATTTTAACAAATTAATTAAAAATAATCTGTGCTTCTATATATGCTATCCTAAAAAGTAAAAGGCACAACTTAATTAAGAACCCATTGAGGACCTAATTTTAATTTCAACCATTGTCCGCTTTACTACTAACAATAACAATACAGTTATAGAGTTTGGTAGAGCATACTAAATAAATAGATTAGTAACTGACCTGCTTCTTAAGCAAGGACCAGGCATCTTCAGGCCCTAATTTGTTGACATGGTGGTAAGGATGCACAGCTTTCATCGCTCGGGCAACCGTGTCGAGTCTTGTGGTGACGAGCACTCGGCTACCGGGGGCACCGTAACTGAAGGGAGCCAAGAGCAAGTTGCTCCATTCTCTTGCACTCCACATGTCATCCAACACTAGAAAGAACACCTTGTCCTTGATGGCGTTGACAAGGGCCGGTGCAAGTAGGGACCTGTCTCGAGTCCCAGCGCCAGGGAGGTCCCCGTTGGCGGCAGTGATGGCCGTCCTCAGCAGCTCTGCCTGGTCAAAGTCTTATGTGACACTCAGCCATATCTTCTTATCGAACTTGTGTTGGATGGCCTCATCGTTGAAGACCTTCTTGGCGAGGGTGGTCTTGCCGATCCCACCGACACCCACGATGGCGACCACCATGATGCCATCATTATCTCCCTCCACCTTTGTCACGAGCTTCTCCACCAGTGCTCTGGTATCCTCTTCGATCTTCTCTCCAACCACGCCCGACCGATCCAACACCTGATCGGTCTTCCGCTCAAATGAAGGTCGGGCTCGGGCCATACTCTGGACCTGGTAGGTCTCCAACTTGATGAAGTTGAACCCAGCACCCGTCTTGCAGATGCCATCCAGCCTCTGGTTGAGCTTCTTGATGCGGCTACCAATGTTGTGGGTGAAGCGTGGATTCCGCAGACAGAAGAGCAAGCGACTGCAGCAACCCATGCCTACCGCGGAGGACACACTTTGCGGTTCATCCATGGCCTTGAGCTGGCAGAGCTCGAGGATGTCAGTGGCGTCGTACATGACATCCCTGAGCTTCCTCACCCACCCCTGCACGTGCTGATCGGTGATGCGCTTCCTCTCGGCGTCGGCAAGGTAGTCCTTGAGGCTCTTCAGCTTCTCCTCCAGGTTGGCGATCTCGTCGGAGACACCGAGCAGCATGCCCACCTTATCTTGCGCCACCTGGGCGAGCAGGTTGGCGACGTAGGACGCAAATGCATCCAGGACTGCGGCCATATCTGGCAAGCTAGGGAGGGTTGTAGCCTTGTCGGTAAACAACAGTGTGTGTTTGGTTTTCGGCGTTGCATGTCGCCGCTTGCACTGATCCCATCCATTTGTAGTCTTGCGTATCTATCGCAAAGCTAACTACTCGATGGATCGATGATGCTTGCCTTGGGCTCAAGATCGTGATCCGATCAAAGTTGAAGAAGCCAAGCCAAGTGGTGCTTTCTTGAAACGCCGGCAAAGCAGCAGATACTGATATTTCCTTTCATCTTTGGCGGGGCAAGAAAAGGGATCGATCCGAATTCCTTGCATTTCGTTCAACACTACACTATCGCTGACAGTTGGGCCCGACTGTTCCCAAGGCCCACACAAAGGCGCTCCTTCCACGACCCGGCAGTCTGCGCTCGGCGCTGTTGTCTATAGACTATAGTGGAGATGTGGCGACTCATCGACCTTTAATGACACTGCTCAACGAATTGATAAAAAACAATATTTTACCGAATAATAAGTTGTATCTGTAGCAAAATAATAATTAAAGATAGTACAATAATATTTAACATTACCACGTAGGGCTAACAAAGCTTAACAGTTCAACTAAATATTATAATACTACTAGAAACAAAAATACTTCCAAGTAGTAATGATACAAGTACCAAGTTAATATATAAAAGATTTGCTATTATATCTTGGGTTGTGTACACGAGCTACTAGTAGTTTGTTAATCGTCCCACGTCTTATGTAGGGTATCCACCTCGTATGTCTTGTACTCAGGGTCAACTCCATTCAACTCCATCCTACTCGGTGTAGCTGCCCTCTGTGTATATGTCGTCTAAATCGAGTAAATCTCTGGACTAACTAGTCTCTAAACAAGAAGGATTAATAACAAGAGTGAGTACAAAAGTATCTAGCAAGCATTAATAGAAAATATGCATCTTTTATAAACACTAATCAATATTTTAATGGAATCTATCTCATCTCACATCATCTTAAAAAATAAGTGTTTTTATGTTTGAAGAAGAATTCAGATTTTACTACATAAGTCTACTAATCCCTCGCGCATGGAAATAAGTGTTTTGCATTGATCCCATCCATTTGTAGTCTTGTCTATCTATCGCAAAGTTAGCTAGCTTGGTGGATGGATGGCTGGGTTTTTTTTTTGGGCTTTAGCTTTAGGTTATCACTTTCTGCTATGATAACTAAGTTTTAAATGATATGTCTTTTTAAGCTGGAGTCTACAGGTAAATTATAGTGTATACTATACCAAGTTTAGATACACCGGCCAAAATCACATACAATTATTTTTTTTACATACTACTTATGAACAGTTAGAATTCAAAAACTATAAGCCAAAAAGACAAAACCATAACAAAAAAAAACCCACCCGATGCTTGCCTTGGGCTCAAGAGCCTCATGATTCGATTAAAGTTGAGCAAGCCAAGCCAAGTGATGCATGAATGTTCCATATATCCTTCTTGAAACGCCGGCAAAGCAACAGATACTGTACTGATATTTCTTTTCCTTTTTGGCAGGGCAAGAAAGGGATTGATCCGAATTCCATTCATTTAGTTCAAAATTGTGCTATTCCTGACAGTTGGGCCCCACTTTTCCCAAGGCGGCAAGGCCCACGCAAAGGCGCTTCTTCCTCGACCTCTCCGGCCGTCCCCTTCCTCCAGCCCCACCCAACGTTCAACGCGGCGGCCAGAGCACCCCCAACCTCCAGCTCCCCCGAAATCTTCATTCAAGGGCGTCTTCCCAATCCAATCCGGCAGTCTGCGCTGCGCTGCTGTCTAGAGTAGAGGCGTGGCGGCGGCAGCAGGCTCTCCTACGCCGCCTCCTACGGTCCGGTGAAGATCGCGGCGATGTCTCCAGCAGCGTGGGCCGGCGGCGGAGTGGCCTACTACGGTTTCGCGCCGGACGGGAGGAAGGGAAAGGCGGCGCCTTTGCAGAATTGCAGGTATCGTAGCTTTTGTTTGGGCCATCTCCGTAGGTTCAATCTTGGTGCTCTTTTTCTCCCCTTCAAATCAGATTTTGTGCGTTGTGCCGCCGGTGAAATTATCACGTCGTGCAAGCACTAATTTTTGGGGTGTATTGGCTTGTAGCATAATACGTACTCAATTGTTTCCTTCACGAAGATCAATGTATAAAATTCCAATTTAGTCACTTTGTATTTGGATCAACCTCTGACTGTTATATTCTTCATGCAAGTACGTTTCTGATCCTATTCATTTCAACCATCCAGTTATATGTTAGTAGAAGTCTATGTGTGACCTCTGCTAGTGTTAATTTATCTTCTGATTCTGTTGGTTCATGTAATTCTGTACGTTTGAGCTCCACATGCTGAAACAATATTCTCCCTGCTTAGTTCAATGCTTCTACGAGGCTTCTCTAGCTTTCCTTGATTCTAGCATATCGTACCAGTCTTTCTTGCGTTGCATTGATTAACTCTGGCCGCAATTCTGCCTCTACTGTCCTCTTTCCCAGTGCAGACAGTTTAAGATCAGAGCTCTGAAGGCGAAGGTGGATCCGAAAAGTGTTATAATCAACCCTGAAAAGGTATCTCTACTGTGTTAAATCTTCATAATCATGATGAACATCACCAAGCTGTTGGTTTCTGTGATTATCAACCCTACAAGGGATTCTTTGCATCCCCTGCCTTTCGTGATGGTCATCAAAGTTATTTTCTAATTCTCAGCCACGCAATGGATGTATTGAGACACGTGGGGAAGGTGGTGAAGTTTTCATCTTGCTGCCGGTAATCTTGTTAATTACCTCTGGATTCCTAAAATCAATATTGCCCAGTTAGTTGTAACCTTCATTTCTTCGAAAGCATGCTGTAACCCGAAAATTTGGGTTTGATTAACTGTCTTCGCCATTTTTGTCGATGTTCCCATGCTCACCTCTTAAATTAAATTAATCGTGTTACATTTCAGTCAGAATATTAAGGTTACTGCTCATTAATATCGAATGGGGTCTCTTTCTTTGTTTTTTTATTTTGTTCCTTTGGGATGGCATTCTATTTATTTTGTTTACTGCATTTGTTCGGAATTAGGATTATCATCATGGTTTTGCATTTATTTAACACACTCCAATTGACGTGCAGAGCATACCACAACCCTTCACAGCGATGAAGAAGCTCGACATGGATGAGGTCATCAAGGACAGCGCGAAGCAAATCTCCTGAATCCACTCGGCCATTCACGGATGGATGGCACAATTTTGCGGTGGAAAGCTTCAAGTAGGCTTGTAAGCCTCCCCAAGTGTACCTGTGTGTATTGACATCATCTTGAACGGTTACTGAATGGCACTCCATATTGCAGTAGCCATGGTGTCTCGATTCACTGGCCCGTTCGAGTTGATCGTAGTAGTAGCAATGAAAAATGCTTTGGAGCCTGAGGAGGGAAAAAAATTATACAACACCGGTGCCACAGAAGCCCCCTTGTGTTCGTTTGCGTTCTTCCCTCAAGACTTGGTTGGCTTCTGATGTTCTATGTTGTAAGTTCTGTTCTGTTCACAAGTTTGAATTGCAGGAGTTGTTATTGACAGGCGAGGAGGCCAGCTCCTTACTTCGTCGTGGTGTCAACACAGCAAGGCTTTCCTACTCTCTCAACAGGGTATCTGACAAGTGTTTTCGGCTTCCTTAAACATTTGGATGCTAACAAACCAGATATTCAAGTATCCGCAAGAAACAAGCACCAGATATTCAAGTGAGGCTACATACAGAAATTAACAACGTATTAACTCATTCTTGCCATCAAAACAAATGATCTGATACAAACTCAAACACTCGCATCTCTGTTTCTTTCTGTAGCATTGCATGAACTATCATAATGCTTACCAGCTTAATAAAGTCCTAATACAAATCATAATGTCACGTATAAGCATAAACGGTAGAGGCAGCAAGCTACGCTTCCGTTGGGTTGGCAAAGATGTGACAATCAAATTTTCGAAGCTGTTACACAGCAGTAGCTTCCTTTGCCTCCTGTGACAGCAATAGCTGTCCTGGTCTGGTTGAAGAGGTTGGGGAAATAAAATGACCGAGGCCACTTCATTTGCCTCCTTGGTATTCTTGCCTTCCTCTCCTGTTCTTCCGATCGGAGTATGTCTCCTATTCCTCTTCATCCTCTGATGCTGTCAAGAGAAATCAAACGATGGGAAACAAATTCAAACTCTAGCGTACAGATGAAAGATGGAATCAACAAGCGGAAATTAAGGAAACAAATTAAATGAGCAAAGCCCAGTAATTTACCTCCAAATATGGTAAAGCGGCTGATGTTTGTCTCCAATTTATAGGGATCTCTTGTGTACAGCATATACCATTTCCTTTGAATGTTTCCGCCGCATGCATAGGCCTTGACATGCTCCATATGGCAGAACTTGTCCCACTCGGGGCCAGATTGTCCCGCGGCTATGGAGGTGAGCAACTTTCGGTTGCAGTGTAGCTCCAAATGCCTTGGCTTTACATCTTGCAGGGATCCCAGGAGTGTTCCCCAGGAGTGTTTCCATGTCGAAATCCCTCAGCCCGAGCCTCTGGAGTGCAAGCATGCTCTCCAATACCTTTAGCTTTGGGCAGCACCTGATGTCAAGCTTTTGTAGTTTGGGAAGATTAGTGATCCTCTCTAGGTCAGGGTTCTGAGACACCTTAAGCTCAATGAGAGAAGCAAAGTTCTCCAGAGAGTTCAGGTTCTGCGCTCTCTCTATGCATAATTTTTTCAAAACCCTTGCATGGGAGGCAAGGCCCGAAGGAACACGCCTCAGTTTGCAATAACAGAGTGAAAGCTCCTCCAAGACAGGCATGGCTTGCACTTGCTCATCACACTCCCACTCCTTCCATTTCACCATTCCTACTAAGCTCATTCTACGCAATCTCGAAAAACGCAACTGCCACCTGGGATGAAGTGTGGTGGCTATGGTGATGGTAGAGCTGCTGCATGAATTCAGACCCAACACACTTGATGGTTGGAGCGCGGAGGATTTGAAGGTTCTGCAAATAGGGGAGCTGGCACAAACCATTAGGAAGTTGGGTGCAGCAGGACAGGTTCTCCATGAATAGAATCCTCAAGCTCTTGAGGTGCACCACTGCTGTCGACATCATCCATATTGGGAGTGGCCGACCAAAATATCCTTTGATTTCAAGATTATCCAAGCATGGCGCAGAGCAGAGCTCCTCAAACACCTCCTCAATTCGTCACTGCTCTTCCTCAGAGATGCCTTCTCCCAATCCGTTGGTGCAGTACAATCCTAGATCGGTAAGATGCACCTTTTCACCTAGCCTGACCTTTGCAGCGGACGAGGCAGCAGATACATTCTCCAGACCATCTAACCCAAGAAGCCTGAGCTAGGAAAGTGGCCCCAACTCTTCCAAACTACACCAATCACCATACTCATGGGCTTGAAACCCACATAGTTCCCTCAAATCTATTAGACCACGGAATCCCCTAGGTATACTGTTTATTCTTGTGCCTTTAAGGTCAAGAAACCTCAGCTGCCTTAGTGCCTACCTCATTCCTTTGATCGGAGAGGCTACTGCACATGCACACCACACTATATAATTCAAGCAGAACAGAGAATTACATGGTTCGAAGATCAAACTAATCCTATATGCATTCCTTTGTTGCCTTTAATATTATATTGTATATTCTCGTATGATTTATGGAGTATAAGTTTGTACTTATTCTTACTTTCACATCTCAGAGGAGGACGACTTCGACTACGGTAAGGACCAGGACGAGTAGGCCACATCTTAGTGTTGTTTGCATGTGGGTAGGCTCTATGAGCTTCTTCCACTTCGGTGTTTTTCTTCCGCTGTTGTTATTTAAATTTAGCTATAGGCCATGGATGTAAACTTTGGCAACCAGGCCCATATTAGTTAATGAATAAATGTTATTATGGTTGATATTTATCTTTGTTGTTCACTGTGCGCACTATCTGATCCTGGACTAGTATGATTTATACAAAGGATCAGGTGTTGTTGCTCCGGAGTCTGACAGAGATGGTATCAGAGTTATGACGACTGTTAGACGTGAATGTAGATAAAATAGAATGGTTTAGCCTTAAGGACCTATTTTAAATAATAAAATATTTTTAGAAGACTTTGTTTACCCTTACCTCTTAATCTATGCTTAACCGTATCTCTTAATTCTCTCATTTGTAACTGTGCAAATATGCGGGACACCTTGCTAGCTTCGTCGAGGAAGCTGAACAAAGGAAGTGTACCAACAAGTGCTTGCAGCCTGTTATATATTCTGCTGCATTGGCTAGTAGCTGATGAGTTGTTTTACAACTCCGGCCATCTTTCAGTAAACGAGAGGTAATCTTACAGGTAGTGCTTAACTTGGTTGTATACTGGTAGCTGCTTACTCCATTAGATTAGAGTGATCAGGTAATCTTACAGGTAGTGCTTAACTTGGTTGTAACGAGGTAGCCTCTCCTTTTTGAGAGGAACGAGTCGCTCGGTCGACTTCCAATCCAAGAAAACCAGCTAATTTGATGGGCCAGCTGAGGTGGGCCAAAGACAATAATTTGATGAGCCAGCTGAGGTGGGCCAAAGACAATAATTTGATGGGCCAGCTGAGGTGTTCCAAAGACAATAATTTAATGGGCCGATCGGCCCAATCCATCAGAACGGCAACAACGCCCCGCGCGCCCACTACCGTCCGATCAACATCGAGCGTCAACAAGCCCCGCCCTCTAACCCCGCTCCCTCCGCTATAATTTCCCGCCCTCCATGGCCTCACTTCCCCTCTTCCACTCCTACCAAAACCCTAGCCGCCGCCACCGTACTGCCTCGCAAGCAACTCCGATGGCGGGCAAGGCGAGGCTCCGGCGATTGGGATCGACCTGGGCACCACCTACTCGTGCACCACGCCCTCCAACGTCGCCTTCACCGACTCCGAGAGGGCTCATCGGCGATGCCGCCAAGAACCAGGTCGCCATGAACCCCATCAACACCGTCTTCGGTGAGCCACTCTGCTGCCCTCCTTCCCACCTGGCACCCCAGATCACTTCTCCTTCCTGCTTTATTGTTTGGTTTTTATTTTTCTGTGTGTTAGATCTGTGGAGCTGAGGCTTATTAGTTTACCTGCTGCTTCGATCTCTATTTAGGAACATATATCTGTATGCTGCCTTTGGACCTGTAGCTCTGGTACTTGTGATTGCTTCAGTGGTACAGCATTCTGAGTCTGTGTTGATGTGATTTAGTGGTTGCTGCTGCTTTAGTTACTTAGATCTGTGGATGGTTACTGCTTAGTGTGCCAGGATTTACTTATTGGATCTGTCTGGATGCTTAGTTCAATCGACGTCAGCGAACACTTTTAAGTCTTTGTGCTGATAATTTACTTGCCTGCTTACTTAGATGTTCTTGGATGCGGGATCCTAGTTCATTAGCTTAACATCATTGTGCAATTATCTGTTGCGATAGTACTTGCTTAGGAATATCGTATTTTTAGTGTGTTAAATGCTGCCTTGCTGAAAAAGGATATGCCATTTGTGTCGTCTAGCTTTAAAGAAATTTCGGAGGGAGAAGTGATGATGCTTTATCCATTCCACATCTCTGCATCTCAGATGATGATCAATCTACGTCATTCATTGATTTTTATTTTTGGGGCAACAGTAGCTATGCAACAGTTAACCTATTTTCCAAAAAGGTTTGATTTGCATATTTGGAAGTTTTGAATCCAACAGTGTGCAACCTGTGATGTAAATAAACCCATTTGCTGAACTTACAGTGATTATTCCAAACAAATCACCATCTTTTGGCTGAGGTTGTTAAATGTTATGTATGATTCTTTTTAATCCATATGGAAACTTTATGTAGTTTCTAACGCCATCTGGTATCTGACACATGGTATTCTTTTGTGACCATGCGTCTCGAAATATGGCATATAACAAGGGGGAACGGACCTTGCGACACTGGTTGCTCCCTGATGAGCCTCCAGTTACTATATAGCCGTTTACATGTTCTAGTTTGTCAAATTGGTAGCGCTTACTGCTTAGCATAACTTACCTTATGCTTTGGTTTTGGGCTCTAGATCAGAATGCATATGAATCTGAACAGTATGTTGATCTAGCAATCCTGCAAGCTAATTTCTTATTTCAATTGTAAGCATGGGAACAACTCTTAACTTATTATATTATAAGTGGTTCTCCATAAGTCTTAAATGTTTGTTGATGTTGCCTCCTGCCATATGTTGGATTCAAATGCTTGTATTTTGCTTGCAAAGAAGTTATTGATGCTTGTCCCGGCATAGCAACTAGTCAAGTTTCTCTGGCTATACATGTCTAGGTCGATTTGTATTGTTGATGCTCTTTATTTATTACAACTTTGCATGTATCATAGCAACTAGTCAAGTTCCTCGGGCTGGAGATTGGTTTGGGCCGGCTGCGTTTCCGGACGGCGCGCGCGTGAAGCGCGTTTTATGTGGGCTGCCGACAGGCTGCACTGTTTTGGCTGTTGGGTTTCGGCCCAGCAGCGCATGATAATTTTTTCCCAGATCTGACGGCGCGCGCGTGAAGCGCGTTTTATGTGGGCTGTCGACAGGCTGCACTGTTTTGGCTGTTGGGTTTCGGCCCAACAGCGCATGATAATTTTTTTCCAGTATATATTTTCATGTATTTATAATATATATCATGTATAATTGATGATTATTTGATGTCTCTCATGAAAATATTACTGGATAATGTCTTTAAGCTGCTGAAAATATTATGCTATCATTTCCGCTGTCTGATGTTCTGTCTCTAATTGAATGAAACCAACGAGAAATTCAATTGGAGAGTTATGTTTATTTTTACATGCTATTACTTTTGGACCAACGTTAATTGTAATTGCATATTATCAATTATGTTTGTTTTACAATACTATTATTTTTGGATCAACGTTAATTGTAATTGCATGTTATGAATTATGTTAAATTTTTCGTTTCTGCCCAACGGTGATGCGAAAAATTCTTATGAGCATATTGTTAATCATATCAACGTAAGGTTAACTTTCATGCAAATTAATTATGCATTTTCCTAATGAAAATTTTAAATTTTTCAGCTGCTACTGTTTCCGCTCAAGTTAATGCGATTGAGCCACTTAACGGCAGCAACTTTCAGAAATGGAAGTTTGCATTTATGACGACCTTCCAGCTCATGGATCTGGACTACGCATTCAGGTTCGATGAGCCTATCGCTCCTAATAAAGCGGAGGACAAATTTGATGATAAAATGAAGGAGTACAAAACTAATGCTGAGAAGTGGGAGCGGTCTAACCGCATTTCACTTGCTGTAATGAAGAACTCTATCAGTGAAACTATTAGGGGAGCAATCCCTGAAAAGGAAAAAGTGAAGGAGTATTTGTCCTCCATTGATGATAATTTTAAGGGGTCCTCTAAGGTTTATGCTACTACAGTGATGCAAAGGCTCATGAACACTAAATACAATAGTACTGGAAATGTCCGTGAGCACATTATGACCATAATTAACATTGCTGTCAGACTTAAGACAATGAACATGCAAATTTCTAATGGTTTTGTTGTCCATTACATTATGATGTCTCTTCCTAAGCAATATGAAGTTTTTAATGTAATGGACAACAAAACCATCACAAATTTTCATGTCCATTGTCTTAAATCTGACAGTAATGTTAATTATGGTCATAATGTGCTCACGGACATTTTCAGTACCATTATACTTAGTGTTCATGAGCCTGTGCATCACTGTGGTAACATAAACCTTAGAAGACCCTTAAAGTGATCCTCGATGGAGGACAAGTACTCTTCACCTTTTTCTTTTCAGGTATTGCTCCTCTAATGGCTTCACTGATGGAGTTCTTCATTACAACAAATGAAATGCGGTTAGACCGCTCCCACTTTTCAGCATTAGTTTTGTACTCCTTCATGTTGTCATCAAATTTGTCCTCCCTTCATTAGGAGCGACATGCTCATCGAACTTAAATGCGTAGTCCAGATCTATGAGCTGGAAGGTCGTCATAAGTGCAAACTTCTATTTCTGAAAGTTGCTGCCGTTAAGTGGCTCAATCGCATTAACTTGAGCGGAAACAGTAGCAGCTGAAAAATTTAAAATTTTAATTAGGAAAATGCATAATTAATTTGCATGAAAGTTAACCTTACGGTGGTATGATTAACAAAATGCTCATAAGAATTTCTCGCATCACCGTTGGGCAGAAACGAAAAATTTAACATAATTCATAACATACAATTATAATTAACGTTAGTAAGTAATAGCATGGGAAAACAAACATAATTGATAACATGCAATTACAATTAACGTTGGTCTAAAAGTAATAGCATGTAAACATAACTCTTCAATTGAATTTCTCGTTGGTTTCATTCAATTAGAGACAGAACATCAGGCAGCGGAAATGATAGCATAATATTTTCAGCAGCTTAAAGACATTATCCAGTAATATTTTTATGAGAAACATCAAATAATCATCAATTATACATGAGATATACTATAAATACATGAAAAATATATACTGGGAAAAAAATTATCATGCGCTGCTGGGCCGAAACCCAACAGCCAAAACAGTGCAGCCTGTCGGCAGCCCACATAAAACGCGCTTCACGCGCACGCCGTCGGATCAAGATCCAACGGCCGGAAACGCAGCCAGCCCAAATCAATCTCCAGCCCGAGAAAAATTGACCGTCGGCAGCCAAGACAAGGGCGAAAACCCTAACCCTAGATCCCATTTGCGCCTGCCTCCTTGCGAAAAAACCGGAGCCCATGCGGCGGCAGCAAAGGCGGCGCCTGCGTAGCGGCGGCGCTCGAGCGAGGAGCGGCACCGACTACGGCCCCGCGCACTTCAGCGATGGCCCCGCGTGCAATGGCGGCGCTCGGGCGGCACCGGCGACGGCCCAACGCGGAGCAAGGCGGCGTCGGCGGCGGCCCCGAAAGCCATGAGTTATACCTCAATCATCATGCACATCACATAAACCGCTAGCCTAGCACTAGAACACCTAGGGTTTCATCAGATTGGGGGGATTTACGGTCAGCGATCAAGGCCATTGAGTTGAAGTCAACGTGCCTGCGTGATGCAGGTGTGAGGCGCGAGTCCGTGAAGGTCGGGGAGGCCTCGCAGTTCGGAAGGTCGGCAGCGATGTCCTGCACTGGCGACGGTCTTCCTGTTGCTGGCAGCGCGCAGTAGATCGGTTGACTTAGGGTTTTGTGCGAGGTTTAGACTCTCACGAGAACCGTAGAAGAACCCGAACGTGAGAGGCCGGAACCCCCTTTTTATCTTGTGCTGCGCAACGGGGGGCCGTAACCAAAGTTGGTTAGGCACCCCCGATCAGGGCGCGTGAGAAACGGGTGAACGTGGGCATCACCCCACGTCTCCCTCTTCCAACCGTTTGGCCTAGATCAAAATCCAACAGTCCCGGCATAGCAACTAGTCAAGTTTCTCTGGCTATACATGTCTAGGTCGATTTGTATTGTTGATGCTCTTTATTTATTACAACTTTGCATGTATCATTGTAGTATAAATTTGTATTGCAAGTACTGACAGCAGTTCTCTGCAGATGCCAAGTATCTCATTGGCAGGAGATTTACTGATGCTCCTGTCCAGAGTGACATTAAACTCTGGCCCTTCAAGGTTATTGCTGGACCTGGTGACAAGGGTATGATTGTTGTCCAATACAAGGGTGAGGAGAAGCAGTTTGCAGCTGAAGAGATTTCCTCCATGGTCCTCATCAAGATGCATGAGATTTTGCTGAAGCCTACCTTGGCACCACCATCAAGAACGCCGTTGTCGCTGCTCCTGCCTACTTCAACTACTCTCAAAGGCAGGCCACCAAGGATGCTGGTGTGATTGCTGGTCTCAATGTTATGCGTATCATCAACAAGCCGACTGCTGCCGCTATTACTTATGGTCTTGACAAGAAGGCTAGCAGCATTGGTGAGAAGAATGTTCTCTTTGACCTTGGAGGCGGTACCTTTGATGTCTTTCTTCTCACTATTGAGGAGGGTATTTTTGAGGTCAAGGCCACAGCTGGTGACTCTCACCTTGGTGGTGAGGACTTTGACAATCGGATGGTCAACCACTTTGTCCAGGAGTTCAAGAGAAAGAACAAGAAGGATATCACTGGCAACCCCAGGGCTCTCCGGAGGTTGAGGACAGCTTGCAAGAGGGCGAAGAGGACCCTCTTCTCCACTGCCCGGACCACCATTGAGATTGACTCGCTGTATGAGGGCTTTGACTTGTACTCAACCATCACCCGAGCCAGGTTCGAGGAGCTCAACATGGATCTCTTCAGAAAGTGTATGGAGCCTGTGGAGAAGTGCCTGAGGGATGCCAAGATGGACAAGAGCTCTGTTCATGATGTTGTCCTTGTTGGTGGCTCCACTAGGATGAGGCTGTTGCCTACGGAGCTGCAGTCCAGGCTGCCATCTTGAGCGGAGAGGAGGGTAACAAGAAGGTCCAGGACCTCCTCCTGTTGGATGTCACCTCCCTTTCTCTTGGTTTGGAGACTACAGGAGGTGCCATGACTGTCTTGATCCCCAGGAGCACCACCATCCCCACCATGAAGGAGCAGGTCTTCTCCAGCCTACTCCGATAACCAGCCTGGTGTCCTCATCTTGGCCTAAAGGGTGAGAGGACCAGGACCCGCGACAACAACCTGCTCGGCAAGTTTGAGCTGTCCGGCATCCCACCTGCCCCAGGGGTGTTCCTCATATCACCGTTTGCTTCGACATTGATGCGAACGGTCTCCTGAACGTCTCTGCTGAGGACAAGACCACCGGGCAGAAGAACAAGATCAGCATCACCAACGACAAGGGCAGGCTGAGCAAGGAGGAGATCGAGAAGATGGTCCAGGACGCTGAGAGGTGCAAGTCTGAGGACGAGGAGCACAAGAAGAAGCTGGAGGCGCTACAACATGCGCAACACCATTTATTGAATCCACGGGTTGCAGTACTCCAAAGTGCTAATAGCTGTGCGCTGGTAGTTGGCAACAGTATGCGGTCTGTACTATGGGCTGATGAGTTATTGTTTTTACGCATGCTTTTGTCGTCTGCAATTTAGTTCCTGCTTCTGCTGGTGCCTTGTCTTGCATGCTTTCTGATTACACCTGATACACGTCTTTGTCTGGACTCCGGAGGTCTGTGTTGCTATGTACTTGTGTGGATGGTCGGTCGTCCATGAAAAACCTTGTAAAAGAATGAAAAGGCATGCAGGAAAAAACTACACTGTTATGTCGTATCATCAAACTGGCTGCGTACATTAGGCGCAAAACAGGAACATTTCTAGTCATCTTTGTTGTTTAGCAAATTAGCATGAACCAGAGACTGCACAGATGTCATGTAGGCCAAGAAAAAGAAAAGAAACCCAGGAAGCAGCGCGCCAATCTTTGGGGCATGTTCTTTTTCAGCTTTTGGTTTTTTCACAGTAACTAGCTTTTAAATGTAGTGTCTTTTTAAGATAAAATCTACTAGTTAATTGTAGTACATACTGTACTACCTTCATTTATATCGAGACAGCTTGTAAGCCACCAAGTGTACTTTTGTGTAGGAACAAGATATTGCACTGGCCATGCGCCATAGAATACCTAATCGTTCTGTCTCCAGTGTAGTCAAGACATGAATTAAGCACAGTGGCAATGCATAAAGCTTGGGGTACCTAAGGAGCCCTTGTCTGTACCGTAGCGATATTAACATCACAAGGCTTTCGCAGATTTGTCTAGGTAGAATACGTAATCGTTAACCATAGTTTTGACTTTTTAACCATTTTGCTGTTAGTAAACCAGATATTGAAGTGAGGCTTATTATTCAGATAGTTGGCAACTTGTAAGTCTTGACTGCAGGTATCAAATTAATTGATCCGTCGCGACTTATTAAGTAGACAGTCATCTAATGTTTTCTTTGGTGAAAGAAGCAAGCGGTAAAATTGCATCAACTGTCGTGGTGCAATACATCACAAATAGTTGCTATGCATGTTCACAATGCACAATCACAAATAATTTGGATGATCGTTTTCTTAGACAAGGCTTCTCAGTTATCATGCCACTGAATGAACCAGCAATTTCCTATAGAAAAGGGGAAGACATGAGTTGAAGCACCTTCATTACAAGCCTAATATTGAACCTACCTCTCAATGCAACTTCATACTAAGTATCTTGGATGGCATTTCATCTTAGGGGCATCACTCTAGTAAGGTATTCCTTAGCTCAAAACTAACAGTTATCAACTTTCTATCTTTTCGACATTAGTACCATTTTTTGTCCTTCATTTATCATAGATCAAAATTACAAATCACAATGAAGGAAACTGTGATATGCTGCAAGAAACTTGGAAGTAACAAAACTCACTTTTGGGATAATTCTATATCGGTTGTGAAAGAAGACATAGCATGATTTATAAAAGTAAGGGTGTACCCACCTAATAGGCTAACCCAAGACTGCTTATAAGGTTGTTGCTCCACGGGTTGTACTTGTGGGTATAGCAGCCCAACTATCTAGGGTCAGGCCCGGAGTTGGATGGCACTGACGCTGCGCAACACTCACAGTACAAAGGGCTGGTAGTTGAAGACATGGCAGGTGAAGTCATGAACTGAAGCAAGAAAAAGAACGACAAAGTCACCGCTCAATTCGTGTTCTCCCCCTTCCTCGTATGTTGTATTCCTCTCCATCCCCTGGAACAACACAACCAAGCGAAACGAAAATGTTGGAAATGTTTCTTTCAAGAAAAAGAAGAAAAAGTACAAATATATTTGGACTCTACCATAAGGATGAAAGGTGGAATGAACAAGAGGAAACAAAAAAAACCTACCTAACGAACAGAGCAGCGGAACAAAATAAGATGCAGCAGTTGTATTAGTTTACCTGCAGATCTGGAAGAGCTGACAACGATATTTGTCTCCAAGTTGTATGGAACTCTTGTGTATAGCACATACCATTTCCTCTGATTGTCTCCATCATGTGCATAGGCCTTGACATGCTGGATATGACTCAACCTTTTCCACTCTAGGCTAGATTTTCCCTCAGCTATGGAAGAGAGCAGCGCTAGGCTGCACTCTAGTAGAAAATGCCTTGGGTTTACATCTTGCAGGTATCCCGGGAGTGTTTCCTTATTGAAACCCCACAACTTGAGCCTCTGGAGTGCAAACATGCCCTCCAATACCTTCAGCTTTGGGCAGCACCTGATGTCAAGCTTTTGCAGTTTGGGGAGATTAGTGATCCTCTTGAGGTCAGGGTTCTCATACACCTCAAGCTCAACGAGAGAAGCAAAGTTCTCCAGAGAGTTGAGGTGCTGCACATTGTATACGTTTAACCTTTTCAAAGCCCTTGCATGGGAGGCAAGGCCAGGAGGAACACTCCTCAACTTGCAACCATTGATAAGAAGCTCCTCCAAGACAGGCATGGCTTGCACCTGCTCCTCCCACTCCCACTCCTTCCATTCCACCATTTCTACTAAGTTCATCTCATGCAATCTCGGAAACGCAGCCGTCGCCTGGGATGAAGGGTGGTGACTATGGTGATGGTAGAGCTGCTGCAGGAATTCAGACCCAACACGTTCGATGGCTGGAGCACGACTGATCTGAAGGAGCTGCAAACAGGGGAGTTGGCACAAGCCATCAGGGAGTTGGGTGCAGTAGGTCAGGTCCCCCATCATTAGAATCCTCAAGCTAATGAGGGGCGCCGCTGCTGTCGACATCATCCACATTGGGAGTCGCTCACCAAAATATCCTCTAATGTTAAGATAATCTAAGCAACGAGGAGGGTAGAGCTCATCAAACACCTCCTCAATTTGTCGCTGTTCTTCCTCAGAGACACCTTCTTCCTCTTTGACCAGCCCATCATCTCCCAATCTGTTGGTGCAGCATAAGTCTAGAATGATAAGATGCACCTTTTCACGAAGCCTTGCCTTTGCGGCGGACGAGGCAACAGATACATTCTCCAGACAATCTAATCTAAGACGCATGAGCTTGGAAAGTGGCCCCAACTCTTCCAAACTACACCAATCACCATCCACGTGGGCTTGAAACCCACGTAGTTTCCTCAAATCTGTTAGACCACATAATCCCCTAGGTATACTGTTTATACCTGTGTAGCTAAGGTCAAGAGACCTAAGCTGATCTAGCTTTACAATGCTATCAGGAAGTTTCACCAAACTTTCACAACCACGAAGGCCAATGTACTGTAAGAATTTCATCTCGCCGATGTTCTCCGGTAGCCTAGATATATCGGTGTATCTTAGGGATATATACCTCAGGTGCTTAAGTTGGTACACAGATTCAACCAATGCAGCAACATTTGCAGATTCTATATGTAGAGTCCGTAGTCTCGAAAAAGTAATCAGCGAATCACCAGGCTTAATCTTCAACTGGCCAATTGATATTAGTGTTCTCAGTGATTCCTGTGCATGCAAAATGCTCCACTCAAATTCATCTGATTTTGATCCTTTGGTTTCTATAGACAATCGATGAAACTTATGTGAATTACGTTCACTGATAATATCAAGAGTTTCTCTATTGTGAATTACTAGTGCTTCGTCTCTGGCCACATACTGAGCAAATGAGCGAACAACATCATGCATGTTGCAAACCCATTGATCAGCGTACCTTGTATCCGGCTCTATAAGGTTCCTCAATATTAACTCCTTATAGCACTCGCTTCCTAATTCTTCTAATTCATCAGGGTTTCCTTGAAGAAATCCTTCACTAATCCACATGCTAACAATTGTATCATCAAAGAACTCTTTATTTTTTGTATTTTTAGGGAGAAGGGAGTAGTGCAGAAAGCAATGCTTCATATAAGGAGGCAAATCTTTATAGCTCAAGTATATTGCGTAGTTTAGCTCTTGGGGCATTTCGGATACTGACCATATGGAATCATTTAGAACCTTCTCCCAATCACGTCTCTGCTTCTCCCTCTTGCACAAGAGTCCTCCTATTACTTTGACAGCGAGTGGCAAACCACCACATCTTGCTATAATTTCCAATCCAATATCCTTTAGCATATCAACATCAGGTTCATCCAGCTCACTTAAGGCTATCTACAAACAGTTTAAACCAATAGGGTTAATACGTGGCTAGTGCCGATTCTTTTTTATTTCCTAATTAGCTCGTCATGGAAATTAAGAAACCAATAAAAGGCCAGTCGGTGTGCGTACATACCACCTAAATCGAATGTCAAAAATGAATTGTATAATTGTATGTTAATTATTTAAAGCTGCGAACATGCAGTCATCTTGATCGATCGAACCATCGATGTCTCCTTTTGCTCTTTAAGAAGCATAACACTCGCACCCGTACGAATGGAGTGTGTGTAACGTTGTAACGGACGGTGAACAAGATAAGTCTGTATGAGCCAACTAAACAACAGGACTCAAACAATTTAAACCAATAGAGTTAATACGTGGTTAGTGCCAATTCTTTTTTATTTGCTAATTAGCTCAACTAGGAAATTAAGAAATTAATAAAAGGCCGGTCGGTGTACGTACGTACTACTTAAATTGAATGTCAAAAGTGAATCGTAGAATTGGATGTATTTTATGTTGCACATAGACCAAGAACACATTGAAAATGGTTAAACTATCTAATTATTATCTCTAAGCACTATATTCAATACATGAAAATGAGGAATACAAAGTAAAGTTATATATTTATTCGGGTATGGAGGAAATAACACACTTATTTTGCATTGAAAAATGAAATATAACCTATATTTATAGACAAGACCATTAAAAAAATACACGCTACACTTTTAGACAGAGTGAGTAATAGTACATGTACCCTAAAAAAACTCTCTAGTCACAAAAAAAAGTCGTTTTAGAAATTAACATGGTCCTCAAAATGCAACTTTGTCTACTCGTTTCTATTGTCATATTTATGTGTTCAATTTAAATATTCAAAAGGATATTTATTGCCGAAGTTAATAATGTTTGACAGTACTCCCTTCCTAAATAGAGGAAGTGATTATATTGCTCAGCTGGAGGAGTTATAGGTGATGCGTGAGGTAACTAGCTAGTAATGTTATGAAATAAATAAAGAGTATTGCTATACAATATTCGACTGTTTTTTAGGACAAAAACAGTCAGATTGATCTGGGACGTTAGATCTCCATCCAATGGATCCACCCATACAAGCCCCCCTCCAAAAAAAATGACCCCCTCCAAAAAAAATGATCTAGGCCGTTGGATCTCCATCTAACGGCTCAAAATCTGACTGTTTTTGCCCTAAAAAACAGTCGAATGTTGTATAGACACTCCCATAAATAAAATAGACCATTAGCTTGATTCAGATGTTACTGACCTGCTTCTTGAGCAAGGACCAGGCATCTTTGGAGCCTAGCTTGTTGACCTGGTGGTAGGGGCGTATGGCTTTCATCCCTCGGGCGACTCTCTCGTCTCTCGTGGTGACGAGGACTCGGCTGCCTGGAGCAGCAGCGTTGACCAAGGGCGTTTCAAGCACATCCTCCCATGCTCCATGGCTCCACACATCATCCATCACTAGCAGGAGCTTCTTCCCTGTCAAGGCAGCAGTAAGGGCTGGCCGAAGCACGGCCATTGCTTTCTCGACATGGTGGCCTCCACCGGCAAGGGTGATGGCTGTCCTGAGCAGCTCAGCCTTGTCGAAATTCTGGTTGACGCTCAGCCATATTCTCTTGTCGAATTTATCCTTTATGGTGTCGTCGTTGAAGACCTCCCGGGCGAGGGTGGTCTTGCCGATCCCACCGACGCCCACGATGGCGACCACCATGATGTTGCTGTTGCACTCCTTTTCTGCCAGCATCTCCACCAGCTCCCTCGTGTCCTCTCTGATCTTCTCCCCGACAACACCCGACCGGACAGGCTCCCCCGTCGTCTCTCGGCTGGCAGCTGGGCGAGAGGTCGCATGCACCCTGCTGCTATGCTCCTCATAGGAACCGAGGTTGATGAAGTTGAAGGCGGCACTCCTCTCCTTGATGCTGCCAAGCCTCTGGTTGAGCGCCTTGATGCGGCTGCTGATGTCGTGGGCGAAGAGGGGATGCCGCAGGCAAAAGAGCAAGGGGTTGCAGCACCCCAAGTCTATGCATGCGCCTCGCTGATCCATGGCCTTGAGTTGGCAGAGATCGAGGATGTCGGTGGCGTCGTACATGGCGCCCTTGAGCTCCCTCACCCACCCCTGCACACTCTGGTCGGTGATGTTCCTCCTATCGGCGTCAACGAGGAAGTTCTTGAGGTCCCCAAGCTTGGTGCCCAACTTGTCGATCTCGCCGGAGACTCCGAACAGCATCCCGACCTCATCTTGTGCCGCCTGCTTGAGCAGATCGGCGACGTAGGATGCAAAAGCATCGAGGACTATGGCCATACCTTCTCTACTTGCTAGCTGTTTCTCTTAGTTTCTTGTTTTCAGGCAAGCTAGCTGGGTTGAAAGGAAAGGATTGGTTGTTAGGCAACAGAGTGTGTACCTTTGGTTTGGGATTAGCGATGCCCCCATATATCTGTAGTCAGTCGATCACAAAACTAGCTAGCTAGCGAGGCGGATTAATCTGCGTAACTTTCTTGAAACGCCGGCAAAGCAACGTACCGATACCAGAACCAGATAGATAGGTAGGTGGTTAAGATGCCTAGTTTGTTCCCCTGCATCGACCTCCATTGCCAGCAACGAAGGGATCAATTCTTTTTCTTTTCTTTTCCTTTCTTTCTTTTTTTTTCTACACGTATGCACACTTCGAGTATCCATATTTCTTTCACAGGGATGGAAAGAACGGCAAACAATCCTCTCTCTTTTTGTACATTGAATGGCAAACAATTAAAATTTGACCAGCGTAATGTAGTTTTGGCGTATATGCACTCAAACTATCTAAACTTATGGGATGGCTATCGATATCTTTTTCAATATTTGGATTGAATACATGAAAATAATATGCATATACTTTTATAATAATATTATTTTATTATATTTTATAAATGGGTTTTGATAATCATCTCCGGGTGTTTTCTTTGGGAAAAAAATCATCCAAATTCTGGAGCCTTGTATCAGCCTGGAGATCGATGAGGTTGGAATTGGATGAAACGGGCCCACACGAGTGAGCTAGATGTTCTACTTCCACTTCACTGTGTGTTGTCTCAGTAAGGAAGAGAGAGGGAGGGTGAGAGGAGAAAGGTAAATTGCGCTGCAGACAAGCTCAGGTGTTGTTGCTTGCATCGGATCCAAGTTCTCCTCCTCGTTTCATTTTGGATTTGTTCATTTTTCATTTGTTCCACAAAGGTCAAGATCATAGCAGATGTTTACATCTTACGATGCTAACGAGCTGCAAAAATTTCGTCTTGCCTATGTCTTCTCGTAGCGCACGTACTTGTATTTGCCTCAGCTAACAACAAGCGCATCAGCTGCTTGAGTTGGCACAGAGTCAAGCATTGTGTGAAAATTTGCAAAGGCTATATATAGTACCCGTAGCCTTGAAAAGGAGTACTAAATAAATCATTGGGATTGAACTTAATGTTGGCAAGTGATATTTGATGTTCTCCCGCTCGTTTCGGCTTGCTTATGGCTTATTTTTTACCATTCATAAATTTTGTCTTTTTCTGTTTTTTGGCTTTTTTGAGTTTTTTTTCCAGTTCTTTTTTCCTGTATTCCTTTGCATTGTCCATGATGCCCTAACCTATTTTTCCTATTTTTAATTTTTTTAAAAAATTAATTATGCTAAATAAGTCTCTATCAGCTACAGTGTAATTTCAATCGCTACAATGCTTTTTTCCAGCCGCTACGGTGCTTTTTTTAGACCAAATGAGACTTTGGCTCAAATGGAATAGAAATAATTGGAAGAAGTAGTTTTTGGAATAATATTTGAAAAGTGATTTTTGAAAGATGCAGATGCAGAGGAGGCAACGGAGGCCGGCTGGCTACTTTTTCAAATTGGAAAAATTGTAGATTTGCCCCACTCTTGAGAGGCTTTGTAGATTTGTCCCAGTGATGTCTCAATGACATGTGGGTCCAGGACCCACATGTCATTGAGACAACTAGGGCAAATCTACAAAGTGCACTTTTTTAAGTGGGGCAAATGAGCAAAAGCCTCTTTCAAATTGGCTTATAGCTTCTTCAAGTAGAAGGTGTAAGCCGAAGCCGTCATCTAGCACTATTGAGGGGGTGTTCAAATCAGCTGGAGTTGATGGCTTTTGGCTAAAATTGAACAGTAACAATTAAAAGAAGTAGCTTTTGAAATAACATTTGGAAAACAGTTTTTGGCAGACAAAGAGGAGACAATGGAGGTCAGCTGATGGTTTTTTGGAAGTGGCTTAGAGAAGCCATTTTCAAAAGTTATGGTGTTCGATTAAGCTTTTGTTTTTTATTTCTCCAAACATAAGCCAGAAGGAAGCCAACCTGAATCACCACCTATTACTCCCCGCGGGAAGCGCGCGCGCTGAGGGTGGCCACGTCGCCCCTGCGGCCGCTCTGCCCGGCGCGTGGCGCCCGATTTTTTGTACGGCCGGAGGAGGTAAATCCCTCCAGTTTTTTCGAAATTACGTAAAGGTCCTTTTTCCTCGCAAAAAGGTCCCTACGCCCAGCTTTTTTCAAAAAAATTTTGGATGGAGCCCCGCGGGTTTCCAAAATTACGTATAGGTCCTTATTTCCTTACGTACAGGTCCTTGCAGGTCCTCGATTTTTTTCCAAAAAAACCTTTTGTTTTTCCGAAATTACGCACGGGTCCTCGATTTTTTTTATGAAACTCCCTGCGAATCGCCGTTTCTTTTGCTTCGGTCCACACGGTGGCTGGCGTGGCGTGGCGCCACGCCTACGTGGCTAGTACCCCTAAGATTTGGAGCAAAAGCAAGCCAGAGAGCCGCACCAGAAAAGTGATCTCTTTCTTGAAACACAGGCAAAGCAATAGATAGCTAGGATGCCTTTCTTCCCTTGCCGCCACATCGCCATTGCCGTGGATACAAATTTTCTTTCGCTCCTTTTTCCTCGTGCCTGGGCAAGAAAGGATCCATCAGTTCTTTCCTTTCAAGTATTAATTCAGAACATGTAATTTAAGACGATTTTGACCAAATTAACAAGGAATTAACCACCCACCGTGACTTTGTTTCCTTGCGCCGCCGCCCGCCGGGCTCGCCGGTCGCGCGCGCGCGTCTTAGAATCTCTAATAATGGACTACATTTCATCGAACAGTGCGGCTAGCTGGTGGAATGGACGACGGTTTCCCGTGCTTGGAGATCAAAAGAGTTGGAGAGGGCTGTGGCCTGCGAAGACGGAGCGGAGCATGGAAAGGAGGCGTGGCCGCCGGAGAGCTCGGCGACGGCGAGGGAATGGGGGAAGAGAGGAAAGGGAGTTGGCCTCGCCAGGTGGGCCGGCCCTCCTCCTCCGCTTTCATCTCAAGGCCGACGCAGAGACAAGCTCTAACGAAGAAGCCTGTGGGCCGTGGCGCTGTACACTCCAGTCGCCTCCGTCGCTCGCCGGCGCCGCACGTGTCTCCCCCACCCACCGCGGCTACCAGGCGCGCCAGGCCACACTCAATGGTAGGAAGTGTGTTACATGATCTCTTGGTTTCCGTAACCCAACGTTGAAGAGCAGCAGTTGCATCAGTAGTGCTACTGAGAGCAAGTCCAATAATAGAGTCAAGTATTTGGCTATAAGTTAAATTATAAGAGTCAAGTTATACAATAATTTGTCTTCTATTTGTCTACAAAAGGTTTTTTATTATTATGTGGTACCATGTCTCACATTCTCTTTCCTATTCCTCCTCACATATATTTATTATCTGAGCCCACCACTGCATAGGCTCCTATGCCCAGCTTGTTGCTTGCATGAGAGCCAAGCTCTCATCTCTCTCCTCTCTTCTCTCCTCCACATCAACAAAAATGCTGACTAGCTTGGCTGGCCCAAGTGACGGTTTGTCCGAACTTGCTGAGCGGACTTGAGCTCCATTGAATGGGTTGAGTATTAATGGAGCTCGTTTTATATCTGTATGCACTTTCAAAGGTTTGTTCTTTTAAGACGTGATTAATAAAAAGATTGTAGTAAAAAATATATTGAGTTCAGTTATACCAACTAAAATCACATGTGACTATTTTTTTTGCGTACTGTCTTTCTCAAACAATTAGAATTCAAAATTTTAAACCGTAAGTCATAAGCTTTTGGTTTCTAGCTTCTAGTTTCTTAATTTCGTCTTTTTCTAGTTTTGTAACTTTTTCTTTTTTTTCGTATTTCTTTGTATTGTCCATGATGGGTTAACCTATTTTTTTTATTTTTAAACTTTTTAAATTTAATTATGCCAAAAAAAACTTACGATGCTAACGAGCTGCAAAAAATTCATCTTGCCCTATGTCTTCTGGTAGCCCACGTACGTATATTTGCCTCAGCTAACAACAAGCGGCTCAGGTGCTTGAGTTGGCACAGAGTCAAGCATTGTGTGAAAATTTGCAAAGGCTACATATAGTACCCGTAGCCTTGAAAAGGAGTACTAAATGAATCATTGGGATTGAACTTAATGTTGGCAACTGATATTTGATGTTCTTGGTGACTTCTGTAATGCATTCCACTCTAATTCAACTGATCCTGATCCTTCCCCGGTGTCTACAGATAATCGGCTCTATTTAGGGGTATTCACATCAGCTAGAGCTGACGGCTTTTGGCTGAAATAGAACAGTAACGACTGAAGAAGTAGTTTTTGGAATAACATTTGCAAAATAGTTTTTGGCAGACGCAGAGGAGGCAATGGAGGTCAGCCGGTGGTTTTTGGAAGCGACTTAGAGAAGCTGTTTTCAAAAGTCTGAGTGTTCAATTCAGCTTTGTTCTGACTTCTTCAAACATAAGTAGGAAGGAACCCAATTCGAATACCCCTAAAATTTGGAGCAAAAGCAAGCCAGAGAGCCGCGCTTGAAAAGTAATCTCTTTCTTGAAACACAGGCAAATTAAAGCAACAGATAGCTAGCTAGGATGCCTTTCTTCCCTTGCCACCACATCGCCAATGCCGTGGATACAAATTTTCTTTCGCTCCTTTTTCCTCGTGCCTGGCCAAGAAAGGGATCCATCAGTTCTTTCCTTTCAAGTATTAATTCAGAACATGTAAATCAAGGGAGTTGGCCTCGCCGGATGGGCCGGGCCTCCTCCTCCGCTTTCATCTCTGCTCTCTCCTGTCTCACGGTCAACAACCCCACGCCGCAAATTCAAGTAACTCACCTCTGCCAGCAAGAGCCACCATACAACCCCTCATTCATGTCGTGACCCTTATCTGGACTAGCACTGTAGACACCTCAGATCTCACCGCCTCGTGTGACCTCCCTGTTCTCTCTGCTCTCACTCTCTCATAGCCGACCTAACATTCCCCTTAGCTTTTGACCGCCACAATGTCATACTCGAGGAAACGCCAAATATTTGCACCACCAACCGCGCCGCGCCCTCTCGACCCCTACCATGCGCCGTCGCCGTCATGGCCCGTGTCTTGTGCCAAACCGTCTTCCTCATACTATTTAAACCCTCGAATCCCTCCATTCGAAAGCACCGGTACCCGAGGTTAGCCACCCACCCTCCATTGCTCCGATAACCAAAGCTTCATCGGCGATCATCAGAAAACCCGAAGTAAGCTCAAATTTCCATTCCTTCTAGTCAGTTTTTTTTACACGAAGTATTTTTTTTAAGACGGAGTCTACAAGTTAAGTGTATAATATACTATAGTAATTTTATAAATATTCATTCAAACTGAATTAGAGTTTTTGTTATTCCGTATTCTCTTGTAAATAATTAAAAAACCATAAATTACAGTAATAAATTATAAGGCGAAGTAAAAGGAGCGGGCCCGAACGGCTTTCTTTCCTGTTGACTTGCATGCACGCTTGACTGTCTCTATCCTGAGGCAACCAAAGAGTCCGCTCGTGTCCCACGCTCGGACTACAGCCCCTGCTGCCTTTCTTGCGTGTTGTCGTCCCTATGCAACAATAAAGAAATACTTCTCTCTTTGCAAGCAATTAATGCCATTAGCTGAAAAATAATGATTTATGGTTGAAATTGTATTATAGCTAGTTAAAATTACACTGTACCTGAAGATGTCTTATTTAACATAATTAAATTTAAAAATATTAAAATTAGAAAAATATATTAGCTCATCACGGACAACGCAAATGAATACGAGAAAAAAATAACTAGCAAAAAAACTTAAGAAAAGCCAAAAATTTAAAAAATAAATTTATAAATAGTAAAAAAATAAGCTAAAAAAGAGAAGTACGAGCTGAAATGAACGGACGTAATTCCCTCTCTGTCGCTGACTTGCGTCAGCCGAGGAAAAGAAAAACTACAGCTGCTGCTGTCCTCCTCCTACCTCTGTGGCGTTGCTTGACCTGGACCAAGAAGGACGCTGTGCCCGCTGGACACGACGGGGAAAGGACAGCAGAGAAGACGCGCCCAAGGCCAGGACCAGCCGCACGGCCGAGGCTTCGAGCGGCGCGCTTGAGACGGGAAGGCAAAGGTTCGCCGCCGATTTTTCTTTAGCTAGATACCCATTCTTGGCCTAGCAAAAGAAATGCAGAGTAGTATTACCGAGTTTGCCAGAGATCCGAGCAGCAACGTGGGCGGATCCTGGCCGTCCATGCGTCGGCCGGAGAGAGGGTTTGGGGTTTTAAATTTTTATTTTTGATTTTAAATTTTCAGAAAAGCCAATGAAATTCAAAAAGGCTTAGAAAATACCAATTTAATTTCAAAAATTCCAAAAAAATTCACAGAAGTTCTTGGAGATATTTTGGACTTAGATACAATATTTCCAACTAAATTTGTATTATATTTTTATACTTTAAAACACTTTTTATTTTCAAAATAAATTTTAAACTCCAGAAAAACACAAATAACCAAATAAAAGCCAAATAAATCCAAGTAACTAGTTTGAATTAGGATTTTTATAGAAAATCAAAATATCACTTTATTTAATAATATTTTTAGGTTTTTACTTAAAATACTTTTCAAATCCAGCCTTTTCAAAAACAGAAATTCAGGGCTAAACAAAAATTCAACTTAGGCACCAAAACATATATTTTTATTTAAACAAAATTATTTTAATTTAATAATTTTGTTCACTCCAAAAATTTGAGATAAACAGCTAGGCTGTTACAATTTTGATTACAAATACAAATGCATGCTTACCTTTATTATGTGTATAGATTACCTAGCTACATCATACAATGAAACCTGTTATCTTCTAATTTGATATTACCTTACTCTTGTTATCATAGGATTGTCATAATAGTAATATTGCCAAATAATGTCTGTGCTTAGACATGCTTTAGAGATAGTAATAAATACAACACAAACATTACCAATAGAAATTCGAAACATGAAAATGGTAGTGGTAACATGGGATACTACTGGAAATAGGGATTTTTTATAAAATGGTGGGAGACACGGGCGAGAGGTTGACTTGAGACCGATGCAGGTACTGCCTGAGGTCTGGATTGTTGGGTTTGTCTCGCCTGAGTCGATGAAGGATCGAATCTGTATGTGCTCATTTCTACATACACCGTACAACCACAAATTAGGTATGGGATAGACCTGGCCAACTAATTTATTTTATTTTGATATAGTCTCCTGCGCCAGTTAAGGGTGGCTTGCGGGGTCATTGCTCAGGAAAGGATATATTGGGGGGTGAACCTATAGGGGTCACTGCCTGGGAGAGATTCAAAAGGTCTCTGCCCTGAGAGAGAGTGCACTCGCAATAAACTGATAATGGAGTACCTTAAGCGCTGAGGGTGCATAACTCCGAAGCAGGAGAAAATACCAAACAAGGATCGTAAAGGTCTTGTTATGATTACTCAGTCACACGTCTACGGAAACATGTAATAGCCGATATAACGAGATAATCATATCTTGTGGGTAAAGTTGTGCACCTCTGTAGAGTGTTAATAATCTATTCGAATAGCAGTGCCCCCGGTCATGGGCAGCGTGTTGAAATACCATAGTGTGTAGTTTTTACAAAATGGTTATTGGTATGGGAGTATGGTAAAGGACATGGGTTGAGGTCCATAGACCGGACATGTGAAATACTTGTGAGGAGTGTTGCTACCATATAGTCAAATACTTATGGATATCTTATTTATTTTATTTCAATTAAAGTGGCTAAGTCATAAGTTTGAAATCTAATTATAATATGATATTGAAAATCTAGCTTACGCAAAAGAGACATAAAACCATCCTTTGATTTAACCTTGCATATAGATAATAGCCCTATAAATGCATTCTGCTATAGGGACTTGATGAGTACTGTTGATTGTACTCAATCTTGCTATATTTCCACCATAACAGATACCAGAAGAAGAAAGGAGACCTCAAGCTTTACGTGATAGAGTTACGACTACACTCAAACGTTCCTGTGGGAGTTTTCTTTGAATCTTTTGATTGTAAGTTAAGTTTTGGACTTGGACGCCTGTAAAGTTGTTAAAATTGACCATTAAGTCTTATTTACTTAAATTAACACTGTTTAAATATTCGTAAACAGACATGATACTCCTTATATCCATAAATAAACTCCTGAGTTGTTACGGAAGTTAACGACGGCTTTGTTTCTAGAAACCAAGGGCGTTACATGTACCTCACCGCCTTCCTCGTTATGAGCTCCAGAAGCATAACTACAAAGCTGTAAACACTGCTCTTCTCCATGAGAAGGCCTGTCTTCTATACAAGATCGATGTAACCTCTCTCCGCTATCACAAACCTCGTGTACCTGTTCTCCATCGACAGGAGCCTGGACCTTTGGTTGGAAGTTTTGGGATGCTCATTTGGGCTTAAAAGCCCTAGCTTTTAACTTTTTTATATCATAGTAGTTTTTTTGCATTGTAGCTGCTGTTAGTTTTTCAGTAACTAACCAATGGGTATGTTCTTTTAAACTTATAACTTGACTTTTTACACAAAGTATTTTTTAGATAGAATCTACAGGTTGAGTGTATAATATACTTCTAGTAATTTTATTTATATTCATTAAAATTGTATGTATATTTCTGTTATTATATATTTTTCTTATAAATAACTAAAAACCATAAATTATAGTAATAAATTATAAGACGAAGTAGAAGGAGCGGGCCCGAACGGCTTTCTTTCCTGTTGACCTGCGTGGACGCTTGACTGTCTCTATCCTGACGCAACCAAAGAATCCTCTCGTGTCCCACGCTCGGACTAAATACTTGTCTCTTTGCAATCAACCAGCTCCCTCTGTCCGTGACTTGCGTCAGCCGACGAAAAGAAGAACTACAGCTGCTGGACCAAGGGAGACGCTGTGCCCGCTGGACGCGACGGGGAAAGGGCAGCAGAACTGCTGCATTTTTTGTTGATGCACGAGAAGACACGCCCAAGACGAGGATCAGCCTAGAGATGGCAACGGGCACAAACCCGCTGGGTTTTGCTATCCCAAACCCGTACCCATGAAAGTTGGACGTGCCCGCTAAAAAACCCATGCCCGTGACGGGTGCAGATTTTTGCCCAGACCCATGCCCACTAGGTTAACGGGTACCCATGGGTCGCCCGTGGGTTCAGTAATGCGAGCTGCAGCAATGGTTAATGGAGAGGAGGAAGAAGTTCACCGGTCATCTTCGTTGGAGTCGGAGGGCAGCGCCATGGCCAAGGGCCTACTGCTGCGATGCGTGTTGGCTGCGGCGGGCTGTCGCCGTGGGGGCGCGGGCTGAACTGGAAGGCGAGGCGACGGCGAGGGCGTGCGGGAGGACGAGCGTGCGGCCAGAGTGGCGGGAGCAGGAGCGGGAACTACGGGATGGGAGGGCAAGTGTGGAGACTACCGGAGACCGAGCGCGGAGCGCCAGATGCGCCGCCGCTGTGGCATCTGTTGAATCGAGGTGGGGACAGGGGAGGAGTGAGTAGTGACCGTGACCGAGTGCTAGCTAGGGTTAGCCGTATGGGTAATGGGGCATTGCCGCATTGGATTTGGGGACTTGGGGCTAAATGGCTAATGGGTTATGGGCTGGGCTGGTTTGCCTGGGAGGCTGGGAGCCTGGGTTGATAACTCTTATGGATCGGGTTTATATTACCCATGGGTTTACGGGTTTGGGTACTATAGGAACGTACCCAAACCCGGCAGACCCAATGGGTTGGACTTTTTACCTATTAAGAGACCCATGGGTTAGGAAATTGACTCAGATCCATACCCTAATAGAGTAAAAACCCACTGGGTATCGGGTTTCGGGTACCCATTGCCATCTCTAGATCAGCCGCACGGCCGAGGCTTCGAGCGGCGCGCTTGAGAATATAGCACCAGATAAACTTGGGAATATAGCAGTTAAACAAGATACGATCAATTGTTTCCACATCATTCCCTCCTTGCTGCTTGCAAACAAACGAAAATTCATTTGAATTAACATCTGCAACATTTAATAATCTACTGTTACTACTATGCATCAGCATCTCCAAATCTGATTTCCCAGCTTAATTGCTGATCAACGCAGAGAGAACTAGTCGAGGGCATTATTTATCTAATCTTCCTTTCCTCGCCTCGTATGTGGGCATGTTCTTTTGTAGCTACAGTTTATAGTTTTTGGTTGTGACTTATAGTTTTTGGCTGTTTGTGTAAGAGATTACAGATTAACTGAAATTCACGTACGGCTTTTGTCGATATAAATGAAGTCTGTATAGTATGTACTATAATTAATTAGTAGACTCTATTTTAAAAAAGATAATCCATTTAAAAACTAGTTACTATAAAAAAATCTAAAGCCGAACAGACGTGTGCCGCCTCTCTCTCTCCCACAAGGCCAAAGCCGGCCAAATCAACATCGATCCACGAAGAAAATCCCCTAACCCCACCACCCATGCTAGAGCTGGGACTTGGGCCGTGCTTTTTTGGGCCAGCCCAAAGCACGGCCGGCCCGGCACGGCCCAACCACGGCACGGCACGACACGTGGCGGGCCGTGCCGGCCTGGCACGAACTGTGGGCCGGGCTGGGCCTGGCAAATCGGCACGGTGGGTGGCACGGCACGACAGATTGTGCTGTGCTTGGGCCGGCACGGCACGGGGGAGCACGGCAAGCACGAGCGGCACGGCAGGCACGGGCGGCACGGCGGGCACGCCGGTGCCAGCGGCCAGGCCGCCTCGGCCTCTACCTCGCCTCCCCCAGTCCCCCTCCCGTCAACATCTCTCACGGTCATCCCAGATTCCCCACAAGGCCACAACCACAACCCATCACACACATCAGAGCAGAGAGAGGGAGTAGAGGGGAAGGAGGTGTACCGGTCACCGGGGCTCGGACGAGTGGACGATGGCCGCAGGAGGAGGAGCGGTGTGGCCGCAGCAGCTCCGGCGCGAAGACACCCGGCGACGGCAGCTCAAAGAGCGAGCCATCGATGACGAACTCGTCGTCGCCGCCCGGCCATCCATCGCTAGTGGGCTCGCCGTCGGAGTAGTCGAGGTCGCCGTCGCGGTCGCTCGGAGCAAATGTAGGCCAGGGGAGGAGGGGGGAGGCAGCCGGGGGAGGAGGGGACGGCTGGGGAGGAGGGGGCAGCCGGGGGGAGAGGGGGCGCCGGGGGAGGAGGGGACGGCCGGAGGAGGAGGGAGGCGCCGGGGGAGGAGAAGGCGGCCAGGGGAGGGAGGGAAAGGAGGCGGAGGGGGAGGAGGGGGCGGCGGGGGAGGAGGGGGCGGCGGAGGGGGCGTCCGGGCGAGGAGGGGGTGGCAGGGTAGATCTGGGGAGGAGGGGAAGGAGGGGGCGACGGGGGAGGAGGGGGTGGCGGCGGGGAGGGGGCGGCCGGGCGAGGAGGGGGCGGTGGGGGAGATCTGGAGAGGAGGGGGCGGCGGGGGCGTCGGCGTGGAGGGGGCGGCCAGGCGAGGAGGGGCGGTGGGGGAGATCTGGAGAGGAGGGGGCGGCGGGGGCGGCGGCGTGGAGGGGGCGACCGGGCGAGGGGGCGGCGGGGGAGATCTGGGGAGGTGGGGGCGGCGGGGGAGATCTGGGAAGGAGAGGGGCGACAGGGAGATCGGGGGGGGAGAAGGGACCGAGAGAGGCGCAGAGATCAGGGGAGGATTGAGTTGGGCGGCGGCGAAGGATTGTAGGGTTAGGGTTTTTATATATTTTTGCGATTTAGTCCTTTAGGTTTTCTGAAATCTACGAATAGGTTTTTATCTATTTTGATTTTTTCTGTTCTAGTCCTTGTAAATTCTAATTTCATCGCGAAAAGATTCTATACATCCGCTGTGACATGTACATCTATACAAAGCAGTCCTTAGAATGCCAAATTTGAAGATTGAGTTAGGTTTTGGAGATGTGAATGTGTGATGTACATATATATGAGATGAGGAGAAAGATGAGGATTATTGGATCTTAATATAATGAATGAAAAAAGTGACTGAGATATGCTGTGATTTAGGCCGAGTTCATTTTGCACTTGTGATATAAGGTGTCTTTTGCTGTTCTTCATTTTTGCACTTTGTGATATAAGGTGTCTTTTATTGTTCTTTCTTAAGAAATATCATCATACAAAAATAATGAGTATTTTTAATGTTGCTCCTCCTTAGGTCACCACCACCGAACCCAATGTCGCATCCTCACAGATTTCTTACTTCTTTGTGTAAAATCATAGGGCTGGACTGCTGGAGAAGAAGATCAATCAAATCAACATATTCTAACATATATTATAATTTGACAACATAGCTCACCCCCATTGTGATTTTATTTTATGTAAGCAAATTACTACTACATGTGCTTCTAATTCTAACATAGCTTCATTCACCGACTGCCTTTTTAATTCGAGCAATTGATGAGATAACCACCCCACATATGTTACAATTAATCATTATGTAAACAGAGATATATTGTTATTGGTGTGTGTATTCCAAGTAGTTACTAAATGTTTCAGAAACTATTTAAAATTGATTTCTTAATTATAGTATGCTGCACTCATGACTCTCCTTGAGCTTTTCTATTTTACTAGTTGGGCAGCTCTATGCTAGATTGTCGGGCAATGAGCTAGATGTCCACGTACGCCACAGTCCAATTTGCACCAAGATATGCATACCATTGGACTAGATGACTAAGTTCTAGTTACTTTGGGCTGGGCTTGGGCTGGCACGGCACGAACGCCGGCACGGTGGGCTTTGGGCCGTGCTTGGGCCTGACCGAAGACGAGGCGGGCCGGCACGGCATGGCACGACGGGATGACTGGGCCGAGCCGGCACGGCACGAAGCGGCCCGAAGCACGGTGGGCCCAGGCCGTGCCGGCACGGCACGGCCCAATTCCCACCTCTGACCCATGCTAGTTGTATATGTATGACAGGGGAAACAGTTGATCCACAGAATGTGCAGGTTGTAAATAGATATGTGATAGGGAATCCTTTCCTGTTTGTGGAAGTGGCGTTGCTGGCTTCACTTGGCAGCTTTAACAGGTAGTGTGATCCTGTTAACAGGTTTGGCGCAGTGATTGCTTGACCAACTTACTTTTTTAAGACACCTGCTTATGCAGCATTGGTTAAGACTGACGTATCAATATTTCTTCATTGAGGTTTTTAGATACCTTGTAAATTTTGTTCCGTATGAGCATCAGATTATACATCAATAAGATTGCCTTAACACAGCACACCGATAGTACTACAATAGTAAAGGTGATCTTTTGTTTATTTACTTTGCCTTGAACTTTAGGAAATCGTAAACTCTATGCTACTTGTGAGTGCTGTATCCTTAACCAGGGGATATTGTAGGTTGCTTTTTATGCATGCAAATCACCTATTTCAACAGAAGACATTCTTTTGCGTATCAAGGGAGGTACAGAACCTCATTTCCGTTTTTATAATTCAACAAAGGGGAAATGCAAGCAAAATAGGCTCTTTATTGTTTCTCGGGTCAATAGACTGCTTGGGGATTGGAGTATCTTGGAGACAGATTTTTTTTAATGATTCCTAATGTAGGCTACTAGGAGTGTTTTGTTAGGTGGATGCGGCCATTTTCTATGACTACACGTAAAACTCGAGCTGTTTTTGATGCAAAAGGGTGTGAGAGTTTCTAGGCTTTTCACGGGCTGTGGGTGGAAAGGCCCAATCCCTATTGGCGGGAAATGGTCTTCCTCGCGCGCCTTCTCACGTCCACTCTCTTATGTCTTTTTAAATATAGGTCTGTATATACTGTAAGATGTGTATTGTGGCTACGAATCAAATAGTAAGAGAGAAAACTAGTAGGGCAAGTATTGAAAATGGACTAGCCTGGAGCACTCCTTTGCCTACACAATGTATATACATGACCATGAGGCCTGCATGATTATAATAATACCCTCACAGTAACGTACTATATCAGAGATATATGTGTCTTTTTTATATGCTTTATTGGTTTTTGTCCGGCAGGCGAATAGATTTAGGTGTAGGCCACCTCTATAATAACGTGCATATAGGTTTAATGATCTTTTCTCTCTTTTACCCTCTTTATCTTTCCTCTCTCTTTAACATTTATGAGTAAACACCCAATTATCCTCTCTCTTATCACATTATCACCATAGACACTATGGTCATTTCTCCCTACTATTTCCTTGGTTCTATGCGCTTTTTAATCCCTGTGTTCAAACAAAATGCACCTTATAAAAAATAGAGGAAGTAGTAAGGTTTTGTGACCCTTACCATTTTTTTAGAACATTGTCTGGCATCGCAATAGTTTCGTACTTATATTCTTAGTTCGCTCTAGCTCTCTCTTTTTTGTATGATGAGTTTGTCGATAGATTATGGCTTTTTTACTGTAATTGGTTTATTTTTACTGTAGCTAAGATAGCTTATTTAGCGTAATTAAATTTAAAAATTTTAAAAATAGAAAAATAGGTTAGCCCATCACAAACAATGCGAAAGAATACAAAAAAAGAGAGGCAAAAATATCCAAAAAAGTCAAAAAAGAAAAAGAAATTAAAGAATAGTGAATTGAAAACAGAAGTCAGAAGCTATTGCTGAAACTAGCGGAGCCTAAAAATGAAAAATCATGATGACAAGAGGAAATTCAAATAAATTCAATTGAATATATATAAAAAATAGTATCTAAATGAAATCCAAATTGTTGGGTGGAGATTGCATTTAGAAATAATAATCATATCAATCGAAGTTCGTATTAGGAAGAATGGAGCTTTGGAAGTTCCTCGGGAAGGAAAATCAAAGAAAAGAAAAAGGACATCTGTCAATTTCTGACTGGTGGACTCCATGGTCCGGATTGGCTGGGAATAAAAGGAAACTTACCGTGAATGACATGTGGGTCCTTCAGAAAGGCTTTTCTGAATTATTTTTATACCAATTAATGGTGGGACTATGTTGTCATGGACTCATAGCCTGGTTTTTTACTTTTAAAAGAAAAATATGGGTTGTGGGACCCATACGTCATTGGGTGAGAGAGGGGAGGCGGTAGTTGTCTTTCTCCTCCGTTGCTACAGAGAACAACAGACAGGGGAAGGGCTGCTGGCTGCAGGAGGCGGCGGCGTGGGCATGGTGCCGGCGAAGGGGTGGTAGCGAGGCACGGGAAAGGAGGGAAATGGAATGCTTGCGATGCGAGGAAGCTAAGGGTGGTGGTGGTTTTGGGAATAATACCCCCGAGACAGGCCGACGCTGGCGTTAAGCGGCGACGGCGAGGCGGGAGCTCAGCCGGCGTGAACATGGTGTCTGCCCGAGCTTGCTTCAAGCTCAAGGAGGAGGAGGAAGGTGTAGGCGTGAACATGATGCCTGGATGCCTGGTTGGTTTCAGAGGTTTTGATCAAACATGAAGTCAAGAAGAATGATCAAGGCATGTCAATTTAGAAACGACGACTGTCTGTGTAGACGAAGATGTCGCCAAGTTAAGTGCCGATCAACCACTATGGTGACGGTGTGATCTAGTCCAGCTCTGGCTGGAGTCAGAAGTGTGATGATGGCACGGGAGGACCCCGTCAAACTGCATTTGGATAGAGCTAGGAGTAACCACCGGGCGGCGATGTGTGGAGCCCGCATCCGCATGGTGGCTACCGTACGTATTTGTCGCGGTGGCGAAACTGGCCGCCGTTGAAGCTGGTGCGGCGTTCGATGATTTCAATCTGCTTTCTGCTCGTTCAGCAGAGGAGTAGCAGCCGATGGTGGCTCCCAAATATCCGGAAATGGACTGGGGGAAACAGACACAGAAACGGCCCGGTTCAGTAGCTTTTTTTCTTATCATAGCTAGCCCAAACAGATTTCTTTATGCTTGTTCGGCACGAACAGTTGCACATGAAGTATTTCGAGAGGAATTAAAGATGAAGTGACCCAAATCATCCAATCCAAATTGGGCCCTGTTTGCGGTCTCTTTCTTGTCCGCTACGACGAGGCAGGCAAGCCTTGTTCAGTAGTATTTCCCCCATTAATTTGTATGCCTTGAGGCAACAGCTGCTTCCCCCTTTTTCTTGCGCAGGAACCGAAATTAACATGACACAAGATCACTCTCCATGGTGAGAGCAAGGCTAATAATATAGCCTTTAGCTAGCTGTATGGACACTTACAACCCACGTATCAGCTCATTCATATAGTAGTTTACAGCCAGCTGAAGGCTGTATGACCCACCCCTTTCTCTCACAAAGTTTCTTGGTTCTTGTGCTTCAGCGGCTGTAAACTTACAGCCCACCTCTCTTCTCTCTCCTCCATCTCAGCATATAGCCTACTAACAGTCTCTTATTATACTTGCTCTAAACTTGTTACCCAACGACCGATCTCACAGCCAGCTGAAGGCTGTATGACCCACCCCTTTCTCTCACAAAGTTTCTTGGTTCTTGTGCTTCAGCTGGCTGTAAACTTACAGCCTACCTCTCTTCTCTCTCCTCCATCTCAGCAGGGGCGAAGCCCAATAGTGGCCTGTGGGTGCAGATGCACCCCCCAAAAAATCAAAAACAAGTTATTACCATCAGATTTCGGCCCTATACGCACCCCCTTGGGCCAATATGTTGCACCCCCACAGCCCAGCTTAGAGCAGGTAGCCCAGTTAACTTGATCCCGCACAGGAAGCTGAACCAGCGTCGCTCTGTCTTCCCGACTTCCCGTCCATCTGTCGCAGCCCGCAGGACCGTAGCTATGAGCGCTGCCGCTAGGCACTGCGTGTGCGTCGCTGTGAGCCTGCAACGCTGAGTCGCTGCTGAAGTGCGGAGAGCAGAGTCGCAGAGACTGCGCTACTGCTTGGCAGGGGTGGAAATCGAGCCAATTCCTCGTCTTATCGAGCTTTTTCTAAAATTGACACAGTTTGATTTAATATCATTTTACGTATAATTTGAAAGTATTTTTAGAAACGAGCTAACGAGCCGAGCCGAGCCGAGCTAGAGCAAAATTCAAATTCATTTGAAATCAACTCATTTTAATGTTTAACCAATTAGCAAGTATAATTGAAGCAATTTTGATCCGAGCCAACGAGCCTCACTAACGAGCTTTTTTTCCACCCCTGCTTGCCGGTCTACCGTCCAGACTCCAGGCGTGAGGCGTCCAGGTCCATTGACATCCATCAAATTCAAGGATTCAATCCTTCAACTTCAAGTACGTACTGTAGGTTTTTGCCTCTATTTCTTTCTCAAGTAATTTATTAGACAGCGTGTTGTGTACAAAGATCTTTCTTGTTTTAGACATTTACTTAGCATTATTGCTATTGTCTACTAATGACAGATTAATTGATGGAAAGATTTTTCAAAAGAAAAGCGCCAGAGCCAGATAGTGGCAACAATGCCCGCAATTCATGTATGGATGATATCAACTGGGAAGAGGAGATTAAATACGATCCAGGGTTGCGGAAACAGATTGATGACTACCATCCTAATCTTAGAGAAATGGTGAGAAGGAAGTACATGGAAAAAGGGCCTTGCCAACCTCGCACATTTAGTTTTCCTGTGACACAGATTGGAGGAGGCCCAAGAAGGTTTGTTCCAGAATGGTTTGATGAGTTTGGAAGTTGGCTTGAATACAGTGAATCCAAAGATAGAGCATATTGTTTTTTTTGTTTCCTATTTAGAGAAAAGAAGGATGGTGGATATGAAGCTTTTGTTAAAAATGGTTGGAATGGTTTTCATAGAAAACAAAGGCTCAAAGATCATGTGGGTGATGTTGGTGGCTCACACTATCTAGCAATGAAGAAGTGTGATGATTTGTTACAAACAAGACAGCACATTGATGTGGCTTTCCATGGTGTAAATGAAAGTGCTAAAAGGGACTATATTACTCGACTGAATGGGTCTATTGATGTTGCTAGAATATTAGCAAAGCAAGGTTTGCCTTTCCGAGGCCACGATGAGTCAAAGGATTCTTTAAATAGAGGAAACTTCAGGGAATTTCGTGATTTTGCAGCGGAGCAAAATCCAGTCTTAAGAAAGGCAACGGGTAAAGGAAAATCTTCTAGAGTATTTCCAGTATTTTGACTCTGTCTTCTATTTGCATCTCATGTTGACTATATTAGGAATCACAAATACCTTGTCATTAGCACTGCAACGGAAGGATCAGGATATAGTGAATGCTATTAAATGTGTGAGAGCCACTAGATGCCAATTGGATGAGCTTAGAAGAGAAAAATGGGAAAAACTATTAGATGACGTGTATGGATTTTGTGAGAAGAATGATATTTCCAAATTGGAAATGGAAGATGAATATATTGATCCAAAGAAGCGGAGGCACAAATCTGGAATTACAAACAAGCATTACTATCAAGTAGATTGTTTCAATGATATTATTGATTGGCTACTTCAAGAGCTTGACAGCCGCTTCAACGAGACAAGCTCTCAATTGCTTGTTTGCTCGGCCGCTTTTAGTCCAAGAGACTCGTTTCATGATTTCAATATGGACAATTTGTTGAGCCTAGCAAAGCTTTATCCACATGATTTTGATTCTGGGGATTTAAGGGACCTTAGCCACCAACTTGGCCTCTACATATTTGATGTGAGAGATGATGATAGGTTCTCCAACCTACAAACTGTTGTTGAGCTTTCTCAGAGAATGGTAGAGACTAGAAAACATGATCGTTATCCAATGGTTTATCGACTTCTGAAGCTTGTACTAGTATTGCCAGTTGCTACTGCTACAGTTGAGAGGATTTTCTCAGGCATGAAGATTGTGAAAACGAATTTGCGCAACCGCATCGGTGATCAATTTATGAGCAATTGCCTTATTTGCTATGTGGAGAAAGAAGAAATGATGAAAGTCACGAATGAGTCCGTGATTCGTCGCTTCATGAAAATGCAAGAACGCAGATTTGATGGTGACAATTAAAGGTAACGTAATGTATTTGTTTTAATTTGATCATTTTTTTGTTGAAAAATTAAAATTACATCATAAGTCATTTGTTTGCTTTTTTAGGCCGTCGAATTGTCGAGGATGATCAAGATGCGAAGTCAAATGATATATTTTGCCTATGTTAATATTTTTCGACCATGCTAATAGTATTCATTTTGTTAAATTTTTTATCACTTCTTTATAGTCGCACCCCCCTCTGTTATGCTCTAGCTTCACCACTGCATCTCAGTATATAGCCTACTAACAGCCTCTTATTATACTTGCTCTAAACTTGTTACCCAACGACCGATCTCAGAATCTATGGCCACCACCAACATGATGAGCAGAGCAACAACAATGAAAAGTAAGAAACGAAGAGAGCTTCGTTTCTGCCTTTGGCTTTCTCTTTCATTTCCAAATAGAATGGAACAATAAGTTTAGTACCATCAACGTACTACTACACAGAAAAAATAGTGTAACATGACCAAATGCATACTAGAAATGGGATGCACCATTTTAATGTACTCCCTCTGTAGCTCTTCTAACTAAGAAAGAAGCATGGCCGTCAGACGAAAATAGAGAAGAATGAGGCGCAAGCCCGGCAGTCTCATCAACAACCCTCCAGTGCTGCCGTGGCCACTGTGCTGATGGGTGTAGACCAGGAAAAATATACAACTGTTATGAACTTGGATCGTTGGAGGTGACCACGCGCGGTGCCCTCGAAATCGCAGTCATAGTCGTGGCTGGCATTGGCCTGGTAGAAGGCGTTCATCACATTCGCAGCATCACATAGTCGTTCGTCACCGCCATTGGCCTGGTATATATCGGCTTACAGTCCACGTAGCCACAGGTGTAGTTGATGTTGTTCTGCAGGTCAGTCTCGCTCGCACCACTTGCCTCCACCAGATGGTGAGGGGTTTGGAGCTCCAGACTGCAATGCAAATAGCATAATACACCAAATAAGTCAGGGGATGCGGGGATAAATTTTAACGTCAGAATGCCGGAATAAATAAACAGTAACTGCACAGAACTATAGACTTGGGTAAACAGCATCGTAAATCCACTGGAGCACAGCCAGCATTTCTCCAATCAAAATTTTAACTTGTGTCAGTTTATGACTCTAAATTGAGTTATGTATATTAACCGATTGATCAACAGAAAATTTTAACTATCAAGAGCCTTACAGGATGACTATATATATTTATGATAGTCTTACAGAACAACTGCACATTTGACAACAAACACGTTCTATGGACTGTCACCGTCCGCCTGTCCAAATTTCTACATAATATATAATAATTTTAAATTCACACAAAAGAAGCTAGCTAGTGGCTACCTCATTACTTTGATCCGAGAGGCTACTCCACATGCACACCACACTACATAGTTCAAGCAGAACAGAGAATTACATGGTTCGAAGATCAAATTTGCAATGCACGCACAGGAATTTAGGGTGGGATGGGATGGAGACGACACCAAATGAAGCAAAGTTAGAAACGACGCTGCTCCATTCAGCGAGTACTTCTGTAACGGCATTCGTTTCCATGAGTGTTGGTATGAGATTTGTTGAGCTTAACCAGGGTGTTACTACACCTGTCTAATCTCCTTTTTTTAGACGAACAGGCTACTCTCTTCATTCTTTTCCTTTTTTTTACTCCCACATATGAAGGACTGAGCTACCATCCGGCGACCCCGGGTGGTTGCTCGGGCTCATCAGTATCAAATTGGCTGCATACATTAGCCGCAAACACGGGCATTTCTAGTCATCTATGTTGGCTAGCAAATTAGTATGAACCAGAGGCCGAGCGGGTGATTGTGGCTTTTAAGTCTAAGCTTTTAGCTTACTTTATACTATAGTAGATTTTTGTACTGTAGTTATTAGTGGCTTTTTTAGTATAATTAAATTTAAAAAATAAAAAAGTTATATCATCACGGATAATGTAAAAGAATAAAAGAAAAAACTAAAAATTAAAAAAATTAAAATTAAAAAGCTAGAAACTAAAAGCTTGAGCTAAATAAGCACACCCGTGTCAACAGAGATTCCACTATCTGTTCGCAAAATCCCAAGAAAAATCAAAAGAAATCCAAGATGTCATGCAATCCAAGAAAAAAAAGAAATGCAAGAAGCAGCACACCATAGAAACACATGGGTTTTTACCGTCTGTTGGGTGGAAAGGCCCAATCCCACTCTTTTCACGAAAACCCAAACGAGTACATCGATGCCTCCCAAGCGCAAGTCTCTGGTGGCGACTGCGGCCTTGGCCGGGTCGCTGTGTTTAATTTAGCTTTTGATTCTGACTTCTCCAAATATAAGAGTGAAGGAAGCCAATCTGTATACCCCTAAGATTTGGAGCAAAAGCAAGCCAGAGAGCCGCACTTGAAAAGTGATCTCTTTCTTGAAACACAGGCAAATTAAAGCAACAGATAGCTAGGATTCCTTTCTTCCCTTGCCGCCACATCGCCATTGCCGTGGATACAAATTTTCTTTCGCTCCTTTTTCCTCGTGCCTGGGCAAGAAAGGGATCCATCAGTTCTCTCCTTTCAAGTATTAATTCAGAATATGTAAATCAAGGTAGTTGGCCTCGGCGGGTGGGCCGGGCCGCCTCCTCCGCTTTCATCTCAAGGCTCACGCAGAGACAAGCTCTACCGAAGAAGCCCGTCGGCCGTGGCGCTATACACTCCACTCGTCTCCGTCGCTCGCCGTCGCCGCAGGAGTCTCCCCCACCCACCGCGGCTACCAGGCGCCCCAGGCCACACTCAATGGTAGGAAGCCATGGGAGCAGCTGCGGGATTTGGTCGTGGAGCTGAGCATTAACAATCAAGGGATTCGATTGTTGCGAACAAAATAGATGATGAAGGAGAGTGCAGGGTGTTCCAATATTTCCAGTATATGCCATCTTGAAAGAGGGGGTACCAGATAGGTTCAAGAGACCTTATGGATATTGCCTCATATCCAGAGGGCATTGTTTTGAGCAAAATCATTGTCGATAGAGGTTGTATTTTCCTTAGACACTGTCGTCAAAACCATAGGCCAAATACCAATCTTACCCTCTTTGTCCTGGTACCCAATGCCTTCCCCTTCTCCACTGGCGTCCTGGTACCAGCGCCGACGCCTAAGCCGAGCTGCTGCACTTGCGTCCTCGCCGTCCCCTAGCTTCTTTCCCGGTTCTCAATTACATGGTCTATTTCTTGAATACTTGGAAGGGTTTTGTACAGAGATCAATTTTTGACTTCCTCCTCTTAATTAGTGATGTTTTCTTGATGCTGCGAGCTCTTGTCTTCTTTCTCCTCTCAATTCGTGATATCTGGATGCTGACAGAACAGATAGTGTTAGGAGATGAATTTTGCAGTGGTTAGCAGGTTGGTGGTCGGTGGCCGACGAAGGACGCAGCTCCAAATCTGGATGGTGGGGACTCACAAGTGGCAGCTATGTTGTCGGTTGTCCGAAGGTCGAGCCACATCAGAAGCTACCACCCGCCCCACGCTGCATCATAGTAGCTGCTAGACGAGAGCAATCTGGTCATCTACCTTGAGCTCGACGACCAACCGTGGTTCGCACGGCGCTGGGCGTGACTGCTTCGATGCTCCATGGGCGCGGGAGACGAGTCCACTCGCTGGCCGTCGCCCCTCTGCCATGGGGACGAAGAAGCCCATCTCTCTCAACTCCGGCGACAGAGTGGCATGGATGAACGAAGCAGAATGAATGAGGGCAATCTGGTCAGTTTGACGGTAGGAACGATCAAATCGAACGGAACGGTATAAACCGGAACGGTTGGATTATTTCAGTGTCGCAAAACCAATTTTTCCTTTTATTTTATACTAATTCTACATTAAATTCCCAAAACACCTAATATTAGTAATAAAAATAAAACGAAATTTACAATTGGATTTGTAAAATAAATGCAAAATTAAATTTCAAAAAGAAGACTCCATGTCAAGGTAATTTGGCAGTAAGAACTAAATGAAAAATTAAAAATTCAGTTTTACAAAAACCATAAATCGAATTTAATGAAAATAGAAGTTTTATTTCTATACATATAAATTATGAAGTACAAATCCAAAAATTTTGTGAAATCTTTAAATACCAAAATAAATGGTTTTTAGGTTTTTTTTAATTATGTTTAAACCAAATTAATGGTGGGACCATGCTGTCAGAGACTTATAGCTTGGTTTAAAAGGTACATACGGGTGTGGGACCCATATGTCATTGGGTGAGAGCGGGGAGGCGGTAGTTGTCTTCCTCCGTTGCTACAGAGAACCACAGAGAGAGGAGGGCTACAGGAGAAGGCGGCCTGGGCATGGCGCTGGCGAAGGGGTGGTAGCGAGGCACTGGTAAGGAGGGAAAATGGAATGTTTGCAACGCGAGAAAGCTAAGAGTGGTGGTGGTTCTGAGACAGGCCGACGACGGCGTTAAGCGGCGACGGCGGTGGGGTCATGATGGCGACGGTGCTACAGTGGGTTAGAGGAAAATACGAGCGCTTCAAAAGGTATAGTCTGGATAGCGTATTCTTATGTACGAAGGAATCGGACCGAGTCTTACCGCTCGCGACGAATCACGGCGGAGAAGCCTCTCTGATCCGGAAACGAAGAACTGAGATTACGAGCACCTGCGTCTGCGTGCATGAAACTCAAATTAATTTTAGGGTGTGCAGGAGGAGGTAGTGGAACACGATGTGACGCGGACCATTTTTGTAGGGGCTCACCATTTTGGCCGGAACGGCGAGGCGGGAGCTTGGCCAGCGCGAACACGGTGTCTGCCTGAGCTCGCTTCAAGCTCAGGGAGGAGGAGGAAGGTGTAGGGGAAGTTAGGCGGCGAGCGACGTGACCCAGGTTCTTGGTGCGGTAAAGAGAAGTGAAAAAGTTATAAAAATTCCTCAAATTTCATTTCATTTCATGAAATTGTTTTAAAAATTCGGGATGTTACATAATCTCACAGACCAGCAAAATTTTAAGCCCAGTCAAAATGTTGAAACCGTTATGCAGCGAGAGCTTCGATTGAGTCGTTTCTCCTGCCAATGGCTTCCATCGCCATTATGCTGGTTCCACCTGCATCTGCATGCATGTGTACCATTTTGCATGTATGAACCAGCAATCTCTAACACACACAGGAAGCACCTTACAAGCCGAACATTGATCGAACCTTTTCATTCAGCTTCATACTACCATATTGTTGATTTTTGGATGCATCCCGACCACGGGCATCCCTTCATTGGCAGTAAGGTTATGATGACCGTTTTCAATTCTTTTTGATGCATCACAGTAGTTTCACAATAATTTCCTTCTTGAAACCTTTACCATAGATTAAAAAAATTACACATCATGATGAAGGGAGTAGTATTGTGCTGTGAAAAATCTCGAAAATACAAAGGGAGCATCATTGGAAGGTATACGCATGATATTCTTGCCTTTCCTGAGTTTCCTCCCCTGTTCTTCCTATTGGAGTATGTCTCCTATTCCTCTTCATCATCTGATGTTGTCAAGCGAAATTAAACGGTGGGAAACAAATTCAGACTCTAGCACACGGATGAAAGATGGAATCAACAAGCGGAAATTAAGGAAACAAATTGAATGAATAGAGCAAGGCAACAAATTAAGATGAAGCAGTTGTGCTAATTTACCTCTAGATATGGTAAAGCGGCTGATATTTGTCTCCAAGTTGTATGGATCTCTTGTGTACCATACATACCATTCCCTCTGATTGTCTCCATCATGTGCATAGGCCTTGACATGTTGGATATGACTCAACGTTTTCCACTCTGGGCTAGATTTTCCCTCGGCTATGGAAGTGAGCATTGCTAGGCTGCAATCCAGCAGCAAATGCCTTGGCCTTACATCTTGCAGGTATCCCGGGAGTGTTTCCATGTCGAAATCCCACAGCTCGAGCTTCTCGAGTGCAAGCATCCCCTCCAAAACCTTCAGCTTTGGGCAACAGCTGATGTCAAGCTTTTGCAATTTGGGGAGATTAGTGATCCTCTCGAGGTCGGGGTTCTCATACACCTCAAGCGTAACGAGAGAAGCGAAGTTCTCTAGAGAGTTGAGGTGCTGCATATTGCTTACGTGTAAGCTTTTCAAAGCCCTTGCATGCGAGGCAAGGCCAGGAGGAACATGAATCAACTTGCAACCACCGAGCCAAAGTGCCTCCAAGACAGGCATGACTTGCACTTGCTCCTCCCACTCCCACTCCTTCCATTCCACCATTCCTAGTAACTTCACCGTGTGCAATCTCGGAAACGCAACAGCCACCTGGGATAAAGGATGATGACTATGGTGATGGTAGAGTTGCAGGAATTTAGGACCGACACGCTTGATAGCTGGAGCGCGGTGGATATGAAGGAGTTGCAAACAGGGGAGCTGACACAAGCCATTGGGGAGTTGGGTGCAGCAGGCCAGGTCCTCCATCATTAGAATCCTCAAGCTCTTGAGGGGCGCCGCTGCTGTCGACATCATCCACATTGGGAGCCGCCGACCAAAATATCCGTGGATGTCAAGGTTATCTAAGCATGGCGGTGGGCAGAGCTCATGAAACACCTCCTCAATCCGTCGCTGCTCTTCCTCAGAGACACCTTCTCCCTCTTTGACCAGCCCATCATCTCCCAATCTATTGGTGCAACGTAAGATCAGATGGCTAAGGTGCACCTTTTGACCAAGCTTGGCCTTTGTGGCGAACGATGCAGCAGATACATTCTCCAGACCCTCCAATGCAAGAAGCTTGAGCTTGGAAAGTGGCCCCAACTCTTCCAAACTACACCAATCACCATCCATGTGGGCCAGAAATCCACCTAGGTTCCTTATATTTGTTAAACCACATAATCCCCTAGGTATACCACTTGTGCCTGCAAGGTTAAGAAACCTCAACTGACCTAGCTTTACAATGCTACGAGGAAGTTTCACCAAACTTTTACAATCACGAAGGCTAATGTGCTGCAATAATTTCATCTGGTCGATGTTCTCCGGTAGTCTAGATACATCAGTGTATCTTAGGGACATATACCTCAAGTGTTTGAGTTGATACAGAGAGTCAATTAATGCAGCAACATTTGCAGATTCTATATGCAGAGTTCGTAGGCTTGATAAAGCAATCAACGAATCATTAGGCTTAACCTTTATATGGCCAATTGATATTAGTGTTCTCAGTGATTTCTGTGTGCGTAAAAAACTCCACTCTAACTCATCTGACTCCAATCCTTTGCTTTCTAGACACAACCGAAGAAATTTCTGTGAACTAAGTTTACTGATAATATCATTTTCACCACTGTGAACTATTAGTGCTTCGTCTCTGGCCACATACTGAGCAAATGAGCGAACAACATCATGCATGTTGCAAACCCATTGATCAACGTACCTTGTATCTGGCTCTATAAGGTTCCTCAATATTAACTCCTCATAGCACTCTCTTCCTAATTCTTCTAATTGATCTGTGTTTGCATGAAGAAACCCTTCACTAATCCACATGCTAACAATTGTATCAACAAAGAACTTTGTATTTTTAGGGAGAAAGGAGTAGTGAAGAAAGCACTGCTTCATATAAGGAGGCAAATCTTCGTAGCTTAAGAATATTGCGTAGTTTAGCTCTTGGGGCATTTTGGATACTGACCATATGGAATCATTCAGAACCTTCTCCCAATCATGTCGCCGCTTCTCCCTTTGGCACAAGAGTCCCCCCATTACTTTGACAGCAAGCGGCAAACCACCACATCTTGCTATAATTTCCATTCCAATATCCTTTAGTATATCAACTTCAGGTTCATCTAGCTCACTTGAGACTACCTGAAAGCAGCTTAAACCAATAGGGTTAATACATGGCAATTGTCGAGGAAATTAAGAAACGAATAAAAGGCCAGCCGATTTACGTTCGTACCACCTAAATTGAATGTCAAAGTGAATTGTAGAATTGTGTGTTAATTATTTAAAGTTGCGAACATGCATAACACTCGCACCGTGAAATTGTAGAATGTCAAAAATGAATTGTAGCATCGATCGATCTCCTTTGTATCTTTAACTTGCACCGCGAAATTAAGAAGCATAATACAAGTCCGTATGAATGGGCTATGCGTAACATTGCAATTAGGACAGACGGTGGCACGGCCGGCGCACAAGACAAGTCTGTATGGGCCAGCCAAACTAGCGGACTCAAACATGACGATCCTAGAGAACATAAAGTATATTTCCTCCATCCACAAATGTATGGCGCATTTTGTCTTATATATAGATCAAGAATTATTATCTCTAAGTACTATGTTCAATACAAGAACATAGAAAATACAAAGTAAAGATGTATATTTATTAAGGGTATGGAGAAAACAACACATTTATTTTGCATTAAAATATAAAATATGTCCTACATTTATGGATAAGACTATTAAAAAAATACACCTTATATTTTTTTGACAGAGTAATAGTATATGTTCCCTAAAAATACCCCCTCTAGTCACAAAAGGAAATCGTTTTGGGTACCAAAGTCGATAATGTTTAATAACACATAACCCAAAACATCTTCGTTCGTGACCGGATCGAGGAAGTACTACGAGTAATTGAAGTGAGTATATTGTACAGCTCGAGTTAGGGCACATTCAATAGTACCATCTTAGCTATTTCTTAGCTATATTAAATGAGTAAAATTCTATATTAAAGAGAGAGTAAGTGAGGAGAGATAATATACTGTCTCTTATACAAGAGATGACTTGAGACCACAAACCAATGCAAATAGTGAGAATGTGTGAGGAGGAAATTATGGTGAAAATAGTATAAAATAATTAGAGAAATGATTTACTGTTTGAGATATTGTTTCTATTGCTGTCTTTAGGTGAGGTGAAATCCTTAGAGATAATCTTAAGAGACAAACTGTTGTATATGCCATTATGCACGATGCGTACAAAGGTAACTAGCTAGTGCTGTTAAGAAATAAATAAAATAGAGGTTACTACTAGTTAATTGGAACAGACCTGCTTCTTGAACAAGGACCAGGCGTCTTCATCCCCTAGCTTGTCGACATGGTGGTAGGGGCGCGAGGCTTTCATCCCTCGGGCGACTCTTTCGTCTCTCGTGGTAGCAAGGACTCGGCTGCCTGGAGCAACAGCGTTGACCAAGGGCGTTTCAAGCACATCCTCCCATGCTCCATGGCTCCACACATCATCCATCACCAGCAGGAGCTTCTTCCCTGTCAAGGCAGCAGTAAGGGCTGGTCGAAGCACGGTCATTGCTTTCTCGCCACAGTGGTCTCCACCGGCAAGGGTGATGGCTGTCCTGAGCAGCTCAGCCTTGTTGAAATCTTGGTTGATGCTTAGCCATATTCTCTTGTCAAACTTATCCTTTATGGTGTCATCGTTGAAGACCTCCCGGGCGAGGGTGGTCTTGCCGATCCCACCGACGCCCACGATGGCGACCACCATGATGTTGCTATTGCACTCCGTTTCTGCCAGCATCTGCACCAGCTCCCTCGTGTCCTCTCCGATCTTCTCCCCGACAACGCCTGACCGGACAGGCTCCCCTGTTGTCTCGCGGCTAGCATGCACCCTGCTGCTATGCTCCTCATAGGAGCTGAGGTTGATGAAGCTGAAGGCGGCACTCCGCTCCTTCATGCTGCCAAGCCTCTGGTTAAGAGCCTTGATGCGGTTGCCAATGTCGTGGGCGAAGAGGGGATTCCGCAAGCAGAAGAGCAAGGGGTTGCAGCACCCCAAGTCTACGGATGCGCCTCGTTGATCCATGGCCTTGAGCTGACAGAGATCGAGGATGTTGGTGGCGTCGTACATGACGCCCTTGAGCTCCCTCACCCACCCCTGCACGCTCTGGTCAGTGATGCGTCTCCTCTCTGCATCGGCGAGAAAGTTCTTGAGATCCCCAAGCTTGACACCCATCCTGTCGATCTCGCCAGAGACACCGAGCAGCATGGCCACCTCTTCTCTCGCCATCTCGGTGAGCATGTTTTGCAGGTAGGATGCAAAAGCATCTAGCACCATCGCCATTACTTCAGGTTTGCTCCTATTTGCTGTAACAAAGTTAAATCAAACATCATCTTTGTCATTAGTTTTGGCTAAAGATATTACGGGTTCTAGAAGTCGAATGACTTATCACCAAGGAAAGAAGAATACTAGTAATCAATTTACAAGAAGCTAGCCTCTTTATTTTTCAGAAGAAAAGACTAGCATTAAGTGCTAACAACAAAACAGAGCTGCGAGTGCAAAATTTTACTGCAAAGCCGGTGAGACAACCATGAGAATCTGGGGGATCAGAAAACGTACCTCCTACCCTTTCGCCTAAGATGATCACGAGCGAAGACAGAGAATTGAGCAAGAGAGCGTGATGTGGATGGATTTGAGCAAGACGGTACGCGCGTCGGGGGATGTCTGCGTCCACGGTCGCTGGTGTGTCACTGACGTCTTCGTCCGCAGCTTGGTGGGCCCAGCATGGTAGAGAAACGGTTGATACGTAGTATGTTTCCTAAAAAGTAAACGTACTAGTGCTCTTTTGGGGTGGAATAAGCCGGCTTATGGCTGAAATTTTACTGTAACTGATGGTGAATTATTTGACGTAATTAAATTAAAAAATTAAAAATAAAAAATAGGTTAGCCTATCACGGACAACGCAAACAAATACAAAAAAATGCAAAAAAGCCCAAAAACCAAAAAGTCAGAAAAGACGAAATTAAGAAATAATGAACTAAAATACAGAAGTTTAAGCCGAAATGAGTGGGACACAATAGGGTCAATCTAGCTTATTTTGTACTATAGCTACTGGTGCCTTTTTTTTTGCGTAATTAAATTAAAAAATTTTAAAAATAAAAAAACAGGTTAATCCATCATGAACAATACAAAGGAATACAAAAAAAGAAAAAACAAAAAGTAAAAACCAAAAAGTTAGAAAAAGACGAAATTAAGAAGTGAGAAGCCATAAGCATAAGCCGGCTTATATAAGCCAAACTGAGCATGGCAACGTTCATGTTTCTCTATTTATACTAATATAAAGGGGAGTTTGTTCATCAACCTCCCCACATCGTACATTTCCATAGAAAATTGATACTCATAGTACATTTTTGGATCACGTTCACGTTTAATGATATGTATCATTCACTTTTGATACACCGTTGTAACGTACGGGCACCTTACAAGTATACAATAATTTGGGACTTTTCTAGTGTACATGGACACTTCAAATTTTGTGATGCAAATTAAAGTCGTACCAATTATTGTTCATGGTAAAAATGCCCATCTGTGCGTGTGCGTGCATTATATTGTTCAATGAACCCACTAGCAAACACATCTAACAAAAATATTCAATCTCTTAAGGTGATGCTCAGTTGGACTGAATTTTAGTGGCTTATGGCTGAATTTTCACTGTAACTGGTTGAAATTATACTGTAACTGATGACGGCTTATTTGGCATAATTAAAATTTAAAAAATTTAAAAATAGAAAAAACAGGTTAGCCCATCACGTATAATGCAAACAAACACGAAAAAAAGAACCAGCAAAAAGCTCAAAAAGAACCAAAAATTCCGAAAAAGATGAAATTTAGGAATAGTGGAAAATAAGCCGGAAGCCAGAAGCTCAAGCCCAAATGAGCGTGGCCGCATATTGGTGCTGCCGCTGTATAATGTGCTTCAAAATAGTGAGAACATAGTAGAAAACCACACTATTTTTCTAAAATTGTTCTGAAATTCTGGCGCTCTAATGACTCAGCAACGTCAACTATTAACGCAAGCAAGCACATGCACAGTACTCTCATAAAGAGCTAAAAAAAACTACTCTCATAAAAAAATAAAGAAAAAATGGCACGCAGACGCAGCTAGCTAGTCAACTTGCAGCAGGTACAGCTTATGCTAATGAATATGTGAATGTGATGATGGTCGATATATGATTCAAATATACCAATCCACCCAAAAGTTATAATTGAACAAAATATACAATTGTTATGAACTTACTTGGGTGGTTGGAGGTGACCACGCCGGTGCCCTTGAAGTCGCAGTCAGCCAGTCACAGTAGTAGCCACCGGCCTACGTTAGCGACACACCACTTGCCTCCACCAGATGGCGAGGGTTTAGGACTCGGGTTGGGTGATGGACTTGGCGAAGGGTTTGGAGCTCCAGGCTGCAATGCAAACAGCATAACATACCAAATAAGTCAGGTGATACGGGAATACATGTTAGCATCAGAATGCCGGAATAAATAAACAGTAACTGCACAGAACTATAGACTTGGGTAAACAGCATCGTAAATCCACTCGAGTACAGCAAGCATTTCTCCGATCAAATTTTTTTACTTGCGTCAGTTTATGAATCTGAATTAAGTTATGCATATTAACCGATTGATCGACGCAAAATTTTTAACTATCAAGAGCCTTACAGGATGACTGTACATATTTCTGATGGCCTTAGAGATCAACCGTACATTCGACAACAAGCACAGTGGGGAAAATTGCCACTCCTAAGCCAAAAGTAACCACCGGGCGGTGATGTGTGCAGCCTGCATCCGCGTGGTGGTGACTGTACGTATTTGTCGCGGTGGAGAAGCAGGCCGCCGGTGAAGCCGGTACGGCGTTGGATGGTGACTGACTGGATGATTTCAATCTACTTTCTGCTCGTTTGGCAGAGGATAGTGGGACTGGAGTAGCAGCCGGTGGGGTTCGTCGACGGAAATGGACAGGGGGAAACAGACACGGAAACGTCCCGGTTCAGTAGCTTTGTTTCTTATCCTAGCTAGCCCAAACAGATTTATTTATGCTTGTTCGGCACGAATAATATCCTACTCGTGGGCTCCAATAATATCCAAAATGATATCCTAATAGTGGGTCCAAATGATATCCAAATCATCCAATCCAAATTGGGTTCTGTTTGCAGTCTCTTTCTTGTCCGCTGCATGAGGCAGGCAAGCCTTATTCAGTAGTATTTCCCCCAGTAATTTGTATGCCTTGAGGCAATAGCTGCTTTTTTTCTCGCTTTCTTGCGCAGGAACCGAAATTACATGACACAAGATCACTCTCCATGGTGAACTCTTGTGACCCATCGACCGATCTCAGAATCTATGACCCCCACCAACATGATGAGCAGAGCAATAACAATGAAAAGTAAGAAACGAAGAGAGCCTCGTTTCTGCCTTTTGTTTTCTCTTTCATTTCCAAATAGAATGGAACAATAAGTTTAGTACCATCAATGTACACACATAAAAAATGGTGTAACATGATCAAATGCATACTAGAACTGGGATACACCATTTTAATGTACTCCCTCCGTGCTAAGGCTGAACGAAATGAGATCAACTGCCACTATCTTTTCGCGAAAACCCAAGAAAAAGAAAAAGAAATCCAAGATGTCATGCAATCCAAGAAAAAGAAAAGAAATCCAAGAAGCAGCACACCACACAAACACATGGATTTTTACGGGCTGTTGGTTGGAAACGCCATTGTTTTATGACTACAGGTAAAACTCGAGCTGTTTTTGATGGAAAAGTGTGGGAGTTTTTAGGCTTCTTGTTTTCTTTTTGTGTAGTTACAGTACCGCCTGCCTTACATGGCATAAAGCAAACAGTGCTTTTAACATCAGCCCAATCTGTTCGTATTCACAATACTCGGCTATTATATTTTTACTTTAATTGAGTGTTTTTTTACCTTGTTGTTCTGCCACTATTTTTTTTTGCGAAATCCCAAGAAAAAGAAATCCGAGATATCATGCAATCCAAGAAAAAGAAAAGAAATCCAAGAAAAAGCACACCACACAAACACGTGGGTTTCTACGGGCTGTGGTGGGAAAGGCCCAATCCCACTCTTTTGGCGGGAAATGGTCTTCCTCGCGCGCCCTCTCACATCCACTCTTCAGTTCGCAGTCTTTATATCTTTTTAAATATCACCCGGATATTTTCTTTCTAACTATCATCCAAATTTATGACCCTAGGATTAGAGATCAAGATGCCCCTTGTCTTTTAAGAGGTAGACTTTTTTCAAGTGGGAGGAGGTAAAATTCAAGGGAGAAGGGGAAGAATTTATGGTAATTAGATCTCTAATCTAACGGTCCTAAATTTGGATGATAGTTAAGAAGAAAATATCCGGATGATGTTTAACAAAACCCTTTAAATATAGGTCTGTAGTGGTTGCTATCTTGTTTTTAAAAATCATGATGGCGAGAGGAACAGTGATGTGCTGCGAAAAATCTCAAAAGTACAAAGGGCTGGTGCGCACGTACCAAGAAAAGGCCTGTCGATGCATGGTCCTAATCTGGTTGAAGTGGTTGAGGAAATAAAATGATCGAGGCCGCTTCGTTTTTTTCCAGTGGCAACCCATGTCACCACACTACTTTCATGAAAAATATAATCCCATACCATGGCGGCAATGTTTGTGTCAACTGTTGTCCTAATCACTAAGCAAGTCTTAGCATAACCATTACCTCCTAATGATTTACCAAGGGCAATTAATTAAGGTAGTTATTATCAATCAATCAAGGATGGATCTAACAAAGTAATAATTGACAGGGATTAACTAGACATCAACATTTAACATACCAAATCATGCAAGTAATAATATTAAAACAAAGTAATTGCATTTGAAAAGTAGGCTCAATATGATCAACATAAGGGTTTTCCTTGCTTGGTTGCTTGATCTTGATCGGGGATAGTGACTACTTTTCTGGAACCTTGGGATCTAATACGTGAAAACAACTAAATCTAAATAAATTCAATTGAACACACAAGAATTTAAATAGAATCTAAATTAAATCCAAATTGTTGGGTAGGGATTGAATTTATAAATAATAATCATATCAATCGGAGTTTGTACAAGGGAGTATTGAGCTTCGGAAGTTTCTGGCGGAAGGAAAATAAAGAAAAGAAAAAGGACACCTGTCAATTTCTGACTAGTGGACTCCATGGTCCCGATTGGCTGGGAATAAAAGGAAAACTTACTGTGAATGACATGTGGGTCCTTTAGAAAGGTTTTCTAAATTATTTTAAACCAAATTAATGGTGGGACCATGTTGTCATGGACTCACAGCCTAGTTTTTTACTTTTAAAAGGAAAATATGGGTTATGGGACCCATATGTCATTGGGTGAGAGAGGGGAGGCGGTAGTTGTCTTCCTCCTCCATTGCTACAGAGAACTACAGATAGGGGGGAGGGCTGCTGGCTGCAGGAGGCGGCGGTGTGGGCACGCTGCCGGCGAAGGGGTGGTAGCGAGGCACGGGAAAGGAGGGAAATGGAATACTTGCGATGTGAGGAAGCTAAGGGGGGTGGTGGTGGTTCTGGGAATAATACTCCCGAGACAGGCCGACGATGGCGTTAAGTGGCGACGGCGAGGCGGCAGCTCGGCCGGCGTGAACACGGTGTCTGCCCGAGCTCGCTTCAAGCTCAGGGAGGAGGAGGAAGGTGTAGGGGAGTTAGGAAAGGTGGTGGCGAGCCTTGGCAGGGTCGTTTCATAGGTGCGGCAAAGAGAAGTGAAAAAGAAAGAGAGAAAAAGGATAAGATCGCTATCAGAATAAGAAAATAAAAACTTTGACATACCATCCATCAGTGGAATAACTTAGTTGCATTATTGTCCGTGTCTCTTCGACGATTCTTGCCACCAAGTACCAACCATAGTTCACAAGAGTTTACTCTTCTACAGGCCGAACTTGGATGAGCACATAATAGTCTATCATATGGGGATAGAATATTTTAGTTAATTTTGAGTTAACGACCTTTAAAGTTGACTTGGCACGGGTGGGTTCGGCAAGTTGATGTTGAAGATGCTTACTCCAACTAAAGAGTTTAAGACTTAATTTGGCATGCTATAGCTCACGATTTTTGGAGCCATTAATGAAATTTCGGAATTGGCTACTGCTTTCATGACAAGAGAGACAACATAACATTGATGTCGATTTTATGTTGTAAGATTGATCGCTTTGGAGTATGTACTTGTTCTGTTCTAAATTAGAGTGGTGTGATAGGCCGGTCGTGTGGTAGACACTTATTTGTCGCGGTGGAGAAACTGGCCGCCGTTGAAGCCGGTGCGGCGTTGGATGGTGACTGACTGGATGATTTCAATCTGCTTTCTGCTCGTTCGGCAGAGGAGGGTGGGACTGGAGTAGCAGCCGGTGGTGTGTTCGTCGACGGTGTGCGGCGCCTCCCAAATCTCCGGAAACAGACACGGAAATGGCGCAGTTCAGTAGCTTTGTTTCTTATCCTAGTCCAAACAGATTTATTTATGTTTGTTGCGCCCAAATAATATCCTAATCGTGTGTCGCAGATGAAGTATTTCGAGAGGAATTAAAGCTAGAGTGACCCAAATCGTCCAATCCAAATTAGACTCTGTTTGCAGTCTCTTTCTTGTCCACTGCAATGAGGCTGGCAAGCCTTGTTCAGTAGTATTTCCCCCATTAATTTGTATGCCTTGAGGCTGTTGGATGTTAAATCTTGTATGCATGCATTTAGGTAGTGGTTTACTACTTCAGTTTTTGCATGCGTGCAGTTTTCAGTTTCTGCATTTAGGGGGAGCCATGAAGCTTCAGTTTCTGTTTGCACGCAGCTTCATTTTTTCCGTTGCTTTGAGTCATTGCGTTTCAGTTTTCTGCATGGCTTCAGTTTGCTGTTTCTGCATGGTAGTGGGCAGTTTCTGCATGCATTTACTTTTTGCATTGTTACATTGTATCTTTGCTTATAAAAGGAGAAAAGAACCAGAAAATGCTGTGGAAGTATTGCAGCACAAAAATCTCTCTCGTGTTCCAAGTGATCGCGTGTGTTCGCGTTTGAGTTTGTCTCTTCCGACTCGGGTCCTCGCCGGCAAAGCTCGCTGGGGATTCTAACATTTGATATCAGAGCGGGGTTCAAGGCTTGGACTCGAGATCGTGCACTTGAGTGCGTGTTCATGCCTCGAGGCCGCACACACTCCCCGCGCCGGTGGTCGGCGTCACCGCCCGCGCGCACTCCAGGAGGTTCCGGCGGCCGCGCCTCGGGCAGCGGCGGGAACAACCACGGGCTGGTTATACACCGCGTGGTCAAGGAGGCGGGAGGCTCGGCCAATTACCCTTTGCTGACGAAGTCGAACTACAACGACTGGTCACTGTTGATGAAGATCAAGCTGCAAGCTCGCTGCTTGTGAGACGCCATCGAGCCAGGCAGCGTCGAGCTCCACGAAGACAGGATGGCGTTGGACGCCATTTGCAGCGCTGTCCCACCCGAGATGATCTCGACGCTGGCGACCAAGGAGTCGGCCCAGGAAGCGTGGAATTGCATCAAGACAATGCGGGTTGGCGACGATCGCATCCGCAAAGCCAGTGCACAGAAGGTGTGCACAGAGTACGAGTCCATCGCATTTCGCGATGGTGAGTCCGTGGAGGACTTCGCCATGCGACTCACCGCCATCGTCAACCAGCTCGCCATCCTCGGCGATCCCGAACCTGCAGACAAAGTTGTCGCGAAGTACCTGTGCGTCGCTCGCCCCAGGTTTAGCCAGCTTGTTCTCTCCATTGAAACGCTGCTTGACATCTCCACGCTGTCATTGGAGGAGGTGACCGGCAGGCTCAAGGCGGCGGAGGACACCGAGCAGCCTTCCCCTCGCCTTCCCCGAGTGCTGGAGGCAAGCTTTATCTCACCGAGGAGGAGTGGCTGGAGTGCTACAAGAAGAAGGAGCAAGCTGGCTTCCGCGGCGCTGGCGGCTCGAGCAATCGAGTCAAGCGCCGGGGCGGAAGAGGACGAAGCCGCGGCGGAGGGAGCTCGGAAGGAGCTGGGTCTACGCCGAACCGGAACGGCGACAAATGCCGGAACTGCGGAAAAACCGGCCACTGGGCTAAGGAATGTCGCTCCAAGCCCAGAAACGAGGAACAGGCCCATGTGGCCCAGGACGACGAGCCCACGTTGCTCCTTCTTGAGACTAACGCCACCGTCCCGACCGTATTATCGCCGTCGCCCTGCGATTCTCCACCCGATGGAGAGAGCGAGCGATCCAGCCGAGGCGCGGCGACTCTGGTCTCGTCGCCACCACCACCCACTACGACTGTGCCGCCACCATCATCCCCATCAAGCGGCGCGGTCGAGCTGGTGGAGTAGGGGGTCTTCGCGACACTCGACGGCGCGGAGGAACAGGATCCCCGGCGCTGGATCCTGGACACCGGGGCCACCAATCACATGACGGGGTCCCGGGCGGTGTTCTTTGACCTCGACATGGGCGTCACCGGCACGGTGAGGTTCGGCGACGGCTCCGTCGTCCGGATTGAAGGCTGCGGCACGGTTCTGTTCGCGTGCAAGAACGGCGAGCATCACGCCCTCGTCAACGCGTACTTCATCCCACGCCTCACCGCCAACATCATCAGCGTCGGTCAGCTCGACAAGTGCGGCAATCAAATCTTGATCGAGGATGGCGTGATGCGCGTGCGGGACGAGCAGCGGCGCCTACTCACCAAGATCCACCGGAGCGCAAGTCGGCTCTACGTGCTCCACATCAACCTTGCACGACCGGTCTGCTTAGCTGCACGCGTTGGAGAAGATGCGTGGCGCTGGCATGCCTGTTTTGGGCACATCAATTTCGCCACGCTGCGCAAGATGGGCAGAGAGAAGCTAGTTCGAGGCCTACCCGTGCTGACACAGGTCGACCAGGTGTGCGAGGCGTGTCTCGCCGGGAAGCAGCGCCGTGCACCCTTCCTGCAGCGCGCACTGACACGCTCCACCGAACCTCTCGAGCTGCTGCATGGCGACCTTTGTGGCCCAATCTCGCCACCGACACCCAGCGGCAATCGCTATTTCCTCCTCCTCGTCGACAACTACAGCCGGTACATGTGGGTCGCCTTATTACCGGCCAAAGACGTTGCTCCGACCGCCATCAAGCGAATCCAGGCGGCAGCTGAGCGCAAGAGTGGCAAGAAGCTCCGTGCGCTGCGCATAGACAGAGGGGGAGAGTTCACGGCGGCGAACTTCAATGAGTACTGCGCTGAGCTGGGTGTGCGGCGCGAACTCACGGCGCCGTACTCGCCAAAACAAAACGGCGTCGTCGAGCGCCGGAATCAGTCGGTGGTCGGCACTGCGCGGAGTATGCTCAAAGCAAAAGGGCTTCCAGGTATATTCTGGGGGGAGGCGATCAACACAGCTGTTTATCTGCTAAACAGGTCATCATCTAAGAGCATTGGAGGAAAGACCCCGTATGATCTTTGGAACGGGAGTCTACCGGCTGTGCACCACCTCCGCACATTCGGGTGCGTGGCACACGTCAAGGTCACCACGCCGAACGCTAAAAAACTCGACGACAGGAGCAGGCCCATGATTTTTGTGGGCTATGAGGCAGGGTCAAAGGCGTATCGCGTCTATGATCCTGTCACCCATCGCGTCCACATTTCCCGTGACATCGTCTTCGACGAGGAGGCACAATGGAAGTGGGACAACGAGACGGCTGCCAACATCGACTCCAACTTCATCATCGAGTTCACCTCTGTGATCCAGCCGGAGGTCGTGTCCTCAACTGGGCCAAACACAGAGGAGCAGGCGGCACCAGTCACGCCGCCCGTATCGTCACCAAGCGCGAGCGAGTCTACACCGACCCCATCGACGCCCACCGTGACGCCAGCAGACGGTGCCCCTATGGTGGAGTTCGTGTCTCCACCGCCTGTTGCAGAGCAGGACCTCGACGCTGACCACGACGACGCCCCGCTCCTGTTTCAGAGCATCGACAACCTGCTCGGCCCCGCGACACCGCTAGGACTGACTGTACGCGAACTCAACGAGGAGCTGCTACTGGTCAGCGCAGAGGAGCCGACGTCGTTCGCCGACGCTCAGCAGCATGAGTGCTGGCGCCAGGTGATGCATGAAGAGATGCGATCGATTGAGTCCAATGGCACTTGGCGGCTTGTCGATCCTCCACCGCGCCAGCGCCCAATTGGGCTCAAGTGGGTCTTTAAGACCAAGAGGGACGCCGCCGGCAACGTCACCAAGTACAAGGCATGCCTCGTCGCGAAGGGATATGTACAACGGCAGGGGATCGACTTTGACGAAGTGTTCGCACCCGTGGCACGGCTCGAGTCGGTTCGCTTGCTGCTGGCGCATGCGGCGAGCGAGGGGTGGCCTGTCCATCACATGGACGTGAAGTCCGCTTTTCTCAATGGCGAGCTACAGGAGGAAGTCTACGTCGTGCAGCCACCGGGCTTCGTCGTCGACGGCAACGAGCACAAGGTGCTGCGCCTCGTCAAGGCACTCTACGGACTTCGTTAGGCCCCGTGCGCATGGTACGCCAAGTTGGACGCGTCTCTGTTATCACTTGGGTTCCATCGCAGCGCCTCCGAGCATGCCGTATACATGCGCGGTGAGGGCATGCATCGCCTGGTGGTCGGCGTATACGTCGATGATCTCATCATCACGGGCGGTGACTCCATCGAGCTCGAGCAATTCAAGGCGGAGATGATGGGGACGTTCCAGATGAGCGACCTCGGCCTACTGCGCTACTACCTTGGCTTAGAGGTGAATCAAACTAGCGATGGCATCACCGTGAGCCAGAGCGCATACACCCAGAAGATACTGGAGGCGGCAGGCATGGTTGGGAGCAATCCCAGTCTCACCCCCATGGAATCGCGACTCAAACTCAGTAAGTCGAGCACTGCCCCTGCTGTCGATGCCACTGAGTACAGAAGGATTGTGGGTTCGCTGCGCTATCTGGTGAATACAAGGCCAGATTTGGCGTTCTTGGTGGGCTACATCAGTAGGTTCATGGAGAAATCCACCACCGAGCATCTGGCAGCTGTGAAGCGAGTGCTGCGCTATGTCGCCGGCACCATCAATTACGGCTGCAGCTACAAAAGGAAGACAGAAGCTGTGCAGTTGGTTGGTTACAGCGACAGCGATCTTGCGGGCGACATCGACACTCGCAAGAGCACCTCTGGCGTCTTCTTCTTCCTCGGCGACAACTTGATCACCTGGCAATCGCAGAAACAAAAGGTCGTGGCCCTGTCATCATGCGAGGCTGAATACATCGCTGCGACAACCGCTGCCTGCCAGGGTGTGTGGCTGGCGCGCCTTCTAGCTGAGCTCAGAGGAGAGGAGGCTGGCGCCATCACGTTGAAGATTGACAACCAATCCACAATCTTGCTCAGTAAAAACCCTGTCTTCCACAATCACAGTAAACACATCGATACTAGATACCACTACATCAGAGAGTGTATTGAGGAGGGCAGGGTGAAGGTTGAGTTCATCGGCACTACTGAGCAGCTAGCGGACATCCTGATGAAGGCACTTGGGTGCGACAGGTTCATTGAGCTGCGATCCAAGATCGGCCTCGTCGAAATTCAATCAGCATACAAGGTTTAGGGGAGTTTTGTTGGATGTTAAATCTTGTATGCATGCATTTAGGTAGTGGTTTACTACTTCAGTTTTTGTATGCGTGCAGTTTTCAGTTTCTGCATTTAGGGGGAGCCATGAAGCTTCAGTTTCTGTTTGCACGCAGCTTCATTTTTTCCGTTGCTTTGAGTCATTGCGTTTCAGTTTTCTGCATGGCTTCAGTTTGCTGTTTCTGCATGGTAATGGGCAGTTTCTGCATGCATTTACTTTTTGCATTGTTACATTGTATCTTTGCTTATAAAAGGAGAAAAGAACCAGAAAATGCTGTGGAAGTATTGCAGCACAAAAATCTCTCTCGTGTTCCAAGTGACCGCGTGTGTTCGCGTTTGAGTTTGTCTCTTCCGGCTCGGGTCCTCGCCGGCAAAGCTCGCTGGGGATTCTAACAGAGGCAGTAGCTGCTTTTCCCTTTTTCTTGCGCACGAACCGAAATTAACATGACACAAGATGACTCTCCACGGTGAACTCTTAAACTTGTTACCCATCGACAGATCTCAGAATCTATGACCACCACCAACATGATGAGCAGAGCAACAACAATGAAAAGTAAGAAACGAAGAGAGCTTCGTTTCTGCCTTTTGTTTTCTCTTTCATTTCCAAATAGAATGGAATGGAACAATAAGTTTAGTACTATCAACGTACAGTCTACTACACAGCAAAAATAATGTAACATGACCAAAAGCATACTAGAAATGGGATACACCATTTTAATGTACTCCCTCTGTGCTAAGGGATGATGAAAAAAACTTACTAGTAGCTCTTCTAACCAAGAAAGAAGCATGTCTGTCAGACGAAAATAGAGAAGAATGAGGCGCAAGCCCGGCAGTGTCATCAACAACCTCCAGCGCTGTCGTGGCTTGCAGCTCGCGTTGTACTGATGGGTGTAGACCAGGAAAAATATATAACTGTTATGAACTTGGATCGTTGGAGGTGACCACGCGCGGTGCCCCTGAAATCGCAGTCATAGTCGTTCATCTCCGCGCTCGCACCACTTACCACAGGTGTAGTTGATGTTGTTCTGCAGGTCAGTCTCGCTCGCACCACTTACCTCCACCAGATGGTGAGGTGTTCGGATCTGCAGACTGCAATGCAAAACAGCATAATACACCAAATAAGTCAGGGGATGCGGGGATAAATTTTAGCATCAGAATGCCAGAATAAATAAACAGTAACTGCACAGAACTATAGACTTGGGTAAACAGCGTCGTAGATCCACTGGAGTACAGCCAGCATTTCTCTAATATTGATAAACATCATCCGGATGTTTTCTTGCTAACTATCATCCAGATTTATGACCGTTGGATTAGAGATCTAAGGGCCACAAATTCTCCCCACCCCCTCCAAAAAAAATTCACCCCCCCTCCAAAAAAAATTCTCCCCCCCTAAAAAAGAGACCGTTGGATCTCTAATCCAACGATCCGAAATTTGGATGATTGTTGGGAAGAAAACATCCGGGTGATACCTATATACACCCTAAAATTTTTTAACTTGCGTCAGTTTATGACTCTGAATTGAGTTATGTATATTAACCGATTGATTGACAGAAAATTTTAACTACCAAGAGCCTTACAGGTTGACTATACATATTTCTGATGGCCTTACAGAACAACTGCACATTTGACAACAAACACGTTCTATGGACTGTCACCGTCCGCCTGTCCAAATTTCTACATAATATATAATAATTTTAAATTCACACAAAAGAAGCTAGCTAGTGGCTACCTCATTCCTTTGATGGAGAGGCTACTGCACATGCACACCACACTATATAGTTCAAGCAGAACAGAGAATTACATAGTTCGTCAAACAAAGAAAATCGCAAAGTCTTGAAGAAGCAACTGCAGCAAGTGTGTACCGGTGCTCGGAGCAACTAACTGAAGAGGACGATCCTCCTAAAACATCTTCGTTATCATCAAACTGGCTGCATACAATAGCCGCAAACACGGGCATTTCTAGTCATTTTTGTTGGCTAGCAAATTAGTATGAACCAGAAACTAAGTGGATGCTTATTCTGACTTTTAAGTCTAAGCTTTTAGTTTATTTTGTGCTTAGTAGATTTTTTACACTATAGCTGTTAGTAGCTTTTCAGTATAATTAAATTTAAAAAATAAAAAAATTATATCATTACGGACGATGTAAAAAATAAGAAAAAATCCAAAAAATAAAAAAAATAAAATTAAGAAGTTAGAAACTAAAAACTTGAGCCTAAATAAGCACACCCGTGTCGACATTGATCAACTGCCACTATCTTTTCGCAAAATCCCAAGAAAAAGGAAAAGAAATCCAAGAAAGGCCCAATCCCACTCTTCTCGCGAAAACCCAAACGAGTCCATCGATGCCTCCCAAGTGCAAGTCTCCGGCGGCAACTGCAACCCCGGCTAGGTTGCCAAGGAAGACACGGAGCAAGGCAGCCGACAAGTGGGCCGCCGGAGCCCCGTCGAAGACGGCCAAGAAGGAGGCGGTGGCGCCGGCGGCCGAGCGAATGGGGGGAAGAGGGCCAAGAAGGCAGCAGAGGTGGAGGAGGATGGCGGTGTTGTTTCCAGCGACGGGAAGCGCATCATCGTCGAGGCTTGGTGAGTGCATGCATGTGTGTGCGGGTGAGTTTTTTCTTTTCTTTTCGGGATTTTGGTCGATTTTAAGGTGATTCCAAGTTTAAGGTCGGGATTTTGTGGGGTTTTTTTTTGGTGAATATTGGACTTACGTCTCAATGCGAGTTCATACTAGTACCATATTGATATTGTAGTTTATTTTTGGATGTATCGCATCTAGGGGCATCACTTCTAATAAGGTTTTCATATATTATAACTAACAGTTACCAACTTTGTGTCCTTTTGAGTACCATCTGTTTCATCCTTCATTTATCATAGATCAAAAGCATGAATCATAATGAAGGAAACTGTGATATGCTGTGATAAATTTTGAAATAACAAGACTTACAGTACAAAGGAATTACTAGTAGTGTTACCATGAATTTAAAATACATGTTTGTAATGTACGTACGAAGAAACTTTGGATGATCTGGTTGTAGACATGGCAGGGCGAATTCATCAACTGAAGTAAGAAAAAGAATGACAAAGTCGCCGCTCAATTTTCAGCAATCGTGGGAAACAACCTGTTTAATTTATATCCTCCCCTTTTTCTCATGTGCTTCCACTAATGCCATATTCCTCTTCGTCCCCTGAAGGATCACAACCAAGCGAAATGAAAAGGTTAGCAATATTTCTTTCAAAAATAATGACAAGTAGGAAATACATTCAGACTCTAGCATACGACTGACAGATGGAACGAACAAAACAGAACAAAGAAAACAAACTAAACGCATAGAGTAGACGAACAAATTAAGATGAAAGACTTTTGTTAATTTACCTGCAGACCGAGAAGAGCTGACATCAATATTTGTCTCCAATTTGTAGGAGGGATCTCCTGTGTACAACACGTACCATTTCTTTTGATTGTCTCCATCGTATGCATACGCCTTCATTTGCTGGATATGTCTGAACTTGTCCCACTCAGGTCCAGATTGCCCCTCAGCTATGGAAGTGAGCAATTCTAGGCTGCAGTCTAGATGCAAATGCTTTGGGTTTACAGTTGGCATGTATTCCGGGAGCGTTTTCATGTCGTAGTCCTGCAGCACGATTCTATGGAGTGCAGGCACACCCTCCAACACCTTTATCTTTGGGCAGACGATAGTGGCAAGCTTTTGCAATTTGGGGAGATTAGTGATCCTCTCCAGGTCAGGGTTGAAAAACAAAATAAGCTCAACAACAAAAGGAAATTTATCCAGAGAGTTGAGGTGTTGGACGTTTTGTATGGATAATTTTTTCAAAGCCCTTGCTTGGGAGGCAAGGCCAGGAGGAATACGCCTCAACTTGCAACCATCGATCAGAAGTTCCTCCAAGACAGGCATGGCTTGCACTTGCTCCTCCCACTCCCACTCCTTCCATTCCACCATTCCTACTAACTTCATGACATGCAATCTCAGAAATGCAGCCACCGCATGATGATTGTGGTGATGGATGGGTTGTAGGAATTCAGACCCAACACGCTCGATGGCTGGAGCACGACAGATCTGAAGTAACTGCAAATAGGGAAGATGACACAAGCCATCAGGGAGTTGGGTACAGCAGACCAAGTCATCCATCGTTAGAATCCTCAAGCCCTTGAGGGGCGCTGCTGCTTCTGTCGACAACATCATCCACTTTGGGAGCCGACGCCCAAAAAATCCTTTGATGCCAAGCAAAACTAAGCAAGACGGAGGGCAGAGCTCTTCAAACACCTCCTCTATCTGTCGCTGCTCTTCCTCTTTGACCAACCCAACATCTCCTAGTCTACTGGTGCACTCTAAGAACAGATATGTTAGATGCACCTTCTCACCCAGCCTAGCCTTTGTGGCGAACAAGCTAGCACGTACGTTCTCCAGACCAGATAACTGAAGAATCCTGAGCTGGGACAGTGGCTCCAACTCCTCCAAACTACACCAATCACCATCAGTGTGGGCTAGAAACCCACGTAGTGTCCTTAAATTTGTTAGACCACAGAATCCCCTAGGTATATCATGTATACTTGTGTGATAAAGGTTAAGAGACCTCAACTGCCTCAGCTTAGTAATGCTATTAGGAAGTTTCACCAGACTTTGACATTCTTTAAGAGTAATGTGCTGCAGGAATTTCATCTTGCCGATGTTTCTCGGTAATCTAGATATATCAGTTTGGTCTAAGAACAAATACCTTAAGTGCTTGAGTTGATACAAAGATTCAACCAATGCAGCAAATTTTGTAGATTCTATGTGTAGAGTTCGTAAACTTGTAAAGGAAAACAGAGAATCACTAGGATTAATCTTTATACGGCCAACTGATATTAGTGTTCTTAGTGATTTCTGCTCTTGTAAAAATCTCCAGTCAAATTCATCCGATCGCAATCCTTTAGCTTGTATAGACAACCTAAGAGACTTTTGTGTATTGAGTTTACTTAAAATACCAGCTTCTCCATTGTGAGCTACTAGTGCTTCATCCCTAGCCACATATTGTGCAAATGAGCGAACAACATCGTGCATGTTGCAGACACATTTACCTGCCCACTTTGGATCTGGTTCTATAAGGTTCCTCAATATTAGCTGCCTATAGAATTCTCCTCCTAATTCTTCTAATTCATCTGAGTTCCCATGAACAAATCCTTCACTAATCCACATACTAACAATTGTATCATTAAAGAACACTGTATTTTTAGGGAGAAGTGAATAGAACAGAAAGCATTGCTTCAAACAAGGTGGCAGATCTTCGTAGCTTAAGTATATTGCATAGTTTAACTCTTCGGGCATTCCAGATACTGACCATATAGAATCATTCAGAAGCATCTCCCAATCTCCTCGTCGTTTCTCCCTTTGGCACAAGAGTCCTCCCATTACTTTTATTGCAAGCGGTAAACCATCACATTTTGCTATAATTTCCATTCCAATATCCTTCAACATATCAACATCAGGTTCATCTATCTCACTTGAGACTACCTGCACGCAGTTATACCCATCGAATTAATATCAATTGGTATATTGGTAGTGGCTTGCGCCGATTTTTTCCTAATACAAAAAAGAAAAGAAACTAATAAAAGTCAGTGCACTGGTAAATTGAATTGTCAAATCAACCATAAAATTGTCCGTTAGTTATTTAAAGTTGCGATTAGGCAGACACATATCTTGAGATCTCTCTTTGGCAAGTGCGCGTTCGTATCATCATGAAATTAATAACCATACATATAGTTAATGAGTAGATAAATTTATTAGCAACACAAATTAATGAGCTGGCCACTCAAACAGCAAGTAACAGGGTAATTAGGAGGAATAGTGAACAAGAATAGTTTGCATTGGCCGGTGTCATCGCTAGTGCTCATTAAAATGGGGATTACTAGCGCCCGAACGTACCATAGGGGACTTTCAATCATACGCTCCGGTGCAATATTGGTAAACTACTTGTACAACAATTATAATCACCGTATGCAATAAAATGCATAATAATATTAGGTAGAAATTGAGAAAAAAATGAAAAAATATCATCTTCTCATAAAATGCATAATACCATAAATATATGGCTTTGTAAAGTGTTAAAATAAGATCAGAATTCCAAGATAAAAAATTTAGAACCTTACAACATTGTAATATTTGAAAATGATAATTGCAACAAAAAAGAACACTAGAAAAAACATATCTATGCGAATAAAACCGAACTTTTACTGAAACAATAGAAAAGATTTATTGTAACAAAGAAAAAAGAGTAAAGTCCATTACCGGTCCTTAAACTTTTTATGCTGTGTCATCCCGGTCCATAGACTTTCAAAGTGTGTCATCCCGGTCCCTAAACACTCTTTGGGTCTCAAAATTAGCCCGTTACGGGTCTTGGCTGTGTCATCCCAGTCCTTAAACTTTTTATGTTGTGTCATCCCGGTCCATGGTTGTTACCACAGCAATGGCACACTTTGAAAGTCTATGGACCGCGATGACACACTTTGAAAGTCTATGGACCGGGATGACACAACATAAAAAGTTTAAGGACCGGTAATGGACTTTACTCAAGAAAAAAACATGTTGCAGCACTTGAGAACAACTATTGCAACAATAGAAATTAAATATTTTGCTACAACAACTGAGACCAATTATAACAACAAAATCAGAGAGGTATAAGAAACACTTAATATTTGGGAAAAACTCACCAGTGCTGGTAGAGTTGAAATTAGTGATAGAAATGGAACTCCCGCGTTAAGATGAGATGGGTTGTGGCCATCAACAGCAAAATCATCAACAGTGATGGCGACGATTAATGGTGGCATGGTGCATTGATGCTTAGGGAGGGGGAGAGAGAGATTGGCAAGGATAAGAGCAAGTACAATGGTGCTGACTAGGTTGCCTCTAGTGAAATCCACATCAGCACAATCCTAAGTGGAAGAGAGAGAAAAGAAGAGAGAGAAGCAAGCTGCCCCTCATGCAAGAGGTGACCTCTAGCACATTATACGAGGAGAGAGAGATAAACTACCCCTCATGCAAGAGGTGACCCCTGATATATTTATGTAAGTATTAAATGTTTGAGTGCTTTAGTAGAGGTAACCTCTACTCTACTCATTGTATTAGCTACCTTCACATGAGCCACATGTAATCTTTTTGCTTATGTGGCTAGTTTTAGAGGTGGCAGTCACCTCTTCTATTGTACTTGCCCTAAGTGTGGTGTAGGTGCGTGTGCTACTTAGTTACTTAGCTTACAAACAAATCCTTGACTTTTAATGCAACAAAACAAAAAATGCTAACAAAATAGGAGGAAGAGCGCAAGGAAGAGAGAAGTGAGATCCTGGCGACCTGCTATTGGGAGAGTTGTGGTCGCTTTAGAGCCTTAGACTATTGAGAGCAAACTAGAGGAAGTGCGGTAGAAACGGGCAACGCAGAGTAGTAGACGGGTGTTGAGGCATCCGATACGAGCTCCTACTTTGGACATATGGCTCGTATCAATTCCGTTAATAAATATATGCACATAAGACCAGTGTTTCTTTTTAAGAAATAGGATAGAAGCTCTATCATTGGTTAGAAAAAAGAAAGAGAATAGAACTGTTAGGCCGAAAAGGCTAGTGCTTCTATGGAGGCGGATTTCTTTCCTGTAGGGGCATATGTCTGTATCCTATCCACGTTCATCTGTCTTTGAGATATGTGCACATATATAGAGGGGAATAGGGAATATGATTGAAATAGGTATCGTGTTCGCCCGATCGGTGAGCCGCGCAGCACGCTGTACTCCACCTCCCGTGCGGCCACCGTCCTCTACCACGTCGCGCCGGCCGCGCAGCCGCCTAGCCGAGCCATCCACCGCTGAGCACGTGACCCCGCGCCGCTGACCGCTAGATCCAGGCTCGCCGGCTCGTCGAGCCGCCACTGTCCTAGGTGTCATGACCCTACCACCGGCCACTGGAGAGAGAGCAAGAGGAGAGAGAGAGAGAGAGTAATCTGGTACGAATTTATTTTGTACAAAAATAATAATTTTGCATAAATTATTTTGTACAAACAAAAAAGTAAGAATAATTTTGTATGTACAAAATAATTCTGTACAAACAATTTTGTACAACCGAATTAATTTTGGCACAAAAATAATTTGTTACAACTAATTTTGTACAAACTTTGAACATGTACAAACAAGAAAATTATGGATAATTTTGTACAAACAAAATAATTTTGTACAAAATATCAACATGCACAAACAAAAATATTTTTATCAATAATTTTGTACAAATATGTGCGAATCCAAATTTTGTACAAAATTTGACCACGTTTTTAGAGAGGGGTGAAACGGAGGGAGGATGTGAGAGTGTTTTTTTAGAAAATGGAGAATACATGAATACATGGGGGTATAGTACACACGCATCTCAAAGCAGTGTGGAGGGCGGATGTGGTGGGTGCATGCCCCCGTGGCCCCGTAGGGATAGAAATGCATTTTCTGTGCTTCTATATATGATATCCTAAAAAGTAAAAGGCACAAATTACTTAAGAATGCATCGAGGCCTAAATTTCAACCATCCGCTACTTAATTGCTAGCAATACAGTTTTAGGGTTTGCTAGAGCGAAAATGAACCGAACAGTGAATAAATAAATAGATTAATAACTGACCTGCTTCTTGAGCAAGGACCAGGCATCTTCAGGTCCTAATTTGTCGACATGGTGGTAGGGTTCCCTTGCTTTCATCGCTCGGGCGACCTTGTCATGTCTCGTGGTGATGAGGACTCGGCTGCCTTCAGCAACGGCATTGATCAATGGTGTTTTGAGCACAGCCTCCCATGCTTGCTCGCTCCAAACATCATCCATCACCAGTAAGGTCTTTTGCCGGTTCAAGACATCCTTGAGGGTTCGCTGAAGCGTGGCCTTTGCATCTCCAGAACGACTGTGGTCTCCCCTGGCTTCGGTGATGGCTCTCCTCAGTAGCTCAGCCTCGTTGTAGTCTTGGTTGACGCTCAGCCATATCTTCTTGTGGAACTCACGTTGGATGGTGTCGTCGTTGAAGATGTTCTGGGCGAGGGTGGTCTTGCCGATCCCGCCGATGCCCACAATAGCCAGGACCATCATTTTGTTGTCTTCACGGCTGGTTTCCCCCTCAATTCTTGTCAGCATCTCCACCAGCTTTCTTGTGTCCTCTTCGATCTTCTCCCCGACAACACCTGACCGGTCAAGCTCCCCTGACGTTTCGCGGCTGGTATAATGAGAGGCATGTGCCTTGCTGCTACGGTCCTCATAGGAACCGAGGTTGCTGATGAAGCTGAAGGCTGCACTCCGCTCCTTGATGTCGCCAAGCCTCTGGTTGAGTGCCTTGATGCGGCTGCCGATGTCGTGGGCGAAGAGGGGATTCCGCAGGCAGAAGAGCAAGGGGTTGAAGCACCCTATGTCCGCTGCGGCAGATGGACCACGCTCCATGGCCTTGAGCTGGCAGAGATCGAGGATGTCGGTGGCGTCATACATGGCGTTCTTGAGCTCCCTCACCCACCCCTGTACGCTCTGGTCGGTGATGTTCCTCCTATTGGCGTCGGCGAGGAAGTTCTTGAGGTCCCCAAGCTTGACGCCCATCCTGTCGATCTCGCTGGAGACACCGAGCAGCATGGTCACCTCTTCTTGTGCCATCTCGGTGAGCATATTTTGGAGGTAGGATGCAAAAGCATCCAGCACCACCGCCATTACTTCAGATTTACTACCTGCCTTTTGCTGAGACGAAGTTAATCCAAACATCATCTGTCATTAGTTTTGGCTAAAGATTTTACGTACCAATGCTGAATGTCGAAATGCATGTCACCAAGGAAAGAACAACACTAGCAATCATTCTACCAGAAGCTATCCTCTTTATTACATTTCTTAGAAGAAAAGACTGGCATTAATTGCTAACAGCAAGACAGAGCTATACATGCATGAAAAATTGCAAATCCGGCCGGACAAAATTTTAACCATGAGACCAAAGCTCGGAGATCAGAAAATAGGGAAGCTAGAGCTTGCAAGACAGACAGAGGAAGCCAGAATTAGGCACGTACCTCGCCTTGGGTTGGAGAGATGGATGGGTCTTCACAACTTGCTCCAAGAGCAACTCAGTATTTGTGCATGCGTTGTTCCCTCGAGTGGACACTTTAAATGCGGTCTTGGTTCCTGCGTTTCGTTGCATTACATTATTCAAAAGTTTCTTTCTGTTAAGCACAAGTGCCATCACATTAATTAATCATAGATCCATCTCAATCGGGCCTCAAAGTAATCGATAGCGCACATGGCGGCGTCACATGCATGCGAGCAAGATCGAAGAGACCTTGCTGGCTTTGTCAAGCAAGGTAGATGTTTAATTCGTTCTAGGTATGCAAGCTTTGTCAAGTTTTTTTTCGAAGGGTGGGATAATTAACTAGTGCGTTCACTCATAAACCACTGGTTACATGTTTAAATCTCGAATAATTAAAGTGAAGAATTTATACAAATAATCTATCAACCCGTAGTTGGTGGAATCAAACTCTAGTCATCAAGGAAAAAGACAAGATGCCACATCATTGAATTTTGTTACGGTTGGCAAATCTCTAATTAAGTTAACCAGGCACGAATTAAGCGCCGGCGAGGAAGTTCTTGAGGTTCCGAAGCTATCAATTGTGATAGGTCCACATTATAACTGTTGAGGTTGATCTAAATTTTTGTATAACTGTTGAGGTTGATCTAAAAAAGAGAAATACCTATGTCATCAATTGTGATAGGTCCACATTATAACTGTTGAGGTTGATCTAAATTTTTGTATGAATACAGCTCTTTTGATGGTGATTAAAAAACACTAGAACTCTTAAGCCCAACAACTAGGAGCAGATCTACCGTTCGGAGAAAGAAAGGAAAAATCTTAATACATCTTGAGCAGAGCTCCCGTTCGAAGCAGCAAAGGAAAAAAAAACCCAAGTTGCTGTAATATCTCACGTACCAGACAACGATTCGGATTCCATTATTTGGTAAGTACCCAAACTAGAGGAAATCGTGACGATGTTCTTTTTTACAGATGGAATCAATAGTGTACAGCTAGAGTTCTAGAGGGATAAAACTCAATCGTAAGCAAGTGGTCTCTGTTTTGGTCACATGCGTGCGAGCAAGATCGATCAGAGTGAGACCTTGCTGGCTAGGTAGACGTTTAATTCGTTCTAGGTATGCAAGCTTTGTCAAGTTTTTTTCGAAGGGTGAGATAATTAACTATTGTGTTCACTCAAAAATCACTGGTTACATGTTTAAATCTCGAATAATTAAAGTGAAAATTTTATACAAATAATCTATCCAAGTATCCAACCCGTAGTCGATGGAATTAAATTCTGGTCATCAAGGAAAAAGATAAGATTCCACATGATTAAACTATGTTACGGTTGCCAAATCTCTAATTAAGTTAACCAGGCATGAATTAAGCGCCGACGGGGAAGTCCTTGAGGTTCCCTTGCTTGACGCCCAGGTTGTCGATCTCGCCGGAGACACCGAGCAGCATGCCCAGCTCTTCCCTCGCCACCTGGTATCCAGGACCATCGCCATGGCACCTCTCGTGTCGCGCGTGCGTAGTAGATCAAGCAAGCCAGCCAGATCAAAATAGGAAAATAGTTAAGAGCTTAAGCACCCTAAAAAAAGATCTGCATGGCTCAAGGAAGACGATACGATGGAGGTGTGTGAACTGGATTTGAATGCGGCAAGGATGACAACCGCCTTAAAAAAAACGTTGGACTATCCACTGCTTCTACTATATTGACACACGTTATATTAAATCAGACTACTTTTTTTTCCTACACTATGTGCCTAGTAGGAACAATACATGATCTTTTTAATTATATCGCTTTCTAGTTTAAATAGTTAAAATTTTAATTTATGTTAGTGTAGCTAACCCTAATCCAACAATCAAGAGCAATGGATCAGTAGTACTACTGATTAAAGATCTGTTCTTTATATACTACGATTTATGAATTTTAGCTATAGCTAGTTAGGCTAATAAATAGTGCTTGCTTGAAAAAATTGAAACAAATGACCGGTTGAATAGCCAAATAAGAGTATGTATAATAATTTGTCTCTTAAGGTTGTTTCTAAGGTTTCCACATCATATAAAGATAGCATTAGAAATAACCTCTCCAATAGTAAATCATTTCTCTAACCATTTTTACTATTTTCCTCATAACTTCCTATCTCACATCCTCTCACTATTTACGTTGGTTTGCGGTCTCAAGTCATCTTTTGTATACGAGACAGCGCATATCTCTTACATTTTCTCCTCTACATAGAATTTTACTCATTTAATATAACTAAGAGACAACTGATATGATATTATTTTAGATCCTCTAAAAGCGCCTAAGACCCATGTGACCAACTGTCTGGATTTGCATAGTGGATGTGAACTCCATTGAAAAGGTCGCTTTATTGCTTTTTTTACTGTAACTAGCTTATTTTGTACTATAACTATTGGTGATTTTTTTGGTATAATTAAATTTAAAAATAAAAAAATAGATTAGTTCATCATGAATAATGAAAAGGAATACAAGAAAAAACTAAAAAACTAAAAATAAGAAAAACAAAATTAAAAAATTAGAAGTTGGAAGCATAAGTCGGTTTATATAATTCGAAATGAGCAGGACGGCACAGCGCACATGCTCTATGGCACGCAACGCTCATTGACAGGCTGACAGCACATGCCATTGTAATACTATATGTACACCTATCCAGCTGTCCAGAGCTTTTCACGTTGGCAGGAAACAAATACATGTGCCAGATGGAATCAATCAGAGGAACTTGATAAAACAAACTCCATGGAATGGATATTGAGTATTAATGGAGCTCTGAGCTCTGAGTGTATAGTAGTAATAATGTATGATCTCTTAATCATATGGTTTTCTAGTTTATACAATTGAAACTTTAATTTGTGTTAAGAGTAGCTAATCCGTAACCCAACATTGGAGAGCAGCAGTGGATCACTAGTAATGTACTAGTACTGCTGATTAAAGATATATTCTTTTAGACTATAATTTATAATTTTTAGCTATAGGTAATTAGTGTAATAAACAGTAATCGCAGAAAACAATTGAAACAATTTTAACCATGAGAGCAAAGCTCGGAGATCATAGTGTGCAGTGGAGCTATAGCCTGCAAGATAGACAGAGGGAGCCAAAATTACGTATTTACGTACGTACTTGCCTTGGGTTGGAGAGATGGAGAATTTTTTAAAATAATTTATATTTTATTTGAAATAATAGAAATATACCCGCGTAAAATTTTTTTATAGAAATAACTTCCAATCATCGAACCGTTTGGCAACTGGAATCTATCGTCCAATGACCGCGCAACACACAGGCTGTTCGTAGGCCGTTGGGTGATAGGTTCCAGTTGCACAACAGCTCGGCGACTGGAACCTGTCGCCTAATGGCTTGGTTACTATATTTGTAGTCGCTCAGCTATTCAGCGACTGCAAACGAGCCATTCCTACTTAGCTGGGAAACAATGTCGGTTAATCAATTTGTGATTTTCATATATTATGAATGGTAGATAATCTGTTAGATTCGCAATAACAGTTTACGATCATCGTATGTTGTTGTAGTGCAAGAAATGTTGTGAACTTTTTTTAGAATGATTGAAATAACAACAATTGGTAACTAGAAAGGTAAGTAATATTGTGATACAACCGGGAATTCATACACGGAAGAGAACTTGTTTGTTAATGTTGTTGGATGACTTGCTACGAGAACAATTGAATGCGAAAAGATGAGGAAATACGCTTGTCTGAATTAAAAAAGACTTCAAAACAAAATTGGGACTAACACGGTGCGTAGGGTTTGGATACATGCATAAGAAAGAGCATCATACACGATGAAACAAACCGAGCTACTCCTACGATACATATACACCTTTTTAGAATGGAACTAAATTCAACCTTCAAAGGACTAGTTAGTTCGGGACGGCCTGACTTACTGCATGGATCGGGGCCATTTTTCGTTCCTTGTGAGCTCGACGTTGAATTCATCGGCGGTCTCTTTTGCCTTGGCCGTCATTTTCCTCTTTTTCTCGCGCTCCCTCTCGAGAGCCTCGCACTCCCTGCACATGCATGCCTCTAGATGAGCTTTCATCTCCCGATGTATATGTTTGGTTTGCTCGTCGTTGTGGCGCTCCTCCTCCCGTATCTCGCAGGCCATTTTGACGTTCCACTCCTCGAAGTTGAGAGTCCACTGGTCATGTGGGTGGATCTCTAGGTCAATACACTTGCGGTAGCCATATAGGGGCATGCACTGAAAACTAAGAAGGCTTTTTGCAAAACCGCAAAACCTGGCAGTCTTGTAGATGGCTTGTCCTTCACAGCAATGTACGTGCCCAGGTTTCTATCTTGCAGCACCTAAAGCATACGTGGAAGGTTGTCGTACGTTGTCTCAAAAGACCTGAACCATTTTTCTAAAGCCTTCTGCTTCGCATGTCACACCTTTGTGTAGCTAATCTTATACTTGGACTTCTTCTTGATAGCCACCATAAAGTGTGTGGCCTCCATGTCCTTCTTCTCTACTATCTCTCTATACATTAGATTGGCTATAAAGATGGATGTTAGGTTACGATGATTGGGTAAAACACTACTAAGAAAGTAGAAGTGTGGCTCCACCTTCCATAGAATCCAGTGAGTCTCATACTTCGGTCTACGTGCTTGCACCCTTCAAGGACAAACGGCCTGTTCGCACTTCACGGTGTACTACTCCTGACTAGATTTCACGACTCGAAAAGTCCGCTGCATGGACTGGGCCAACAGATTGATGGAATCCTGCAATGATGCCTTGTCAGCAAACATTGAATACAACCAAGCCTCTGTGTCATGATACTCCCACGATGATTCATGCTCGTCATGTGCGGCAATACCCTGAGCATCAAACTGGTTCCATTCCTGTGGGATGGAAGCTTCGTTCTCATCCGAACTATCCTCTTTGTCCTCCTATACAGCTTCCTCTTCAGCCCAAGCCATCTGATCATCGCTCTCCATTTGATGTACTATGTACTCCATATGCTCCCCTTCATCAGCTTATCATGTAGGCTCACCATGCCGTGACCGTTCTTCCTCTCCTCCATGTACTGCATCGGCCTCGTCACGAGCTACTTCCTTCTCTTAACTAACATGCTGGGCGTCCGAGCTGCTCACACCACTCGGATGACAGCCGTCAGCACGACCGTGTACAATTTCTATTGGGCATGGTTGTAGAAGCATCATGCACTCGTATCCATAGCGTCGGCACCCTTGCACAAACCCCCTCCATACAGAAGTGTGCATCAATGTTCTCAATTCCCATCTAATATTTGTGGGAGACCGGCTTCAAAACCCTTTTATGACGACGCTGAATATATCAGGGTCCAAGGAGAAACTACATGCGAGCCAATATATCACACCTGTGATTCGAGCATTCCCGCCATCTGGATGTAACAGAGTGGCTTACGCAAAACCGCTCAAATCAACACCATTGGACTTTTACGAACGGTGCTGACACCATAATGAACTTTCAATGTAGAGAGTATCGGTATTATTGATGTCTGTCTGCACATATTTTCAATATCACAACTAGTCAAATCAAATCGCATTACACATTACGGAAGTACTGATGTACTGTAATTTACATTTCAACGACTATTCACCTATCATAACCAACTACACTACCCTCATAGCATTAACTCTCTATCGGTAGACCGTGCACCGACATCGTTCTTGTTTCGCTGCTCGAGCTCTCTCCTACTATAAATAATTTTTAATGGGTTTCAACAATTTACATGACACATTGATTTAAATGCCAATATTCCAGTTATAATGGTACATATGATTTTTCAATATACTAATGACATTGTATTTATTCGTAATTAATCATAACTATTATGTATTATTGTTTTGTAAAAAGTGAACTATTTACTTCATACAAAAGTATTGACTAAATTTTGAATAACTATAAATTTCTACGGATGCTTAATTTGTACATAACATTGACTAAATTTTCTACAACTATAATTTTGTACGGATGCTAATTTTCTACAATTATGTTCACTAAATTTTCTACAACTACAGATTTCTATGGCTGTTGATTTTCTATAACTACATTGACTAAATTTTCTATGACTATTTACTTTATACCAAAGTTGTACTATTCTTTTCTACAGCTACATTTTTCTACGAATACTAATTATACACTAAATAAACTATTTATCTTTTACAAAAATATTGACTACAACATACAAAAAATTTTACCTAACGGAAGTAGCGGAACCTCTCCTTTTTCATCTCCCTCTCCTCTCCTCTTCTTTCTTTCCCTTCTGCCTTCTCCTCTTCATCGCGTGGCGTGGCCCGGAAGAAATGCTCGGGGGCTCAGTCGCACGACCGATTTATATGCGCCTCCAGTCCCTGAAGGGTTGGGTGATGAGAAGCAATCACCTGATGGTTCAGCAACTGCAATTTTGTCGTCCAACCATCTACAAATTGCTTGCGTGCGCGTGACAGTTAGGCAAGAGGATTTAGTTGCCTAAAGGTTGGACGATTAAAGGCTATTTCTGTAAAAATATTTTCACGAGTATATTTCTATTATTTTTTAATAAAAAATAGATTCTTTTATAAAAAATGGAGAAATGGATGGGTCTTCACGACTTGCTCTAAGACCAACTCAATATCTGTGCATGCGTTGTTCAATAACCCCTCAAGTGGACACTTTTTTGAATGCGGTCTTGGTTCGAGTGTTTCGTTACATTATTAAGAAATTTCTTTTTTGTTACTGCACAAGTGGCATCACATTAATTAATTAATTATAGATCCAGCTCAATCGGGCCTCAAACTAATCGACGGCGCACATGGCGGCGTCACACGCGTGCGAGCAAGATCGATGAGACCTTGCTGGCTAGGTAGACGTTTAATTCGTTCTAGGTATGCAAGCTTTGTCAAGTTTTTTTTCGAAGGGTGAGATAATTAGCTAGTGTGTTCACTCAAAAACCACTGGTAAATTAACTTGCTAATCAGATCGGTCTGAGCGCGTAACGTAAGCCCCGGCTGCTCTCGGTATGGTACGTCTCTGTTATGATTACAAATTAAATAGTAAATAATAGAGACTATAGAAAAATCATAGAGGGACTGTCCCAAGCGTGATTAGATATAGAAAGTGTATACACAATGTATAGCCTATTACACAACACTTTCTCAAAAAATTGAATCATCCTTACATCTTAAGGTATATATTTATAGCTACAAAAGGTTACTTACATACATGTTTATATCAAAATCTATAATTATAGAGAAATATGTTATTTTTACTATAATAGGTCTTCTCTTCTCTACCCCTAAAATCCACCAGTTCAGTTCTTTCCTACGACCACCCCAAATTATGCCCCCAGCAGTCATGAGTTTTCCTGCGTCCACACCAATTCATGTCCCCAGAAAAACCAACCAGTGAAATCAACGATCAAGGATCAATTCCCACCTTTCTCTCTCCTTGCCCACTCATATCCAACGATCCAAAGGCGACGCCCACCTTGACTCCCCTGTGCCCCCGCTCAATCTCTTCTCCCCTGTGCCCCCCTGTGCCCCCGCTCGACCTGCGCTACCCCCTCTCTACGCCGCCTCCTCCCCTCCCTCCTCCATCCGCGCCTCCGCTCCTCCCCCCGACCTCCTCCTCAACCTCCTCCCCGACCCCTCCTCCTCCGACCGCGCCGCCCCGGAGATCCTCTCCCTCGCCTGGACGCGTAGCCTCCTCGACTCCTTCCTCATCTGCCTCGAGGAGTTCCGCGCCATCCTCTTCGGCGGCAGAGCGGCCGCCGCCTCGCGCCCCCCGCTCGATCGCCTGTTAGCCGACTTCCTCGACCGCGCCGTCAAGGCGCTCGACCTCTGCAACGCCCTCCGCGACGGCCCCATGGAGACCTCCTCCTCCGCCAACCACCATGCGCGCCTCCGCCGCCCCCATGGAGACCTCCTCCTCCGCCCGCAGATCCGCCGCCCCGGACCCCGGCTCCAAGAAGCCGCGCCTCACGCAGCTGCCGCCGCCCGCCGCGCGGGATCCCAGATCTGACGCCAGCTCCGTCGCTGCCACCAATGGCAGCGCCGCCTCGAGCGTCGAGCAGGCGCAGGTGGACCTCGCGCGCCGCGAAGCAACACCGCCCCCCCACCCCTCCGGCGGCGGCGATGGATCTCCGCCGCCCGCCGCGGTCGTCGTCGGGCGGCGTCGAGCCCAAGATCCGCCAGGTAGGCTTCGTCACCCCCGACGCCTCGGCCCCATCTGAGCCCCCCGCCGGCCATAACATGCTCAGTATAGCTCTCTCCTTTCATGGCATATGCTCCAGTTAGCACATTCTGGTTGACTTGGAAATTAGCATTCATGCATGCACACAGGTGCACATTTCAACAAGGAAATGCATGTTATATTGAAATAAGTACGTATTTTTCAGGTTCAGACCATTCGGCAGGGCTATCTCTCAAAGAGATCTTCAAATTTCAGAGGTGACTGGAAAAGGAGGTTCTTTGTCCTTGATAGTCGAGGAATGTTATACTATTATCGCAAGCAGAATAGTAGACCATCCGTAGGTTCCCCAATAACACTATTCAAATACTCAATCTTGCAAGAAGTCCATCATACAACTGAAGAGTGTAGATATATTCTTGGTTCTGCATTCAGATTTTTTTAAGGGTCAGTACTCCGGAATGATACTTGTGTATCTGTGCACTTGTCCCCCATGTGCTTTGTGCAAACCAGAAACTGTAGGCGGCAATAGCTGCACCTTTAATAGGAATGCAATGATTTTTTGGGATGCATTGGTGTCTATTTTATGCACAGATATTTACAATAGTTAAGTTGTTGTAGACACATATCTAACAACTTACATCCACACGTTTTTGTAAAAATTAAATCGTTGATCGTTGTAGATTTGGTATATTTTGGTTGATATCATTCGTGTGACTAGCAGACTGAACTTTGCACCTAAACAAGTACATTGTATTGGCAGGTAAGATCCCTGACAGTTGATGTCAGGGTCTGGGAGCCATCTGTAATTAATCTCTTCCAGTCATTAGGAAACACATTTGCCAACACTATCTGGGAAGAAATGTTACCTTTATCAAGCAGCGTTGATCATGGTGATATTTCAAGGTAACATTGACGCTGTTTGTATACAAAAGCTGTAGAATCGCTATCCTTCTATTATCATGCAATTAACTTGCAAGTTTTACTATTTTGCAGGGCTGATGGATTAGAAAACACATCACATAATTTAGTTGTCAGCAAGCCTAAACACTCAGATCCTATCGCTGTGAAGGAGAAATTTATTCATGCCAAGGTACTTTGTTGTTTGCATATCGCTTCAGCCTATTCTATTTTGTCATCAAACAATTAGCAATCACTGATCAGGAGAATACAATTTCATGAATCGAGTACGATTTGGTGGTATAGGCAGCATCTATTGATTAGAAGTTATCTTAGGAAATGTCCATGAAACCGCCTGACAAGTGTGTTGCATTTTACATAATTTGTAATGCCTCATCAACCGCCTGCCATGAAAAAGAAGAAATTGGTTTAGAGAGTGCATAATAATGGTTTTTAAAATGGGGGGCTAACAGATAATTTCATTTGCAATATTCTAAGTGATGTTTAGTTGTTAATTTTTTTTAATATTCCAGTATGCTGAAAAAGATTTTGTACGAAAGCATAATATGGATGAGATTCAGCTAGCACAACAGATGTGGGATAATTGTAAGTTCAAACAACAAGAAGGGGGTGTACAGTTTGATTGTGGGGTCAAACGCCGATGTAAATCTAAGAGTAAAGTCCATTACCGGTCCTTAAACTTTTTATGCTGTGTCATCCTGGTCCATAAACTTTTAAAGTATGTCATCCCGGTCCTTAAACTTTCAAAGTGTGGCAATATCCTATGTAGTTGTAGCAGTGAACTTTTTATGCTGTGTCATCCCGGTCCATAGACTTTCAAAAGAAATTGCTACACTTTGAAAGTTTAAGGACCGGGATGACATACTTTAAAAGTTTATGGACCGGGATGACACAGCATAAAAAGTTTAAGGACCGGTAATGGACTTTACTCTAAATCTAACTTATGGGCAGACATCATTTAATTCGGCTTTGACTCTTGGAAAAGCGCTTCTTCTACAAGAGCAACCAGCTTCGCCATCAGATGGGAGTTCAAGATGTTTTGATCGCAGTTCGCTCAAGAAGATTTGTCCCAGGGATTCTCTTTCTCCTGCCAGCACAAGTGCATGTATAGATGAATTGGATGACTGTGTTGAGGGATTATCTTTGCTTCATCTAGCATGCCATGTGGCAGACATGGGCATGGTTGAACTTCTCTTGCAGTATGGTGCTAATGTAAATTCTACAGATTCGAGAGGTCGAACACCGCTTCATCATAGTATTTTGAAAGGAAGACACATTTATGCCAAGCTGCTGCTTTCCAGGTATGCAAATTCTTATAATATATGACTTGGATTTTTATTGTATGCTTGCATTTCCAGAGAGTTAAACAGGGTGTAAAAGGGAAGCGTCTTATATGCTATCAGAATGGGAGAACCCTACAAAGATTATCGAGTGCCTTTTTTAAATGTTAGTTGTTATAACGTCTCTTGGTAAGTTACTACTAACCGGGTGTGGTTTTAAAACCTTTGGGTATTAGACATCCATGTTTGCTCGGTAATTGGTACTAATGATATTAATGAAATCAATCTTAGCCTCCCTCAATGAGAAGTGAAAACTAGCGGTTGCTGTTCAAAAGTCCATGGATCAGCTTTTGTGATTGAAATGCTGTTATTATTTATTAAAGTTTTATCCCTCCTTTCGTTCTCACCCATATTAATTGTACCTTGATTGAATGTCATGGTCACTTGACCATTGTAGGTCTATCACACATGATGTAGGTGATGTTTGCTTGAAAGAACGAACGCAAGAGCTTGGGGTGATTGATGGAAATTCGGATTTAATAGCTTGTGAGTGTGGTAATTTTGTACGTTACGTGACTTACTGTTGTATAATGGGTAAGGTTAAACTGCAGCTGTAGAAATTTAGCTATGGAGTTCTTGGATTAGTTCCAAGTGATCCACAGGCTCACTATTTAGATACATCCACATGGAAATACACCATGTAACTACTGACTAAGGCCAAAATTACAGAGGAGAACCAAACATCATCAATCCACCTCATTGTGATTTACATCTTACCAAATCAGCAGTATAATACTTGTGGTCTATCAATGCTGTAATTCAAGGAATGTGCTATGAAATGGCCATTCATATATGACACGTTGTTGCTTGACTTCTGAAATGCAGACAGATATTTTTTGCCACTTCCAGTGTATTGATTAACTATTTACTACTTGTAGTTGGGAAAAGCCTGGTCACAGCCCCTTGTTTGGCTATGATTTCTGGTACCAGCCTCATCACAACACGATGATTAGTTCGTCATGGGGAGCCCCTGCAGCGTTCAGGACAGGTTTTGATCTTCAGCATGTCCAGGATGGTCTGTATGGAAGGCACTTGCATGTGTATGACTGGCCTGGTGGTGAGCTCAAGCAGACACTAGATCTAGGCAGTACAGGCCTTCTTCCACTTGAGGTATGTATCAAATGCTGAAAATATGAGTACAAGAATGCAGCAGTATATCGAATAACCATACTTCACTGTTTGTCTTCTCTTCAGGTGAGGTTTTTACATGACCCATCAAAGGACACTGGCTATGTTGGCTGTGCATTAAAAAGCAACATGGTGAGATTTTTCAAAACCGCAGATGGATCATGGAGCCATGAGGTATGTCCAAAATTACATGCTAATGTTCCTACTTCTTTTTTCCATATCATAAAGTTGATCTTCCAGCTTGCTATATCTATAAAACCATTGAAGGTGCGCAACTGGATTCTGCCTGAAATGCCGGGATTGATAACTGATTTTGTTCTCTCTCTTGATGATCGCTATCTCTACTTGGTCAATTGGCTTCATGGGCGAGATGGGGGCGATGGCGTTGGCTATGGTGACGCCGGCGGGGAGGATGGGAGGGCCGCGGCGGCCGGTGACTCGTCGGGGTAAGCGATTTGGGTGTAGGGTTTTCTGTTTGCTTTTGGGTTGGAAGAAGGTTGGGGGCTGATACATACTTGTGGTTTTTGCAGGAAGATTTTCGTCGGAGGCATTGCTTGGGAGACGACTGAAGGTGAAAGAGGATTCTTGCTTTGTTTTCTACTGATAATTTCCGTAAGTTTGCATTTTTGGTTTCTATGTTATAGTAGATACTAGATACAAACAAACATAGATAAACAGTGCTTTCAACATATGAATGCACCAAAATGTCCCATCTGTTTGAATTGATTTTAATGTACTTTTCTGCAATGAACTATTTTGTTAAGTTCATTATTTTCTAAAAATATCAGGACAATTTTTGAGGGCAAGCATGATATTGTCACCGAGAAGGACCTAGAACACCTTCTGCAACTTTTAGATAACAAGGAGAGTGGGGACACAACATGGCAGGATTTGATGGAGCGCACCACTTCCAACATGACTTACAAGGCCTGGCGCCATGAGCCCGAGGTTTGTTTTGCCAGTGGGATTGCAGAAAGAGAAACTGATGCTAAGAATATAATATATTATAAAAAATTTAGAGGGGCCGTTAATTAGAAATAAGAGGTAGTATTAGCTTCTGAATGCAAAGAAAAATTCTGATACTTCAATTAAATATACCAAGGACCAGATTATCAATTTTTTAAAGTGCTGTGGTGTCCTCGCCCCTCATGGTAATACTATCATGTCACTGGCTTGCTGCAGTATACCTTTTGTTCATTTATTATCTTGTGTTCGAATTTTTTTTGTGAAATGTGGCATGACCTGATGTGAAAAATTTTAGGAACTTATAGAAAAATATGTATAATGAGACTAATGACTATACTGTCAAGATCTTGTCATATAGTTTTCATATACTGCTCTCGAGTTTATTTGTGTTTTTTTCTTTAGGTGGGACCTGTAATGTATTGCAGCCGGACTATTTTTGAGGATGCTACTCCTGAACTGGTTAGAGATTTCTTCTGGGATGATGATTTTCGTCTAAAGTGGGATCCAATGCTTGTGTACTTCAAAACATTGGATGAGTTCCCACAGAATGGAACCATGATTGTTCACTGGATCAAAAAGGTTTGACTATATTCTCTTGTGCCTCCTGTACCCATGTTGAACTTCATAATTCCAACGTGATCAAAAAGGAATATTTTGTTTTTCTTTCCATTACCAATTTATGACTATGGACTGCTGACCGCGTTGTTATGGATGAGTAGCTTCATATATGAGACGTGAATCTTAATGAATCTGATTGTTCGTTTTATTTTTTACAAATTTTATCTTGTTTTATATTTTACCGTAGCGTTAGCACGGGCACACTACTAGTTTGATATAGTGGACCGATTGGCCCAGATAAAGATCACTCCCTAACAGTAGTCTCTTACGATAAATTCTAGTAGATGGAAACTATGCCACTTGCTCCCCTTCCTCTTTGATTTCTTGCCTTTTTGCCGTTGATGCCGTGGGCACGCATGATAACCACTAGCAAGTTACATGTGGCGACGATATCACTTTTGGTTGTGCGACATGGGTCTATGAACCAGTTACGGAGCCGTGCACGTCCCTTGGAATCTCGTGGCTGTGCCGTGCTAGCGTTAAATGACCCTGATACATTAGTTTGGTTGACGAGCTGCTATATATGTACCCGTCTCTCTTTTGTGTCTACCTGTCTCTCTGTGATGGTTCGGTCTGGAGTGAATTTACAGGACTGGTTTGCCCAAATATGTTCCCACTATATATGCAGTAAACCTTCCATTTGATTATTCCTTGCTACAAGTAATCCACAACCATATCCTTTTGATTTCCATTCACCGATCAATCTTTCATGCTCCATGGAGATTGAAGTCTGATAATGGGAATCCATTCTCTGGATCGGATCACACATTAATTAAGTAGTTAATTCACGCACCCGGCAACAAGAGGAGCGTCGAGACTCGAGAGGGTCGGTGGGTCACGCAAGGCTGTTGTGACACCACGTGCCATTGTAATACTATATGTACACCTAACCAGCTGTCTAGAGCTTTTCACGTTGGCCGACCGCCACCAGCTGCATCGTACAACACAATATAGCGAAACAAAACACTCGGAAACAAATTCAACCTCTAGCATACACGTGCCAGATGGAATCAATCTGAGGAACTCGATAAAAAAAGGTCCGTCGAATGGATATCGAGTATTAATGGAGCTCTGAGCTCTGAGTGTCTAGTAGTAATAATGTATGATCTTTTAGTCATACAGTTTTTTAGTTTACACAGTTAAAATTTTAAGTTGAGTTAGTATAGCTAATCTGTAACCTAACAATAGAGAGCAGCAGTGGATCAATAGTACTGCTAATTAAAAGGTATATTCTCTTAGACTATGACTTATAATTTTTAGCTATAGCTAGTTAGTGTAATAAATAGTAATCACGGTTTGTACAAGCAGTAAATCATCACTCAGCGGGTTGTGCATCTAGTTATGAGCACCATATCAATCGTTCTTTAGAGCAAGTACAATAGTATAGCCAATTAGTGGCTATAACACTTGTCCATTTCATCTATAGCCTTCAAAAAAATAGTTCATACAATAAGGTAGCTATTACAATAACTATTTGGCCCCACGTGTAAGAGAGTGAAATGCATATTTTTACGTGCTATAGCTAGCTGTAATTTAGTAGCCAGCTTCCTTGTCTCTCCTCCTTTCTCTCTCTGCCACGTAAGATTTGGTTGATATTATATTTGCTATAGCCTGCTGACTAAGCTTTATTGTACTTGCTCTTACGTTAGTTGTACGTACAGGTAGTAAACCGGTTTATGGATGTGGCCTTACTGGGTTTACTTTGCAGCTTTAACAGGTACTGTGATCCTGCTACATTAATGAACAGAAAGTCACGTTATGATACACGGGGTAGAATGGGAATAAGATTGCATTAAAACAACACACCGATAGTATTGCAAATAGTAAAGGTGACCTTTTGTTTTTTTAGATTGCCATAAACTTTTCCCATGCTTTTAGGAAATAGTGAATTCTATGCTACTTGTATTTCACTTGTGATTTCAAATAGTACAGTGTATTTCACTTGTTATTAGTAGTAACTTGTTACTACCACAAGTACCGGTGAATTTAACTATTCCTTTAAATTTACTGATTTATTTTGAATGGGCAGAATAATTGTCCTATATTAAAAGTACAGAGAAAAGTTATAGACAGATAAAGGGAGTTTGGAGTGCCTGGCCAAAGACAGACCATGCCCTAAGGATGGAAATTAAGGCGTTACAGAAGTAGGTGCTAGTTCCATTAGACACTTTGCCCTTGCTAGAATCCAGGTTTGAGTCTCCTTAATTTGGCGATCAAGGATGTGGTAAAGGACGCTACTGAACGGACAATGCGGGAATTCCGTTCTTTCTAGATTTTCCAAGTGACGAGCATCATGGCTAGTGATTTCCATGGAGCACCTGGCTTTAGGATGGCTTTAGTAATTTTCTAGATTCTTGTCATGTAGCGGCATTCGGCGAAGAGTGGATGGTGGATTCTGAGGTATTCCTACAAAGGGGGCAAACTGATTGGTTTGGCAACCCTCTCAAGGATAGGCAGTCAGGAGTCCACAGCTTGTTCTTTAGCGCCAGCCATGTAAAGAATTTACATTTTTAGGGGGCCCATGTCTTCTAGACTAGGGGGTTCATGGAGGTGTTTATTGCTCCAAAAAATCGCCAGGGAGTTCCAAGGTCTCAAGAGTCGTGTCGTGGAGGTGAGCGAGCGACGCACGAGGTTCAAGCCAAACAACACAGCTATAGATCCTCGCATGGTGGCACTGTATGCAGCGCCTTGTGGGTATCGATGAGCCGAGGGACTATACAATCTACAAGAATAATTTGGCCTTAGGCCCCGCTCGTTTCGGCTTCTGGTTTATTTTTTACTATTTCTAAATTTCTTTTTTCTGATTTTTTAAGCTTTTTTACGGTTCTTTTTTCTCGTATTCGTTTACATTACATGTGCTAGGCTAACCCATTTTTTCTATTTTTAATTTTTTGAAATTTAATTATACCAAATAATTCACCATCAGCTACAGTGTAATTTTAATCAGCTACAGTGAAATAAGCCATAAGCCACAGCCCAACCGAGCTCATTGGTGAGACCCAGATGATGTTGGAAAGAGCATTTTCAGTGAGCTCATCAGCAGAAGCATGATCAACCTGTTGGTACAGACTATATGATGTTCTATTTGGATTCTTTAATTTATAACTTGTGAGTCACAAGGAGAAACAGTTCAGAATGCTTTGCCACTTAATTAATTTCCGTCAATAAGCGATAGGCAATATGATATATATCGTACTGTAGGAAAAAGATACGAAGAGATTTCACACCCATATGTATCTATCTAGTTTTAAATTTATTTGGTTTCGTATTGATCACATGTGAAAAGGTGATGGAAAAAAGAGTGGTGCGATCGGTCTGATAGGGGAGTGACACTCACCTTAGCCCAAATGACTCACGGCACTGACAGGACAATCCGTCACTTCATGGAAGCTCACAAGGCCAGAAAAAGAGCATATATGTCTTTAGGAGAGTAAACTTAGATATAGGTATTTGTGTAATTAAGAAAGGACATATGTACCCCTATAAAGATAGGAATACATAGAGATACCTATGTAAATAAGTCCCCTATACACACACACAACTGGGTAGGCAATGGAAGAAGGCAGAGCACTCTTTTTTAGCAAAGAGGCAGATATTACCAACTTTTAAGACACTAGCACAGACTTCTATTGCTATCTTTAATGTGTGTAAGGTCACAAGTAGTCTTTCTACGACCTTTCTATAATCCCCTTTCTTCATTGTTTGATGTGTAATCACAGCACGGTCAATATAACCTGATGAGAGGGATCGTATTTTTGCGGGGCCTCCTTCGTTCCAAGTGCTTGCTTTGCTCGACTGACCTCGATCGAAATGCACTCCAAAGAAAGCTGCATGCTGCCAGCTTGAGAGCACAAGGAAAAAATAGGCGATGGAGGTGGCAACAATGATGAGCATATCTCAGCGGGGCTGCCGGGGCACAGCTTAACTGGGAAGATAGCTTGGCGTGTTGCTCACTGACGGAGTTCCTACGAGCTGAGGCTAGCGGGAGTTTTGCGTGAAATTCTTGAGTTACAAACGGGGCTGACTTGCACAAGCTTCTGAAATGTTTGCCACTGAAAAACACTAGCACTGCAATGCCTTTTAATTCTATCAGCGAGAGCTAGTATATAATTAACAAAAGCTATCATCCCATATATGTATAGCGTACACTACTACAGAAAGGCTAATAGTAGACGGCAAATCACAGACGGTTTTGTGAAACCGTCTGTAATGTACACTATTACAGACGGTTTTAATTTGAAGGGCGTCTGTGGTATTTGTGGCGGGAAAAAGGAGTATCACAGACGGTTCTTACTGGATTATCACAGACGGTTTTTAATACAAACCGTCTGTGATAATCTGGGATTATCACAGACGGTTTTTTATTAACAACCGTCTGTGTTATTCGACTATCACAGACGGTTGTTGTTAAGAACCGTCTGTGTATGTTTACAGACGGTTTTTAACAAGAACGGTCTGTGATGTCTCTTTGTCTGTCGTATCCTAGATCAGAGATTAATATATAAGTACACATTGCTTCTAATAACTTAACTACAGAACTACTGAGACAAGAGATCACAAATTTAAGGCAAATTTATTAATTTCAATTAGAGACAAATTTATTACAAAAGTCGCACAGGTACAGAGTTTCCCAGATTGTAATCTTTTGGGCTTCGTACGCTTCTTCTTCGACTTTGGGACTTGGAGGATCAGCCGCTGAATTCTCGAACGCTGTTAAGATTGCCCTTGTCCTCTGCACTTCCTCGTGCAGCCTGGGCAAATGATCAGCAGCATCCATCATGTCGTACATGATAGCATTAAAACATTCCTCACAATCTGCTGTTTCTGCATGAGCGGCAAGGCTATCCATCAGTCTGTGCAATGCGAGTAGAGCTTCTTCCGCATTGCGCACATTGTGGAGAAGAACCAGGGTGAGAGCTGTTTCCCTTTCTTGAGCGGCAGCGAGACGCCTCCGTCGACGGCGGAGGATCAGGTCAAGCTGACGGATGCAAGAAAGTCGGGGAAGGAGAGCAGGGCAGGTGCGGAGAAGCTGCTCCAGATGCAAATTGCTGGCCGCCTGTGTAAGGTTCCGGCCGAACAATTCGTGATGAACAGATGAGAGGAAGGAGATGATCACAAGAACAGTAGTAGAAGCCATGTTGTATTGTATATTGTATTGTACGTACGTAGAAGACCTGGATTAGGAGCGCATATTTAACCTGTAGCACAAACGGTTCGTATACCCAAACATTAATGATATAGACGCTTCGTATAACGATCGAGAGACAATTAGATGATCGAAACACGAAGCGTTCTGGCATCGAAACACGCGCGAAGCAGTTCTGGTATGAAGCTTATGACAGACGGTTTTTAATAAAAAACCGTCTGTGATAATTCTTATCACAGACGGTTTTTAAGAAAAAACCGCCTGTGATAAGAATTATCACAGACGGTTTGTTATTAAAAACCGTCTGTGATAATGACCGGCATTTATTGCGCTGCTCAGACCGCATCTGTCTTCATTTCGATCCAGATCTAGCCACTGCTGCGCACTTTTTCACTCGGGAGGAAGCTAGGCGATTTCAGGCCAGTTAATTTGGTGGGAAGTGGCAGAGATTGAGCTTTGAAGATTCATACTTTGCTGGTTGCTCTAGATATGGTTAGTAATGCAATTTATTTTTTCTTTAATTGCATTACAATTTAGTTCTAATTAAGTAATCAATGAGTGGTTTGAAGATGGTTAATTTGCAAAATTGTTGGTTATATAATAGCTGTTGTGTTTGTAATATGAATCTAGCAAATAAAGTCTCAATATAATAAATGTGGCCGGTATATATGTAGTTATATATAATGAGTTAATCTAGATTTTAATACTAAGTTGTTATATATGTACGTAACGTAGGACCGAAGCTGGATGTATGCCGCGAGCCGTGTGAGTGAAGAGTACATTAATGGCGTTTCTGCTTTTATAAGAGCTGCCGAGGAGGATATGTTGAATAAGGGGGCGGAATATATGTGCTGTCCATGCACTGACTGCGAGAATGTGAAGATGTTTAAGAACCGAGGGCAAATTGAATCGCACTTGATTCGGAGGGGTTTCAAAAAGGATTATACGTGTTGGACCAGTCATGGCGAAGTGAATGATCATATGCCGCCGGATGACATCGCCGGTGAAGTGAATGATATGCCCCCGGATGACATCGCCTGTGAACTGAATGACATGCCGCCGGCTGATGTCGATTGTGGCTCGGATTCGGATAGGTTGCACGATGATAATCTGGATCAGATGCTTCGCGATGTTGAAGAGAACTATGATGAGAGAGAGTATGTTAAATTCCGTGGCTTGATGGAGGACTCAGAGAAACCTTTGTACACGGGATGTAAGTACACGAGGTTGTCGGCCGTGCTTGAACTGTTGAAATTGAAGGCAAGCAACGGTTGGTCGGACAAGAGTTTCACGGCGCTGCTAGGTCTTTTAGCGGACATGCTTCCAGAGGGAAATGAGTTGCCTAAAACCACGTATAAAGCCAAGAAGGTTCTTTGTCCGTTGGGAATGAAAGTAGAAAGAATACATGCATGCCCGAACGATTGTATCCTCTACCGTAAAGAGTATGCAAACATGCATGTATGTCCGGTGTGCAACGCATCCCGATACAAACGTAACAATCAATCAGATGATGGCGAGGGAACAGAGGCGAAGAAAGGACCTCCTGCTAAGGTGGCATGGTATTTTCCTATAATTCCCCGTTTGAAAAGGTTTTTTGCAAATCCAAAGGAGGCAAAACTGCTGCGTTGGCACTCGGAGGAGCGCAAGAAGGATGGAATGATAAGACACCTTGCTGATTCCGCGCAGTGGAGAAACATCGATAGGAGGTTTGCAGAGTTCGGTTCAGAACCAAGGAATATAAGGTTTGGACTGAGTACAGATGGAATGAATCCTTTCAGTAGCATGAGCAGCCGACATAGCACATGGCCCGTGACTCTCTGCATCTATAACCTTCCTCCTTGGTTGTGTATGAAGCGAAAGTACATTTTGCTGTCGATACTTATCCAAGGGCCAAAACAACCTGGGAATGATATCGATGTGTTCCTAGCACCGTTGGTGGAAGATCTAAAAGTAATGTGGAACGAAGGGGTACAGGTATGGGATGCGTACAAACGAGAGAACTTCACTCTGCGCTCCTTATTGTTCTGCACCATAAATGATTATCCTGCCCTTGGTAACCTATCGGGCCATAGTACAAAAGGTGCCAAAGCTTGTACTCACTGTTTAGATGGTACCGAGAGTGTGTGGCTGAGACACTCACGCAAAACCGTCTACATGCGTCACCGCCGGTTCCTTCGGAGGGCTCACCCATACCGCAAGATGAAGAAACAATTTGACGGAGAGAAGAAAGATGGTTCAGCTCCAAGGCATTTAAGGGGACGCGAGGTTTATGATATGGTTAAGGATTTAGATGTTGTCCTCGGAAAGGGACGTAAATTGAGGGCTCATGAGAAGAACACCTGGAAGAAGAGATCAATATTTTGGGACTTACCTTATTGGGAGTACCTAGATGTTCGGCACTGCATCGACGTCATGCACGTAGAAAAGAATGTGTGCGACAGCTTGATTGGTCTCTTACTGAACATCCGTGATAAAACAAAGGACGGTGTCAACGCACGGCTTGACTTGGCTGACATGGACATCAGGCCTGAGTTAGCACCGACAAGCACTGATAATGGACGAACGTACCTTCCCCCTGCGTGTTACACTCTGTCCAAGGCTGAGAAAACAGAACTGTGCCAGTGCTTGCATGGTGTGAAAGTTCCGTCTGGTTACTCCGGCAACGTGAAGAAACTTGTTTCGATGCAAGATTTGAAGTTAAATGGCATGAAGTCTCATGATTGTCATGTGCTGATGACACAGATGCTCCCTATTGCAATTAGAAATATTTTGCCGATCAAAGTCCGAGAGACAGTCATGAGGCTATGTTATTTCTTTAACACAATTGCTCAGAAGGTCATCGATCCCGAAGGACTAGATGCTCTGCAGGACGAGGTGGTGATGACTCTATGTCACCTTGAAATGTATTTCCCTCCTTCGTTTTTCGATATCATGGTCCATCTCATTGTTCACGTTGTGTGGGAGATAAAAATGTGCGGGCCCGTATTCCTACGCAGCATGTACCCATTTGAGAGGTTCATGGGAATTCTCAAGTCCTACGTACGGAATCGTTCTCGGCCGGAGGGCAGCATCGTCGAAGGTTATGCAAGCGAAGAGGTGATTGAGTTTTGTGTCGATTATATGGCTCAGATTCAACCGATAGGTGTCCCTCAATCTCGTCATGAAGGGAGGCTGAAGGGTCTCGGAACTATCGGAAGGAAAGCAATCACTCCAGATATGGACACGTATACTCAAGCCCATTTCACGGTGTTGCAACACATGACTGAAGTGGCGCCTTATGTGGACCAGCACAAGGATGTGCTTCGGCAACAGAATCCAGAGCGGCCGGATGTTTGGATCATGAGGCAACACAACCGTTGGTTCAACCAATGGTTGAAGGAGCAAATCGCTAGGAGCTCGCCGAGTGAGACGCTGAGATGGTTGGCAAAAGGGCCGACATTTACAGTTGTGACATGGCAAGGATATGACATAAATGGGTACACATTCTATACGCAGGCTCAGGATGTCAAGAGCACTAACCAGAACAGCGGAGTCCGCATAGATGCATTCAGTACCGATGGGTCGAGAAACTCGTACTATGGCTTCATAGAAGAGATTTGGGAGCTCGACTATGTGGTTTTCAAGATCCCCTTATTTCGCTGCCGTTGGGTGCATCTCCCACAGGTGAAGGTTGACAAGTACGGTGTCACGACCGTGGACCTCCAACGTGTCGGGTACAAAGACGAACCATTCGTACTCGCCAATCAAGTTGTTCAAGTTTTCTATGTAACCGACCCGGCAAATAAGAAACGCCATGTAGTTCTTCATGGAAAAAGGAGAATTGTCGGAGTGGAGAATGTAGTGGACGAGGAGGAATACAATCAATTTGACGAGTTACCTCCTTTTGGAAATGGCATAAGGGTCGATGATGTACAACGTGACGAATCTAGTTACGTACGCATTGATCATGATGAAGGGTTAATTTTTAAAGGAAATAAGCAAGTACAATAAGAATGTATATGTGAAAATGTGTGACAATTAATTTTGAGATGTACATGTGAAAATGTGTGATGTAGTCAATTTTGAGATGTATATGTGAAAATGTGTGACAAAATGTACATATGTGAAAATGTGTGACAAAATGTATATGTGATGTATTTGAGAATGACAAAATGTATGAAGAAATACACTGTGTTAATGCAGCTGGTTGGTGTTGATTATGAATGCAGCTGTTTGGTGGTTGATATGAATGCTGTGTAGTTATTGGTGTTTTCGTAATAAGAACAGCCGGGAAGGGCTTATCACAGACGGTTCTAAACTTAGAACCGTCTGTGAAAGTAAATTATCACAGACGGTTCTAAACTTAGAACCGTCTGTGAAAGTAAATTATCACAGACGGTTCAACACTTAGAACCGTCTGTGATATGATATCACAGACGGTTCTAAACTTAGAACCGTCTGTGATAATCTCCCTTCATATACCCTCTCGCTAGGGTTTTCTTGTGCGCCTGCAGTTATTCGATTAGATCTAAATCCCGAGCCCGTCGTCGCCGCCTCCTCCCCGAGCCCTCGCCGGCCGCCTCCCCGGACGAAGACGTCGCCGCAGCCTCCTCCTCCGTCGCCGCCTCCTCGAGCCCGTCGCCTCCTCCTCCTCCGTCGTCGCCGCCTCCTCCTCCTCAGTCGCCGCCTCCCCGAGCCCGTCGCCTCCTCCTCCGTCGCCGCCGCCTCCTCCTCCTCCGTCGCCGCCTCCCCGAGCCCATCGCCTCCTCCTCCTGCGTCGCCGCCGCCTCCTCCTCCGTCGCCGCCGCCGCCTCCTCCTTCGTCGCCGCCTCCTCCTTCCTCAGTATGCTTGATGCTTCATACTTAGGGTTATGGTTGATGCTTGATGCTTACTGTTATGGTATATGCTTACTGTATATTCATGTTTGTTATGCTTACTGTTAGGGTTTAGGGTTGATGTTTCATGCTTCATACTTAGGGTTATGGTTGATGCTTGATGCTTACTGTTATGCTTGATGCTTACTGTATATTCAAGTTTGTTATGCTTACTGTTATGGTTTAGGATTGATGCTTGATGCTTCATACTTAGGGTTATGGTTGATGCTTCATACTGTATATTCAAGTTTGTTATGCTTACTGAGATTGCCTGTGGGATTTACAGTTGCTCGATGATGATAAAATCATATACTGAGATTGGTTCATTCAGTGTTTGAGCTCTAATAGCTGTCGGTTCATGCAGTTTTCAGGTTATAGCATGTTATTAATTTGATCTGTTAGGATTTAATCTTGACAAGTTAAAAGACTTAATTATTGGGCAAAGTTAACTTGTGTGGTCTTGATCTGTATGAATACTGCTGTTTGAATATATGCATGCTGAATATATCTTGATCTTGAGATTTTAGAGTTTGTATCTAGAGCTCAAAATACTGAATTCATTATTTGGCATAACCAATCAAGGAAGAGTATATGATTTAGTAGCGGGACGGCCAAGATTAATCTTGTGCAACCCTACAATTTGAGAGCACATATTCATGTTGAGACTGTTATTGATTCTATTATTGATGCTTGTTGCTTGTTGCTTCATATTGCTACCATTATATATGTATATATGTAGGTATGTATATGTATATATGTAGGTATGTATATGTATATATGTAGGTATGTATATGTATATGTATGTATATACACATATAGTATGTAGTATATAGTATAGGCACATAACCCCTCTCTCTGTCCACATCACCCCCTCCCTTCTCCCCCTTCCCTCTACTCCTCTCCTCTCTTCCGAACATTGAGCATCATGTTTCACTTTTCGTGCTTCCTCACTTTGAACATTGAGCTTCATAGAACTTTGTTTAGAGACCTTGTAGTAATAGTATACATTGACCATTTGGGTGGAAAGAAATACATTGTGTCGTCAGGCTCATGACTGACAATTTGAAGCATAGCATAGCATCCGAGGCACATCCAAGGCCTGCAGCTGTGTCTTGAGGAATGCCAAGAAGCTGTTCTTCAGATGTGGCTCTTCAGATGCCACATCTGAAGACCAGCTCTTGGCATTCCTCAAGACACAGCAGCAGGCCTTGGATGCTATGCTATGCTTCGAATTGGCAGTCATGCGCCTGACGAAACAGTTGATCTTTCCACCCAAATGCTCCATGTATCTAGACATCACCCCTACAATTTGAGAGAACACATTAAGCAATCAAGGGGCATGAAGCAAGTGACACACTCTAGTGTATCACGTTCAATGAACCAGATACACTAGTTTGTGTCATTTGCTTCATAGAACTTTGTTTAGAGACCTTGTAGTAATAATATATGCCACATAGACATTCAAAGGGCATGAAGCAAGTGGGACACTCCAGTGTATCCGGTTCAACGAACTTGATACACTGGTTTGTTCCATTTGCTTCGTAGAACTTTGTTTAGGGACTTTGCTATTTGGTTTATAGTATTAGCAACTAAAGTACGTAGGTGCTAAGATAGGCACATCACCCCCTCTCTATGTCCATATCACCCCCTCCCTTCTCCCCCTCCCCTCTACTCCTCTCTTGTCTTCCAATTCAATATGATCACTTTCTCATCTTATCTTAATAGACCCACAAAATGAGCAACACGTCACCCGCGCATTCTTCAACATCATCGCCGGAGGTGTCCGCTCCAACAGCAAGACGCCAAGGAAGAGGGCTATCGAAGAAGGCTGAGGGCCGACAGACCATCACAGCGGTGGATGCATCTGGGGTCCCTCTCCTTCCTAAGAAAGTAGTAAGCGCTTTCCGATCCATGGTCGGAATAGTTGCACGACAACGAATTGAGATCACATACAATTCGTGGAAGAACGTGCCTGCCACTCGGAAACGTGAGCTGTGGACCGAAATTTTGGCATCGTTCGAGTTCCCAGAAGAACACCTACAAGCTGTGCAACGACAAACCTACCTAGGGGCGTGCAAAGCATGGAAGAACTTCAAGAGCACGCTTGTCAGGAAATACGTGGAGACGGACGAAACGCCTTTTCATAAATACCCATTCCTGGAACCACAATGGGAAGAGTTCAAGGCGATGAAGACGTCCGAGGATTTCAAAAGTACAAGTATGGCGCACAAGGCCCTCCAGGCAAAAAACACACACCCCCACAGACTTGGCACATCTGGGTATGCGAGAAAAATACCGCAATGGAGGCAGGAGGATGACCTGGCAGCTGCACAGGACATCGCCCCGCCATTTTCCAATATCCCGGATGACCGCACTCGAAATTGGATTAGAGCAAGGTCATCTACAACGACATCGGGGGACATCACCTTTCGAAACCCTGCAGACCAGCAAGTGTCCCAGCGCCTGGTAAGATATCGATACAACTACGTAGCTTGTAATTACTCCACAACTTCGTACGAATTGAAATGACATGTCGTGCTGTTGCAGGAAGAGCTGAGTTTTGAATCTACCCTGGGATCATTCCAGGGAACAAGGGAGAATGATATGCTCTCCGTGGCCCTGGGAAACAAGGAGCACCCGGGTCGTACGAGAGGCCTTGGGCTTTACGTTCCTTGGAAACATGGTTTCCAAGATGACTCCGGAATGTATCGGCGTAGGAAGAGAAGCAAAGCCGAGCGTGACGCACAGCTACGAGAAGAGATCAAGGAATCTCTTCGAGATGAGCTATTAGCTCAGATGGGTGATAAAATCAGAGAAGAGGTGCGAAAACAGACAGAAAGTCAGCAGGCCGCCACCGCCGCTGCTATGCTAGGTAGCCCGCACAACCGTCCGAGTAGTTGCGCGTCCAATCCGACGCATACCCAGTCCAAATTTCCTGTGGACGACATCCTGGTAATAATTATTACCTCTCGAATGCTTGCTCCATTGGTAGGCCTATTCGAGTAGCTAATTTTGTATCGTTATGTAGGAGCCTACGAACTGCAAGCTCCAAGTGAGATATGGCTCCATTCCCTTGTACGCTGCTTGGGGTCAGGCATATTCGTCTGGTAACGGGGCCATGGTGCACGGCCAAGCTTTAGCGCCAGGCTTCGCAAAAGTTAATGTGGATGGTGTGTATGTCAATTTTGAGGTGGTCCCGCTACCGAAGCCCCCCAACGACGAGATCGTAACTCTAGGACAGGCCATTGGAACATTTATCCAGTGGCCCAAAAGCGACATCTCCCTGGAGGCTTCTTCACCGGTGGCAGGACCACATCAACTTGCACTAGTGCCATCTCCATTACAAGACCAGTCGGTTCCACCACCGGATACTACACCGGTGCTATCTCCACGGGCCCTATTCTCGCCAGAGCAACTTGCACCGCTGCTACCTTCAAAGTCGACTTCCGTGAAGTCGACCTATAGCCGAGGCAGCAAGGCCAGCAAGGGCAAAGCAAAGAAGACCAATGATGATCTTCCGTACCACCCTTTGGCCCGCAAATTCGTGCTTGGCGAGCCGTTGCTCGAGCAAAAAGCCCTCCAAAAGCTACCATATAGTTGCATGCAATTGCACACGTGGTATATGCAGCAGTCCAATAAGCCAGAGGGAGAACGGACTTCAAGTATCACTGTCAAATTCTCCGAGGAAGATTTACACCACAATCTTCAAGAGTGTACATTCGTGGTCGCCTTTGAGGATTTATTCGAGCTGTTCATGCTCAACGCTCTTGACGTCTCAATCGTTCGATGCTGGACGCTGTAAGTGTGTACAATCACAGTCTCCGTTAATGTCATACCGATAAATGCCATATCTAATTTTTTGCTTTCGTGTGTATATATATAGACACATGCTGATTAAAGCTAGAGTATCGAACTCATCAGCTGGTTTCTTGGACCCACAATTGGTCGCCAAGACTACCATCGACGTGGAGGCATCCCTCGTCGAGAGGTACATTGCATCAGGCCTGCTCAGTTGCCGCAATAAGGACTATGTACTTATGCCCTTCAATCAGAGCTTTCATTGGATTTTAATAGTAATTGTACCAAAATGGAACAAGGTATATTACCTTGATTCCCTAAGTAAGAATAAAATGGACTTCACAGTTGTCAGCCAAGTAATCGATAGGTAAGCACATATTCCCCATACATATCTACATTGTACTCTTTCTTTCCTTCCGAATGATTAAGGTTAACCTTTTCGAATTACGTAGGGCGTTCGCGATGTACATTGAAAAGGGAGGTGACTCGAAGCGCGGGGCCAACGGCCTGCTGACACATGTTCGAGATTTTAAGGTATTCGCTATTTCACATTAATTAATCCTATGCAACAGATGGTACTAATGCCTTTTGAACTAACACATTCCATTTTTTGCAGTGCCACCAGCAGCAGCCGGGCAACACATGTGGATACTACGTTTGCCAACATATGGAACTACTCCTCGATTCCTCGAGGATCACCAATTCCAAGGTTTGTCAATCTTCCCATAATTACTTCATACTTATCGCGTTACATATATACGCACATTGATATTCCTATCGACAGGCTGTGTCAATCCCGTCAACTGCATTGAAACAGTCTGAGCTTGGAGGGATTCAATCAGAGTTGGCGTTCTTTTTGCTGACTCAAGTCATACAGCCAGGAGGACGGTTCCACTGCGCACCATGATTTCTTATTGGTCTTATCACTAAGTGTAAATGCAGTGTAGATCTTTTGTAACTGTGCATTTGTTAATGAATATTTCAGTTCAATTCAATTAATTCATTTGCGAAATGGATGCATGCTTTATGTCTGTGAGATGAAGTGCGATGTCAATTGGATGTTTTGTCTGCGAAATGTACCTGAAAGCAAATGAGATGTGTGAATTGTATGTTTTTTGTCTGTGATTATCTGCTTGTTTCAGAGGGCATGGCTAGCATTTCCTGAGGCTAGCCAATAAACAGAAATAGATTCTGCTAGGGGGGGAGGAATATCACAGACGGTTTTCAATGAAAAGCCGTCTGTGATTATCAGATATCACAGACGGTTTTTCATTACAACCCGTCTGTGATTATCGGATATCACAGACGGTTTTTCATTACAACCCGTCTGTGATTATCGGATATCACAGACGGTTTTTTATTAAAAACCGTCTGTGATTATCCATACATACATACATACATACATACATACATACATACATACATACATACATACATACATACATACATACATACATACATACATACATACATACATACATACATACATACATACATACATACATACATACATACATACATACATACATACATACATACATACATACATACATACATACATACATACATACATACATACATACATACATACATACATACATACATACATACATACATACATACATACATACATACATACATACATACATACATACATACATACATACATACATACATACATACATACATACATACATACATACATACATACATACATACATACATACATACATACATACATACATACATACATACATACATACATACATACATACATACATACATACATACATACATACATACATACATACATACATACATACATACATACATACATACAAGAATAAAGCAGATGAGTGAATATAGCATCGGAGTTGTTTAATTCATATATATGTATCTACAAACAACTAGTGAGATTGAGGGCATCTCTTTTGTTTCAGGGATAGAAAACTCTTTTCCCTCACGTTATAAATTTGTACCCCGGTAGCCCATAGGAAGTACAAGCACTCCATTGTAAACTCTCCATATTATAGTGATTTGCTTTCGAGCGCCCGTGGTTTTTTTCCCGCAAGGGTTTTCCACGTAAAAATTCGTGTCTCTTGTCTCTCTATTTTCTGTGCATTATTTGCAACAGTCATCGTAAGAAATGCAATGGTTCAAAAGAACGGTGAAATGGACGGTCTCTATTGTTGGATTTGGTGGGTCATAAACTGAATAATAGTTTGAAAAAATATCTGAATAATATTTATCAACTCCTGGAAAAATATACAATTGTTACCAACTTGGGTCGGAGGTGCCATGAAGTCGCAGTCATAGTTGACGTTGTTCTGCAAGACAGTCTCGCTCACACTGGCCTCCCTTAGCGACACACCACTTGCCTCCACCAGATGGTGAGAGGTTACGACTTGGGTTGGGTGATGGATTTGGAGGTCCAGGCTGCAATGCAAACAGCATAATACACCAAATAAGTCAAGGGATGCGGGATAAATTTGAGCATCAGAATGCCAGAATAAATAAACAGTAACTGCACAGTACTATAGACTTGGGATCAAATTTGCAATGCATGCAACAAGCAAAGTTAGAAACGGCACTGCTCCATTCGGCGAGCTACTTCTGTAACGGCATTCGTTTCCATGAGTGTTGATATGCTCGACTGGGTTCTTTTCGGCTTGTAGTTTATAACTTGTACTACAGTAGTTAGTTTTTAAACGGTGCATTTTTTAAATGTGGGGTTAACAAAAAAATTGTAGTAAAAAGTATACTGGGTTCAACTTTACCGACCAAAATCACATGTAACTATTTTTCTATGCGTACTACTTCTTGTGAACAACCATAATTCAAATACTTAAACCATCAACCATCAGCCAAAAGAACCCACCCGAGATTTGCTGAGCTTAACCAGGGTGTTGCTATATAGGCCAATATATCAGATGGTTGAATATAACATCGGAGTTGTTTAATTCATATTTTTAGTAGATTTTTAGTAGATGGAACAGAATGCAGTTTTCTGGAGATCATATCCTTTATTCGTCAAACAACACACAGAAAATCGGGAGTCTTGAAGAAGCAACTGCAGCATGTGTGTACCGACGCTCTGAGCAACTAACTGAAGAGGACATCCTCCGTGTCCCCTATCTAAAATATTTTCGTTATCAGCAAACTGGCTGCATACATTAGCCGCAAAAAGCAGGAGCATTTCTAGAGGCCGCTTGGTTGGATTGAAATTTGATGGTTTATAGCTAAAATTATATTGTAATTGATAGTAGCTTATTTAGTGTAATTAATTTAAAAAATATCTAAAAATAGAAAAAAACAAGTTAGCCTATCACTATCACATATAATACAAACGAATACGAAAAAATCGCTAAAAAGCTAAAAACAAAATAATTAGAGAAAAATAAAAATTATGAATAGTAAAAGTAAGCGAGAAGTTGATTAGCAAATTAGCATGAACCAGAGACTGACAGGACAGGGATTAACTGCCACTATGTGTGGTGTGTGCTGCACTGCACTGCACAGATGTCATGCAAGCCAAGAAAAAGAAAATAAATCCGAGAAGCAGCACACCACACATGGAAAGGCTCAATCCCACTCTATCGAACCTACACAAGATTCCTCCCAAGCGCAACAAGTCTCTTCTTTTCTTTTTAGGTTTGCTTGCGCTTGCGGATTGCTTGGCCTGGAAACTAATAGGTATTTGATCTCTTTTATGTCTGCCTGATTATAATAATACCCCACAGTGGTATATTATGCTAGACATATATACATCTTCTTACATGCTTTGTTGAGCATTTTAGCTCAGCAGAACAGCATGCATATAGGTTTAATGGTCTTTTATCTCTTTTGCCCTCCTTAATCTTTCCTCTCTCTTTAACATTTATGAGTAAACAATCACACAACTATCCTCTCTCTTATTACCAAGACATTATCACATAGACCTTACGATCATTTCTCTACTATTTCCTTGATACTATGCGCTTTTTAATCCCTGTGTTCAAATAAAATATGCCTTATAAAAAAATAGAGGAAGTAGTAAGGTTTTGTGACGCTTACCATTTTTTTGAGTACGTAGTCTGGCATCACGATAGTTTCATACTTATACTACTCTAACTCTCTTTTTTTTCATCCTCTACCATACCATAGATTAAAAATGAAAAATCATGATGACGAGAGGAACAGTGAAGTGCTGTGAAAAATCTCAAAAAGTACAAAGGGCTGGTGCGCACATACCAAGAAAAGGCATGTCAGTGCATGGTCCTAGTTTTTGGCAACCCGTGTCACCACACTACTTTTACGAAAATTATAATTCCATACCATGACGGCAATGTTTGTGTCAATTTTTGTCCTAATCACTAAGCAAGACTTATCATAAACATTACCTCCTAATGATTTACCAAGCGCAATTAAATAAGGTAGTTATTATAAATCAATCAAGGATGGATTTAACAAAGTAATAATTGACAGGGATTAACTAGACGTCAACATTTAACATACGTTACGGAACCATGCAAGTAATAATATTAAAACAAAGTAATTACATTTGAAAAGCAGTCTCAACATGATCAACATAAGGATTTTCCTTGCTTGGTTGCTTGGTCTTGATCAGGGTTAGTGACTACTTTTCCAGAACCTCAGAATCTAACACGCTAAAACCAACTAAATCCAATTGAACACAAATAAATTTAAATAGGATCTAAATTAAGTCCAAATTGATGGATAGGGATTGAATTTAGAAATAATAATCATATCAATGGGAGTTCTATAAGGGGAGAATGGAGCTTCCGAAGTGTCTCGGGAAGGAAAATCAAAGAAAAGGAGAAGACACCTGTCAATTTCTGACTGGTGGACTCCATGGTCCGGATTGGCTGGGAATAAAAGAAAAACTTACTGTGAATGACATGTGGGTCCTCTAGAAAGGGTTTTCTAAATTATTTTTAAACCAAATTAATGGTGGGACCATGTTGTCATGGACTCACAGCCTGTTTTTTTACTTTTGAAAGGAAAATATGGGTTGTGGGACCCATATGTCATTGGGTGAGAGAGGGGAGCCGGTAGTTGTCTTCCACCTCCGTTGCTACAGAGAACTACAGATAAGGGGGAGGGCTGCTGGCTGCAGGAGGCGGCGGCGTGGGCACGGTGCCGACGAAGGGGTGGTAGCGAGGCACGGGAAAGGAGGGAAATGGAATGCTTGCGATGCGAGGAAGCTAAGGGTGGTGGTGGTTTTGGGAATAATACCCCCGAGACAGGCCGACGATGGCGTTAAGCGGCGACGGCGAGGCGGGAGCTCGGCCGGCGTGAACATGGTGTCTGCCCGAGCTCGCTTCAAGTTCAAGGAGGAGGAGGAAGGTGTCCTGGATGCCTGGTTGGTTTTAGAGGTTTTGATCAGACATGAAGTCAAGAATGATCAAGGCATGTAAATTTAGAAAATACGACTATCTGTGTAGACGACGAAGTCTCCAAGTTAAGTGCCGACCAACCACTATGGTGACGGTGTGATCTAGTCCAGCTCTGGCTGGAGTCAGAAGTGTCATGATGGCACGGCAGGACCCCGTCAAACTGCATTTGGATAGAGCCAGAAGTAACCACAGGGCGGCGATGTGTGGAGCCCGCATCCGCATGGTGGCCACCGTACGTATTTGTCGTGGTGGAGAAACTGGCCGCCGTTGAAGCCGGTGCGGCGTTGGATGGTGACTGACTGGATGATTTCAATCTGCTTTCTACTCGTTCGACAGAGGAGGGTGGGTTCGTCGACGGTGTGCCCTAGCTCCCAACTCTCCGGAAATGGACGGGGGGAAACAGACACAGAAACGCCCCGGTTCAGGGTGCCTTTGGTTGAGCTTTTGGGAGCTGCTTTTGCTTCCAAAAAGCCAAAAGCCAACCAAAGGGGTGGAAACCAGAAGCTGCTTTTTCAGAAGCAGCTACTTTTGGGTAGTACAGTTTTGAAAGCACCTTGGACCCTGCTTTTGGCTTTTGGCTTTCTGCTTTTTGAAATGGTGAAAATAGAGAGCTGTTTCACAGTTGTTTCAAGGAAAATAGAGATAGGAGGTAAGTTTTATACTTGTTTGAACCAAACAGCTTACAGCTTTTTTACAGCCCACAACCTACAGCAGCTTTTCCACAGCCCACAGCTCACAGCAGCTTTTTCAGAAGTCACAGCTCAACCAAACACACCCTCAGTAGCTTTGTTTCTTATCATATCCTAATCGTGGGCCGCAGCTGAAGTATTTCGAGAGGAATTAAAGCTGGAGAGGCCCAGATCATCCAATCCAAATTGGGCTCTGTTTGCAGTCTCTCTCTTGTCCGCTGCAATGAGGCAGGCAAGCCTTATTCAGTAGTATTTCCCCCATTAATTTGTATGCCTTGAGGCAATAGCTGCTCAGATTTTTCGTTTTACAGAAAACAGTGAAGATTGATTATGTTTTGTAATAAATTTGTTATCATTCCTGTTAAGAAAATAATTTCGTTGTCAACAAACTTCTCAATGCACAATCACAAATAATTTCAATGATCGTTTCCTTAACAGAAAAAGCTTCTCAGTTATCACCCATGATAAAAAAAAAGGTGACCAAAATCAAATTGTGACCTTTTGTTGCTCCATACACTGAATGATGCAGTGCCGGCTAGCTTCCACCTGCATACATGTATATCATATATATGACCATGCATCTGGTGAAAATGTATTAAGTTTTTTTAGCATGTATAGTATAGTTACTGATTTGTCCAAACCATGCCACTAAATAAAGCAGCAATTTCCTTTAGAAAAGGGAGAGACATGAGTTGAAGCACCTTCATTACAAGCCAAATATTGAACCTACCTCTCAATGCAACTTCATACTAGTATTTTGGATGGCATTTCATCTAGGGACATCACTCTTAGTAAGGTTTTCCTTAGCTCATAACTAACAGTTATCAACTTTCTATCTTTTCGACATAAGTACCACTTTTGATTTGAAGGAACTGCAAACAGGGGAGCTGACACAAGCTATCAGGGAGTTGGGTGCAGCAGGCCAGGTCATCCATCATTAGAATCCTCAAGCTCTTGAGGGACACGGCTGCTGTCGATGACGTCATCCACCTTGGGAGCCACCAACCAAAATATCCCTTAACATGAAGAAGATCTAAGCACTGCGGTGGGCAGAGCTCATCAAACACCTCCTCAATTCGTCCCTGCTCTTCCTCAGAGACACCTTCTCCCTCTTTGACCAGCCCATCATCTCCCAATCTGTTTGGTGCACCATAAGTGCAGCTTGATAAGATGCACCTTTTCACCAAGCCTGGCATTTGCGGCGGACGAGGCAGCAGATACATTCTCCAGACCATCTAACCCAAGAATCCTGAGCTGGAAAAGTGGCCCCAACTCCTCCAAACTACACCAATCACCATCAGTATGGGCTGGAAACCCATGTAGTTTCCTTAAATTTGTTAGACCACAGAATCCCCTAGGTATATCATATATACTTATGCCAAGAAGGTTAAGAGATCTCAACTGCCTCGACCTTGCAATGCTATCACGAAGTTTCACCAAACTTCGACATTTTTCAAGACTAATGTGCTGCAGGAATTTCATCTTGCCAATGTTTTCCGGTAATCTAGATATATCAGTTTGGTCTAAGGACAAATACCTCAAGTGCTTGAGTTGATACAAAGATTCAACCAATGTAGCAGATTTTGCAGATTCTCTGTTTCTTTGTGTAGCATTGCATGAACTATCATAATGCTCACCAGCTTAATAAAGTCATAATACAAATCATAATCTCACGTATAAGCGTAAACGGTAGAGCCAGCAAGCTACCCTTCCGTTGAATGCATGCTGATTATGGGCGTTACGCAGCGATAGCATCCATTGAGTCGCCTCTCCTATTAATTTGCATGCATGTGTATCATTATGATTGTTGGATGCATTCTGATGGTACAGCAAGGTTTTGATGACATAGTCTGGCATCGCAATAGTTTCATACTTATATTCTTAATTCGCTCTAGCTCTCCGTTTTTTCATCCTCTACCATACCATAGATTAAAAATGAAAAATCATGATGATGAGGGGAACAGTGATGTGCTGCGAAAAATCTCAAAGAATACAAAGGGCTGGTGTGCGCGTACCAACGAAAGGCCTGTCAGTGCATGGTCCTGGTTTGGTTAAACTGGTTGGGGAAATAAAATGATTGAGGCAACTTCATTTTTCTGCAAGCAAGCATGCCTCTGACGAAAACTGTGTTTTTTGCCTCCTTGACATTGTTGCCTTTCTCTCTTGTTCTTCGGATCAGAGTATGTCTCCAATTCCTCTTCATCCTCAGATGTTGTCGAGAGAAATGAACGGCGGGAAAGAAATTCAGACTCTAGCATACAGATGAAAGATGGAATCAACAAGTGGAAATTAAGGAAACAAATTAAATGAACAGAGCATGCCAACAAATTAAAACGAAGCAGCTGTGCTAATTTACCTCTAGATATGGTAAAACAGTTGATATTTGTATCCAAGTTGTATGGATCTCTTGTGTATAACATGTACCATTTCTTCTGATTGTCTCCATCACATGCATAGGCCTTGACATGCTGGATATGACTCAACCTTTCCCACTCTGGGCTAGATTTTCCCTCGGCTATAAAAGTGAGCACCTCTAGGCTGCAGTCTAGCTGTAAATGCTTTGGGTTTACATTTGGCATGTATTCTGGGAGCGTATTCATGTCGTAGTCCTCCAGCACAAGTCTATAGAGTGCAGGCATGCCCTCCAACACCTTCAGCTTTGGGCAGGAGCCGATGGCAACCATTTGCAGTTTGGGGAGATTAGTGATCCTCGCGAGGTCGGGGTTCTGATATAGATAAAGTTCAACGAGAGAAGCAAAGTTCTCCAGTGAGTTGAGGTGCTGCACATTGTATATGGATAAACTTTTCAAAGCCCTTGCATGGGAGGCAAGGCCAGGAGGAACACGCCTCAACTTGCATTCATTGATACGAAGCTCCTCCAAGACAGGCATGGCTTGCACTTGCTCTTCCCACTCCCACTCCTTCCATTCCACCATTCCTATTAAATTCATCGTGCGCAGTCTCCGAAATGCAGCAGCCGCCTGGGATGAAGGACAATGGCTATGGTGATGGTAGAGCTGCAGGAATTCAGGCCCAACACGCTCGATAGCTGGAGCGCGGTTGATCTGAAGGAGCTGCAAATAGGGGAGCTGACACAAGCCATTAGGGAGTTGGTTGCAGCAGACCAGGTCCTCCATCATTAGAATCCTCAAGCCCTTGAGGGGCGCCGCTGCTGTCAACATCATCCACATTGGGAACCGCCGACCAAAATATCCTTCGATGTCAAGGTAATCTAAGCAACACGGAGGGCAGAGCTCATCAAACACCTCCTCAATTTGTTGCTGCTCTTCCTCAGAGACACCTTCTCCCTCTTTGACCAACCCATCATCTCCCAATCTGTTGGTACAGCATAAGATTAGATTGGTAAGATGCACCTGTTCACCAAGCCTGGCCCTTGCGGCGGACGAGGCAACAGATATATTCTCCAGACCCTCTAATCCAAGAAGCATGAGCTTGGAAAGTGGCCCCAACTCTTCCAAACTACACCAATCACCATCCATGTGGGCTTGAAACCCACGTAGTGTCCTCAAATCTGTTAGATGCCTCAGCCACCCTAGCTTTACAATGCTATCAGGAAGTTTCACCAAACTTGCACAACCATGAAGGCTAATGTACTGCAATAATTTCATCTTGTTGATGTTCTCTGGTAGTCTAGATATATCAGTTTGTTGCAAGGACAAATACCTCAACTGCTTGAGTTGATACAGAGAGTCAATTAATGCAGCAACATTTGCAGATTCTATATGTAGTGTCCGTAGGCTTGATAAAGCAATCAACGAATCACCAGGTTTAATCTTTATATGGCCAATTGATATTAGTGTTCTCAATGATTTCTGTGCATGTAAAAAACTCCACTCTAACTCATCTGACTCCAATCCTTTGCTTTCTACAGACAACCGAAGAAATTTGTGTGAACTAAGTTTACTGATAATATCAGGTTTACCACTGTGAGCTACTAGTGCTTCGTCTCTGGCCACGTATTGAGCAAATGAGCGAACAACATCATGCATATTGCAAACCCATTAGTTAGCGTACCTTGTATCCGGCTCTATAAGGTTCCTCAATATTAACAACATAATGCATATTGCAATCTATAAGGTTCCTAATTCTTCTGATTCATCTGGGTTTGCATGAAAAAATCCTTCACTAATCCACATGCTAACAACTGTCTGATTAGAAAACACTATATTTTTAGGGAGAAGGGAGTAGTGCAGAAAGCACGGCTTCATACAAGGAGGCAATTCTTCATAACTAAAGTATATTGCGTAGTTTAGCTCTTAGGGGCATTTCAGATACTGACCATATGGAATCATTCCGAACCTTCTCCCAATCACATCGTTGCTTGTCCCTCTTGCACAAGAGTCCTCCCATTACTTTAACAGCAAGTGGCAAACCAGCACATCTTTCTATAATTTCCATTCCAATATCCTTTAGCATATCAACCTCAGGTTCATCCAGCTCACTTGAGACTACCTGCAAGCAGTTTAAACCAACAGATTTAAGCAGCTGTCTAGGGAGCACTTGAGTACTATTTTGTTAAGAAGTACTCAAATTTTGAACCATCGAATCAGGATCCAATGAATCTCATTGGACTCCCCAAATCATTTCTTAAAAGTTCTAAATGAAAATTGCGAAGATTTGAGTTGAAATTTTGGAATCATTTGAAAGTTTTTGAATGGAAGTTCTTCTGAATAAATTGAAAGTTTTCAAACCTAAATCATGTGGAAGTTTTTGAACCGAAAGTTGTTTGAACTAGTTGAAAGTATTCAAATCATTTGAAAGCTTTTGAATCAAAACTTTTTTAACTAGTTGAAAGTTTTTTGAATCATTCGAAATGTTTTGAACTAGTTGGAAGTTTCCAGATCATTTAAAAGCTTTCGATTCGAAAGTTTTTTTGAATCATTTTGAGCGTGAATCTTGATGAATATAAGGTCAAACAATTGAGTAATCTTGCTAGTTACACGCAACACAAATCATTGGACTGGCCACTCAAGTTGCAAGTAAAAAAGTACGGACCTGCTTCTTGAGCAATAACCAAGCATCTCAGGCCCTAATGTGTCAACACGGTGGTAGGGCTCCCTGGCTTTCATCCCTCGGGCGACCATGTCTTGTCTTGTGGTGATGAGGACTCGGCTGCCTTGAGCAACAGCATTGATCAATGGTGTTTTGAGCACAGATTCCCATGCTTGCTCGCTCCAAACATCATCCATCACCAGTAAGGTCTTTTGCCCGTATAAGGCATCCTTGAGGGTTCGCTGAAGCGTGGCCTTTGTATCGCCAGGATGACGGTGGTCTCCCCCGGCTTCGATGATGGCTCTCCTCAGCAGCTCAGCCTCGTTGTATTCTTGGTTGACCCTCGGCCATATCTTCTTGTGCAACTCACGTTGTATGGTGTCATCGTTGAAGATGTTCTGGGCGAGGGTGGTCTTGCCAATCCCGCCGACGCCCACAATAGCCAGGACCATCATTTTGTTGTCTTCACGGTTGGTTTTCCCCTCAATTCTTATCAACATCTCTACCAGCTTTCTTGTGTCTTCTTCGATCTTCTCCCCAACAACACCCGACCGGTCGAGCTCCCCTGACATTTTGCAGCTGGCAGGACGAGAGGCACGTGCCCTACTGCTACAGTCCTCATAGGAACTTGGCAGATGGGAAGTGGATTCCAATGACATAGATATCCTGATGATACCAACAATTGTGCTTTCATTAAAATTAAATGAGCAAGAGCACACAAGATAGAAGTCTGAAAATAATATAAGAGCCGTGTTAGAAGTAAAACACCGTACCTGCAATCAGCTTGGTTGTTTGTATCTTTCCCCGTGTTCGTCTCAATAATTCCATGTCTATCTGAATCTACCTCCACATTCTCATATTGATTTTCCAGATAGGGTTGTGTAGAAAATGTGAGAGCAATCACCACATAGCCAAATGCAGGGGTGGCATTCTATTAATAGGCCAATAGGCACAATTATAGGAGATTACAATCCTCAATTAGAGGAGCTATTCTAGGCTAATACTATTAATTCTAATACCCGCCCGCAGTCGCAGCGGGAGGAGCCCGGACGCAAAGACTGGACCAAAACTCCTGGAAAAGCTGAGTCGGAAGACCCTTAGTCATGATGTCCGCGAACTGGTGGGAGGATGGCACATGCAGGACACGGACCTCACCAAGAGAGACCTTTTCGTGGACAAAGTGAATGTCGATCTCAATGTGCTTCGTCCGCCGGTGTTGCACTGGATTGGTGGACATGTATATGGCGCTGATGTTGTCACAGTACACCACGGTGGCCGAAACAGGGGAAACATGAAGCTCCTGAAGATGCCGCAGCCAACAACACTCAGCGACGGCATGAGCAACGGCACGGTACTCAGCCTCTGCACTGAGCGGGACACCGTAGTCTGGCGTTTGGAGGACCAAGACACCAAGTTGTCACCAAGATAAACGCAGTAGCCGGACATGGAGCGCCGAGAGTCCGGGCAGCCGGCCCAGTCGGCGTCTGAGTAGGCAGTGAGAGATGTCACCGGTGAGAGACCGATGTGAAGACCAGTATCGAGAGTGCCCTTGACGTACCGTAAGATGCGTTTGATCAACGCGAGATGGGGTTCCCACGGATCATGCATAAAAAGGCACACCTGTTGGACAACATATGCCAGGTCAGGACGGGTGAGCGTCAGATACTGTAGAGCCCCTGCAAGACTCCTGTACTCCGACGGATCAGTAACAGGAGCTCCATCATGGCCGGAGAGCTTGGCATGGGTGTCAACCGGCGTAGCAGTTGGATGACACTCAGTCATGCCAGTGCGTCGTAGAAGATCCATGGCGTACTGTCGCTGGGACAAGAATAGGCCGTCAGAAGAGTGCGTGACAGAGATGCCGAGGAAGAAGTGCAGTGCACTGAGATCGGTCATGGCGAACTCTGAGCGAAGCTGACTGGTGATGCGTTGGAGAAGCGCTGTAGAGGAAGCGGTGAGGACGATGTCGTCGACGTACAACAGTAGATAAGCCGTGTTAGTCCGTTGATGAAGGATGAACATGGACGTGTCGGAGGAGGATGTGACGAAGTCGATCTGACGAATGTAAGTAGCAAATCGCTGGTACCACGCCCGGGGAGCCTGCTTCAAACCATAGAGTGATTTCTGAAGAAGACACACATGGTCAGGATGAGCGGGATCCACAAAGCCGGGCGGCTGCTGGCAGTGAACCGTCTCGTCAAGTGAGCCGTGGAGAAAAGCATTCTTAATGTCAAGTTGATGAATCGGCCAGGAGCAGGAAGTGGCGATGGAGAGAACAGTACGGATGGTCGCCAGCTTTATAGCGACGCCGAGCTGCTGGGAGAAGCCGCGAACTACCTAGCGCGCTTTATAGCGAGCTAGTCTGCCATCGAAGTGGAACTTGTGCTTGAAGACCCATTTGCCGGAGACAATATTGGCCCCTGGCGGGCAAGGGACAAGGTGCCAGGTGTTGTTGTCTATGAGAGCTTTGTACTCATCTTCCATCGCAGCGCGCCAATTTGGATCTACGAGGGCACTGCGATATGTAGCTGGAACAGGAGACGCCGTGGTATGCTAAGCCGTCAGGGAGAAGAACTGCATGGAGGGGTCAGTAGCGGCCTGAGACCGCGTCACCATACGGTGGGATGTGGAAGTCGGGATAGTAGGTGGCACGGCTGGTGGTGCTGTCACATGTGGCCGTCTGGTGTATACCAGATGCACAGGCAGGCGGAGTGGTGTAGCAGTAGCTCCAGCGGCACCGGGGGGTACTGACGGTGGAAAGGACAGCGACCGCTCGACACCGGAGGGTGGAGCTATCGCTGAGGAGCCTTCTCCGCTGATGACGCTGCCGCATGTGGCCGTCTGGTGTAGACCAGATGCACAGGCGGGCGGAGTGGTGCGGCAGGAGCTCCAGCAGTGTCAGGGGGCACCAACGGCAAGGAGGGCAGCGACCGCTCGACACCAGAGGGTGGAGCTATCGCTGAAGGAACCTGTAGGGGTGCCATGACAGCAATGCGGAGCTGCGACACAGCGAGATCATTGACTAGGAACTCCAAGTCGGTCTGAGTGACAGAAGGAGATCCGGGCAAAATAGCAATGCTGGCAAACGGAAAAGAGCTCTCATCAAAAACAACATGACGAGAGATGATGACTTGGTTGGTGGCAAGGTTAAGACAGCGTACCCTTTGTGCTGGGGAGGATAACCAAGAAACACACATGCCGCGGACCGAGGAGCAAGTTTGTGGGCAGCAGTGGCAGATAGGTTGGGAAAGCAAAGACAACCGAAAACCCGTAGGTGACTGTATTGTGGGGGCTTGTGGTGGAGAAGAGTGTAGGGAATGGCGCCATCGATGGCAGAGGAGGGGCATCGGTTGAGGAGATAGGTGGCAGTAGCTAGAGCCTCAGCCCAAAATTTGGGGAGCATATGAGCATGTAAAAGGAGTGTGCGGACCACATTGTTTATTATGCGAATCATCCGCTCGGCCTTGTCGTTCTGCGGAGAAGTGTAGGGGCAAGATAGGCGTAAAGTGATGCCCCGAGAAGCAAAGAAGGATGTGTTGGCGTGGTTCACAAACTCGCGGCCATTGTCAGCCTGAACCGACTTGAGAAAAAGGCCGAACTGTGTGCTAGCATAGGCGGCGAGGTCGACTATGTGTTGATGAACATCAGATTTCTTTTGAAGGGGAAAGGTCCAGCAAAAGTGAATGAAATCATCTACGATAGCCAAATAATATAGCGAACCAGAAATGCTAGCAACAGGGGAACTCCACACATCACAATGTATAAGCTCAAAAGGCGCAGAAGTGCGCGAATTGGACGTAGCAAAAGGTAGGCGCGCATGTTTGCCAAGTTGACAAGACTGGCACAGCGAGCGAGCTACATTATTACAAGAAATAAGCAAATGTTTATTCAAAGCATTGAGGGAGGCGACGCTGGGATGTCCAAGGCGCTGGTGCCATAACTAGGAGGAGACGGCGAGGTGAGCGCTGGCGGTGACAGGAGGGTTAGCATCACAAATGGTGTAGAGGTCGCCCTCACTATTGCAGCGAAGCATCACTTGTTGCGTCAAAGGATCCTTAACAGAAAAACTGAGAGCGTCAAACTCGCTGGAACAGTGATTGTCACGAGTGAACTTTCTAACAGAAAGAAGGTTATCAACTATATGAGGAACAACAAGGACATCATTAAGGAGAAATTTAGAGGTGGGTGTATGAAGAGAGGTGTGGCCGCTAGAGGTGATAGGGAGGCGAGAACTGTTACCAACAGTGATGGACGTGTTAGGGGGAGGTTTGGAGGACATGAGCATTCCGTCATTGGACGCCATGTGAGATGTGGTGCCACTGTCCATGATCTAGCCGCCATGCCCTTGGACAGCCATCTGGTTCAGCGCGGTGATGAGGCCCTGCTGGTCCCATGTAGGTGAAGGCGAAGCTGGTGCGAAGGCGGTGTGTGCTTGAGGCGGAGCACCCAGGAGGTCGGGGGCAGGGGAAGGGCACCACTGGCCGCCATGGGAAGGCCACTGACCAGCACCAGGAGGCGACCACGGGTTGAAGCAGAACCAAGGCCCTGTTGGAGGTGGCATGCGCCCGCCCTGGAAGCCACCATTGTGCTGCTGATGGGCGCTGCCGTTGTTCTGCTTGCCACGGCGGTTACGCCTGCCACAACCATCGCGCTTGCCAGTATTGGAAGAGGAGCCGGCCAAAGGCGTGGACGTCGTGGAGCGGCAACCGGACTGGCTGCAAGCCGAGGAACCACCAGTGGCAAGAAGAGCCGTCTTGGTGGCGATCTTCGCCTCGTTGGCGAGGCGAGTCTCCTTGAGGGCAAGCATAGAACGTGCCCTGGCAAAGGAGGGAAACGGCGATGAGTTGGCGATGTCGTCGGCGGTGTTGGAGTAACGCGGATTGAGTCCACGCAGCAAGTTGAGGACGAGCTGGGAGTCAGAGACGGGGTGGCCGACGTCGCGGAGGACATCGACGAGGTTCTTGACGTGCTGGCTGTAGTCGGCGATGGACTGGTCGCCTTGCATCAGAGAATGGAATTGGCTGCTGAAAAAGACGGCGCGAGACTCCTTGTTGTCACGGAAGAGTCCCTCGATCGCGACCCATAGATCGCGCGCGGTCTCGTCGTCAGCCATCGCGGAATCGAGGACGTCTTCGGCGACAGAACCGTAAAGCCAGCTGAGGGCGGTGGAGTCGGCGAGGGCCCAGGCGGGATCGTCCGGGTGCGCCAGGTCGGAGCCGTCGATGTGGGAGAGAAGGCCGAACTTGGCACACATGGTCCGGAAGAACTTGGACCAGCGGGAGTAGTTCACCGTCTTCATGTCGAGAGTGGTTGGCACGTGAGCCTTGACGACAACCGTGCAGAAGGGGTTGAGGACGATCGGCGGCGCGGCATGCACTCCGGAGACGCTGCCGCCAGAGGCGGTTGCAGCGGTGTCTATGGCGGCGGCGACGGCTGCAGAGGCAGCGGCGGCGGCTGCGTCTTGAGGGGGGCGACATGACAGGGGCGGATGTGTTTGCTTGAGGGTGGCGCAGGGGCAGGGGCGGCGCAGGCGGGAGGGGCAGCGGGGAAACCCTAACCCTAACCCGAAACAAAGTAGGGGCAGTGGCGGCTGTGAGAAACAGAGCAGTGGCAGCGGCGGCGCGGGTTAAAAAAACCCTAGAGGTAAAGGAGGGGCGGCGGCGGGGAAAAAAACAGAGGAGGGGGCAACGGAAGATGCCCAGGAAGATAAATCTGATACCATGTAGAAAATGTGAGAGCAATCACCACATAGCCAAAGCCAGGGGTGGCATTCTATTAATAGGCCAATAGGCACAATTACAGGAGATTACAATCCTCAATTAGAGGAGCTATTCTAGGCTAATACTATTAATTCTAATAGGTTGTTCTTGCACTTGTGTCGCCCTAATCTTTTTTTCCTCGCAATTAAAAATCCAATCGACGTATTGTATGTTGACGATAGGAGTGCTTGGATGCTTGCTAATGGCATCCCTCAACACAGGTTTTGCTGCCGTTTGGTCGGATCCACCGATTAGAAGAGTGATTTCTTCAAGACTCAACAGGTACTTGATGCTGGAAAGCACAGGGCCGTATTGCTCCGCTCCGTGGGCATTGGAACCTAGCTTGAGCCTTCGGACATTGGGCATAGCTCCTTCAAAGGCCAGGCATGGTGCAGTACACATAAATTTGAGGTACTTGAGAATAGGGAATCCTGCCTTGTCAAAGACGATCCTTTTTACAGGGGCTGTCTGGACATACAACGAGAGAGCAGTGAGGGCAAGCAGCCCTTTCAGGATGTCAATATCATTCATCGACAGTCCCCTAACTGCAAGCTTCAAAATGGAGAGCCTGTCGAGTTTCCTAATCCATTCGGGGAGGCTGGAAAAGATGCAAATGCGCGGCAACAACTCAAGTCTCCGAAGAAGGGTTGGGGGAGAGGACACGCTGCCTAAGCCATCACAGGAAATGCTCATGCTTGAAACCAGGGGCGGAGGCCCTGATAGGGCAAGGCCTGGCTTGGGCCAGACCTTGTTTTTTGGCAGCAGACCTCCATTACCCCATATACCCCCTATCCAATAGTGAATAGCCCAATAGCTAGTCAGTAAACCCTAGTCTCTGCTCGGTTGCTCCTTGTCTCCCTGGACCCTGGCATTAGCGCTGGGAAGGCGGCTCCGGCGCTCTACGGCTGGGCGCAAAGTGGCAGCCACTGGTGGACCGGCCTAGGCGTAGCCGGCGGCGGGCGGACGGGCGGCAACCACGGGAGCGCAGCGCGCTGGGCGCTAGGAAGGCCGCTCCGGCGCTCCGCGGCTAGGCGGCTAGGCGTAAAGCAGCAAAGGGGCAGCCCCCGGCCTGGGCGTAGCCGGCGGCGAACGGGCGGCGGGCGGCAGGGGCAGGGGTAGCTTGAATGGTATTGCTTTCGATCCGCCCTACCTCAATTTTTCCCGTCCTCCACCACTGCTTGAAACGCTGGCATCTGGAGTTTTTGTATGAGAGAATTCCGGTGCTAAAGTTAGAGATTTGAGTCTGCTGAGTTTCCAGAGAATTGTGCTCAGACATAGCATGTTATTCTCCAGATTGTCAGATGGTACCGTAGAACAGGTGAGACGAAGGTCACACAGATTGGTCAGCTCCCCAAGATTCAGTACATTTTCTTTGGAGTTACTACTGAGATTAAAATATCCTAGTGTCCGAAAAGATGTCATGCGGCCAATACCATAGGGCAGAGCAGTCTCACTCGGAAGACTGAGGTGCAACAAACGCGGCAAATCAGCAATGTCCGACGGAACTGCAGTTACTCTTCTTTCTATTTCTAGCGTCACCAGATCTTTTAGCCGTTGCATCTGTGTTGGTAGCCGTACACTCACATGGAATGCATTAATACGCAGATATCTCAGTCGAAACAGTTTCGAAATTTCAGTGAAATTGTAACTCTCATAGTCATCACCCCATAACTGAAGGATAAAGGGACATCACAGATGGTTCTTGTTAAAAACCGTCTGTGAACATTAACAGACGGTTCTTAACAACAACCGTCTGTGGTAGTCTACACAACACAGACGGTTTTTATTAAAAACCGTCTGTGATACTTTAGTATCACAGACGGTTCATCGGTAAGAACCGTCTGTGATACTCATTTTATCCGACTCCACTAACACAGACGGTGTCCAAATTAAAACCGTCTGTGTTAGTGTCAATCACAGACGGTTTGACAAAACCGTCTGTGATTGGCCGTCTAGTATTAAGCTTTCTGTAGTAGTGAAAGATGCTGACACGATGGCCATTTAGATTGTGCGGTATATGGTAGCACAATTGTACACAAAGTAGTTTAAGATCTAACTCGAGTTCTAACATCACAGGACAACCGTAGGATAGTTTAGCAGTGTGACACCTTGTCTGTCTACTTGATAACTAGAGTTCAACTCCCACCAATCCGTATGGGTTGGGTGGGTTATTTGTGTCAAATTTTTCACTTTAGTTGTTCGGGATTTGAACTAGTGACCAGTGGATTATGGGCCTTAAGATGACTACACTAGCCAGTTGCCCCCACCGTTTAAAAAAAATCCTAGAATCATAGGATCTTCTGTGACTATACGGGAATGCATCAATCTTAATCCCACTCTGATTTCCAATTATGTTAGAATCCTGATTCTAGTCATAAAATCAGTGAGAATCACAATTCTGATTCGATCATAACTCCGATTTGTACTCCAGAATCCGGCTTAGCTTATATTCCAAAGGTCATACTTTTGACATATAAACTCTAGTTTTAGAGATCATATATGACAATGGATTTATTTTTGTTTATTTGCAATTACATGGAAGACGTATACGCACGAACACCACACACACAGGGGCTGAATCAGGCCTCGGGCTAGGTGGGCTATAGCCCGAGGTCTGGAAACCAAAGCCCATGGAGAATATTAACTTGGGTGTGAAAGACTAACCTTAGCACACACTTGGAAAGAGGGGGGCTAGGGATAAATCCACGAGCTCACAAAATTCCTACCAAAGAGCACTTACGTGTGCATAAAGGTGGGCACTAGAATTTTAATCCTGGTGGGTAAAGTTGTATACCCACCACTTCACCATCCCATCAAGAGAGGGCTCCCAACAATGGATTTCAGTGTTACCCCATTTCTTTTTATAAGGCATATTTAGACCAGGCACGGGAGTAAGGAGATTATAATATCAAGAGACTGTAGATGGGAAGGACTATGATATCCTTGTGTTAATGCTATCAAAATAAGAGAGAGAAATAGAATAACTTGTGTGATGGTTTACTCATAAATGTTGAAGAAAGAGGGAATATAAATGAGGGTAAAAGTGAGCAAGAATCATTAAAATCGCTTGCATGTCTTGATTTGAAACAAGATTGGAAAAAATTACATGTCTAATTTATATGGGTACAAATTCTGACAATATATTTTGGTCCCCATATTAACAACGTTGTTGATCTCTTTTGATGTAGATAATAAAACATGTGTTTTTATTAGATTTGATATAATCCATTATTCTATTATTTGACTCTGCCAGAAGAAAATTTGCGGCTTTGACTAACTTGTTACACGGGGATTATCATCTGGTGTTACTTGCCAGACTTGCAGGATCCAGAGATGATTCTACGGTGTTTAGACTGTCATGGAGATGATTCATCTTGGACTTTACAAATAAGTGATAGGCAATAAAGATGATGAAGTACTATTTTTGTGGTGTAAGTTTCTGATTTTTGTAGTTTTCGTGCAAAGATATGTCTCCTTCCGGTGTGTATCGGTGGCTTTCTGTTGTTACAAAGTTCACCGTGTTGTCGGATACTCGGATTTGATTTTCGGAAATTGCACTAGTCGATTGTGTTAGGGTCCTGTACTGTTTATATCCAACTCTATCATTTTGTTTTCGATTCAGTTTTCGTACGAACAATATTCTTGTACTCGCTACAATTTTATACAAGGTTGTCAGTATTGCAATTCGCATAACAAATTTAGAATTTCTAGAAATTCTCATAAAATTATACATATAGGAAATGATATGTTCTACATGTCTGTAAAATTCTAAGACCAAACTCGATCATATTTGTGAGATACAAAAAATACAAATATTTACCAAAACAATGAAAACACTATTCCAACACCATTTCATAAAGCATTTAACTTTTTCGTATCCCACATATGCGGTTGGGTTTTATTTTAAAATTTTGCCAAGATGTAGAATATACCCTCCCTACATGTTAATTTTTTTTTGAATTTTTAGAAATTTCTAAGATTCACATTTTCACCAGTGATTCCCCTAGTCCTGACACTACGTAGGATCCGTATTATGAAATAATGGCCCAGATATTATGGTCTACCGAATAGCCTTTTTCCACTAAATATAACATATTGTACTACTGTAGAAAAAGTCATCACAGACGGTTCAAAAACCTTATCATAAACAGTTTCGTGAGCCGTCTGAGTTTGTGGGTTAGTAATAACATGAAATAATTATAGACGGTTTTTCACCGTCTGTGATACAAATTAACTATCACAAACTGTTATTAACTCACAACCATCTGTGATACCATCTGTCATTGCCATCTATTGTAACCACATAGCCAGGGCTTATTGTGGAGCTAGCAATGATACCCCTTGGGGTACTAACCACAATCGATTGGGAAATTTGCTAAACACTCAACTTGGCATTTCTAACAAACTCTCGAGACACAAAAGAATAGGTAGCACCGGAGTCGAAAAGAACAAGAGCTTCACATGAGTCCACTAACAGGGTACCTGTCACCACGTTAGGTCGACCCGCGGACTCAGCAGCAGGCAGTGAGTAGACTCCAGATAGTGTCGGGGCCGCGAGAGCCCTGACGCTCTGCTATGGTGGCAACGGGACTGGAGGCGGTGTAGCATGTTGGAATAGAGAAGTCGGTGCAGTATGCCAGTAATACCCGGTGGGTGGAGCCCAGGAAAGAGGAGGCTGCAACACAAGCCACATGCGTAGGGCTTCGAATTGCCTCTCCATGTGGGTTTGAGCTCGCCAGCCATGATTTGAAGCCGGCCGGCCACCCCCTACTACCAGGCCAATCCTCTTCCCTCCCCCTTTCTACTCACATTTTGTTTTAGCTTCTTCATTTTGCTTGCCTCTATACTCGGGCACACTCACACGGTTTGGGGAAACCTATGGGTGGTCGCCGCGACGGGACTTGCCGGCGACATATGCCGGGGAGCAGACCAAAGGCACATGACGCCCCTTTAGGCTCGCCGCTCGTCTCGTGCCATGAGTAGGGAGGGTAAGAGTTGGGGGCCTACTTGATGATGGCTAGAAGTGAAGGCAGTCGTTGACGAAGGTCGTGGGGGTGTGGATGGCGAGTGCAACAGCCTTCCCTTGTCGTTGCCGATGAAGTTGGCTTGCTTTCGTAGTCCTGGCTCCTCTCCTTCATCTTCTCCTCCTTCTCTCGCTCTTGTCTGGCTTCGTCTTCCTCACTACCTCTCTTTGTGGTGGCTCTAGCTAGTATGGTTGTGCTTGGTTGAGGGGCTCTCTCAGTTGGTTTTGTGGATGAGCGCCACTTGCTCTTGCCGTGGGTGCGAGGGAAGAAAGGAGAATGTTGGGAGTGTGGCTTCTGTGGCAGGAGTGACTGCGATTTAGGTCAAATTGCCATGACTCTCTCTCTCTCTCTGTGTGTGTGCATTGCCATTTATGCCATTCCCTTTTAGCCTAGGCTGAGTATGTGCCTCATGGACCTTTTGGTCCAAAGTCAGCTCTACACTATTTGGTGCTTTGTCTATTGCGGCTGGTAAGTCGGTAAAAGGTAAGAATGTAATTTTCTGCTGGATGATGAGAACCCAAACGTGAGATGGTGCCGACCGTCCCTAGATAGTCCGGGAACCTCTGAGAGCGCTATGTTTATTCGGCTTTCTAAAAGTCGATGAGCATGACGGTAAAGTTCTTCTTTATCCCATTTATTCTCCCTTGGATTGTTTCCATTATTCACATTACTTCTCTTTTGCAATTTAGTGGTATTACATTCTACCACCCTTAACAGAATTCGACCCCGAATTCTGGCGTTCAACAATCCGCACGGAAGAACAAAATAAAATGAACTACACATAACATAACATTAACTTATACCCGTGGAGAACAAGTACAGGTACCTCTCGCGCATGCGAGACTCCAACTCCCATGTCGCTTCTCGCTCAGATTGATGTGTCCAAAGCACTTTAATATATTTTATCGTTTTATGCCTCAACACCTTCTCTGATTCCTCCAGAATCCAAATTGGACGGGACTCGAAGGTGAGGTCTTGCTTTATGGACACTGGTTCTAACACAATCTCATGCTCTTGATCTCATAAGTACTTTCTCAGCATAGATACATGGAACACATTATGCACTCCTCGCATGGAGTCAAGGAGATCCAAGCGATATGCCAACTTTCCAATCCATGCCAAAATTGGAAATGGCCTGATGTACCTCGGGCTAAGCTTCCCTTTGGTACCAAATCACACTATGCCTACTCTCAAGAGCACCTGATCCCCCACTTAGAACTCTAATTCTCGCCTCTTGACATCTGCATAGCTCTTCTGCCTACTCTGGGCAGCTAACAGATTCTGTCTAATTTTTGCCACTCATTCCACTGTTTGTTGGACTCAATCTGAGCCTAGAACAGCCTTCTTGTCCACTGCATCCCAACACAGTGGCGATCTACACTTTCGCACATACAGAACCTCGAATGGCGCTGCTCGAACACTGGAGTGGTAGCTGTTGTTATAGACAAACTCTGTAAGTGCCAAATGATCCTCCCAGCTACCCTTCCAAGAAAGAACACAGGACCTCAACATGTCCTCCAGTTTCTGAATGGTGCATTCAGACTGTCCATCCGTCTGCGGGTGGAAAGCAGTACTGAACTGGAGTTTCATGCCCAGAGCTCCCTGCAAGCTCTCCCAAAACTTGGAGACAAACTTGGTGTCTCTGTCCGAAACTATGGTCTTAGGCACACCATGCAACCTTACTATTTCTCGAACATAGATGGGTGCCAACTCACTCGCTGAGTTCGTGGTACGAATGCGGATGAAGTGTGCTGACTTACTGAATAGATCCACCACTACCCAAATCGCATTTTTACCGCGTTGGGTACGAGGTAAGCCGACTACCAAATCCATAGTGATATCGTCCCATGGCCGCTGAGGAACCTCCAAGGGCTACAATAGCCCATTAGGGCGCTTGTATGGTTCATTACTGAAGTGGTTAGGTTGAATTATTATGACTTATGGTTAAAATTTTATTGTAGTTTGTTGAAATTACATTGTAGCTGATGGTGTCTTATTTGGCATAATTAAATTTAAAAAATTAAAAATAGAAAAAGGGTTAGCCCAACACGTGTAATGCAAACAAATACGAGAAAAAAGAACTGGTAAAAAGGCTCAAAAAATCCCAAAAATTCAAAAAAAAGACAAAATTTAAGAATAGTGAAAAATAAGCCGGAAGCAAGAAGCCAAAGCCGAAACGAGCGAAGCCAGAATCATGCTTTTATTAAATTTTTAAAGACTATATATTTTATAAAAAATAAATTATGTTTCTAAATTTTTAAGTCTACAGTAGATTTTTTGAATTTAATTATATATTTAAGTAATTTTTGAAACTTATTTAATTATTTTTAATAAACTAATAATCTAAAAATGCAATATGTCAAAGATAATACTTTTTTTACCTTAGAACAATATGTAGACAACAAAACAAAGTAAATTAAACTAGTACAACTTAAACTAGAAATAGGTAATATCAAATTTTGTATGCTAATATAGTTTGTTGTCAGGCTCACGATCCTACTGCGATCCTACCCAATCCTAACGATTCTATGAGTAGGATCGCGATCTGTATCAATTACCTCCGGTAGGATCGTACGATATTATGATATGTGTCGTTATATTGACAACCTTGGACGCGCCACCACTGATTCCTCTTCAAATTAGATCTAAATTTTATTTTTGAATTATGTTTATAGTTACAAAGTGTTCTCCTAACATTCTTTAATTTCTAGCACAAATTTTCATCTAGATGGCCTAAGGGTTAGCATCTAACCCTATCTTTATTTATAGTCTAAGATACAAACCATGATCTTATCTCTAAGCTCAAGAATTCTTAATCAATTCTAATTCCAACAAATAAGGTACCCGAAACCCCTATGGAACACGAGTTTTTTTTACTTTTTGTAACATACTCCATCTTTAATCTCCACGTGCCCTGATTCGAGCCTGACCATCTCCTCCAATATCCTCGACCCTTTAGGCTATGACTTCGCCCAAGGTAATTCCTGGTCCTCGCCATAGACTACAATCACCTTCGAGTTACTCTGCACATACAAAGACCAAAGCAATATCTTTTCTTGGCACAAGTTCTTCCCAACTTAACCGATATAAGTCCACACACGTCACATACCTAAAATAACATCAGTAAGCAATATCGTCAATTATTCATCACAAATTATTCTAGACCAACGCTGTCAATTATTCATCATAAATTATTCTAGACCTAGCCATATGGTCTAACAAAATTTATATGGACGACATAATTTTTTATGACTCTTCTAGTGCTTTGGTGCCCAAATTTTTTAATACGACAAGGGAATTCGAGATGAGTATGATAGGTGAGCTTACATTCTTCCTTGACTTTCAAATCAAGCAATCGAAGGAAGGCATCTTCATTCATCAAAAGTACACCAAGGACCTTCTTCAGCACTTTGACATGGGAAGTCACAACTCCCATGGCCACTTCTACAATTCTGGATACTGATGAGGATGGTGAGCTCGTGAACCAGAAGGAGTACTGCAGCATGATCAGCTTCCTCTACTTCACCGCTTCGAGGCTGAACATACACTTTATTATGTGTCTGTGCACTCAATTTCAGGCTTTCCCTCATGCCTCTTATCGTCAAGAAGTATACCGCATCTTCAGGTATCTTTAAGCTCCTCTTGACTTTGAACTCTGGTATTCTTCTGCTTTCTCGCTTTCTCTTCAAGCATTCTCATACACGGACTTTGCGGGGTGTAGGATACATAGGAATAGTACCTTAGGCATCTGCCACTTCACATCTATCACTTCTTAGGCACATCTCTTGTCTCATGGTCATCTAGGAAATAATGTTCTTTTGCACAATCCACTGCTGAGACAGAGTATGTAGCTGCTGTTATTAGTTGCTCTCAGATTCTCTTGATCTTATCTACTCTACAGTGTAGGATCAAGGATAACCAACTAGACGAGGTTGATAGAAGGTTTAAAATTTTTCTTTACCTTCTAAGTAATTTTTGCAATTTTAATATGGCAGAAATTTAAAGCAATTAAAACCTACACAATTGTAGTAAATTTGGGGCACCAACGTTTTGCATAAATCTCATAAGGGGATTCAAGCACTAAATCGCTCTTGTCTGCCGTTAGAGTTTTTTCCCTGTCGCGCAAGGATCACGCTCGCGGCACAATCGAGCTGGTACAACGGGCGCGACTTGACAGTGATTAGCGCGAATGTCACGAACTGACTACTAATGTCTCATGAAGTGTCAAGATGCTTCATCATGTATCATTATGGTTCATTACTTTTCACTCAGTTTAAGCTAATTTTGGAAGTGTTTCATACAGTTTGATCCCGAAGTACCATTATTTTATCCAAGTCTCATGGTGTTTCAACGTGTTTCATCCAAAGTTGTATGGAATTTCATTGAGTTGTATCGCGTCTAAAGGAGTGTCAACGTTTTGCATAAATCTCATAAGGGGATTCAAGCACTAAATCGCTCTTGTTTGCCGTTAAGAGTTTTTTCCCTGTCGCGCCAGGACCACGCCCGTGGCACGGTTGCGTTGGTACCAACAGAAATTCATCTCATTTCGTTCCAGCAATGCGACATACATCCATTCACCAGCGCTTTTTGCACACATCCGACCCTAGTGTGAACCTCACTGTTGGGTGTTGGCCTAATGTCCGTGCGATCACGCTGTTTATGGTGCCGAGGCGTTAGCTGCGTGGGAGCCACTGCACCAACAAGGTCCCTGAGGACCATCTCGTCCGGAAGCCTGGCATCCACATCCTCCTCGTCCTCATCATCATCGTCCTTTTCGCTGTCCTCATCCGCGCCACCCTCGTCCTCGCCGTTGTCCTCATCCGCGCCACCCTCCTCGTCCTCACCGACCTCCTGGTCCTCCGGATTGTCGTCGCATGCAGACGAAGCGGATATCGTAGCATCCAAGGAGCCACTCCATGCCGGGGCAGGTTGCACGATGTACTCGCCGCCCTCTTCCTGGTCCTTTGGATTGTCGCCGCATGCGGCCGGAGTGGATGTCGTAGCACGCAAGGAGCCACTCCATGCGTGGGGGCCGGTGCACCAACAAGGTACCTGAGGACCATCTCGTCCGGAAGCCTGTCATCCACATCCTCCTTGTCCTCCTCATCATTATCGTCCTTGCCGCTGTCCTCATCCGCGCCACCCTCCTCCTCGTCCTCATCGCCCACCTCCTGGTCCTTCGGATTGTCGTCGCATGCAGCCGAAGCGGATGTCGTAGCACGCAAGGAGCCACTCCATGCTGGGGCAGGTTGCATGATGTACTCACCGCCCTCTTCCTGGTTTTTTGGATTGTTGTCGCATGCGGCTGAAGTGGATGTCGTAGCACGCAAGGAGCCACTCCATGCCAGGGTAGGTTGCACGACGGGCCTACCGCCACCGCGCAGTTCATTTTTGCAGCCAATTGTCGGCATCGGGATTTAACCTTCTACAAGGTTTACCAAAAAAAGAGATTGAAGTTTAATACAACAAAATAAATAACATGGTTAGTAAAACGCTATGTGATGTAAATGATGAAATTAAAACTAGCATAGGAAATCTGTTCTGCCATGGAATCTGTGTTAGTAGAGATCAATGCATAGAAAACATGGCATCTAATTGTTAGCATTAAAATCGGTACGAAAGCTGCAAAGGAACGACGTGTAGGTACCCTTACTTGTGAAGATTAAGATCTGTCGAGAACACCATTGGCATCGTGGCCTGAAGCTTCCCAAACTGCCGCATGACCCGATGGGGCAAGTGGTACTCCACCATATGGAAGAAGATAAGCGGTGCGAGCGTCATCCACAAGGTGATGTCCCGCTCGCACATCGGGTTTAGCTGCATTTCAACGACCTCGTCACAGGTGTATGGCAACCACGTGACCTACACCAGATGTATAAGACAGTAGCTATGGGATCATTGTTCGAAGACAGTAGCAAGCAAAGAAACTTATGAGGTATGTACATGATCCTGCATGATGACGTCGAGCATGTTTGTATACTCGATGTACCGCGACATCGGGCGCCCAGTAGGTGCAACGATGGAGCTTTAAAGGTAGACTACCGTTGGTCCAGACGCAGGGTCCTGAAGGGGCCATCCCTACAAGGAGATAGATTTCAGTTGCATTTTTGTTGAAAGGTGACATCTATGACGAATGGAATAAATGGTTACCTGCAAGGGGGCACGAGTGGGCTGATTTATGGGGAAACGCTGCCACATCCATATCTACAGGAGGTATACACATCCGCCCAAGTTGCTGCCTGCACACTTTGATTGGCACGCGTCGCACAAATGCCGATAGAGGCACGCCAGTGTGGCAGAACCCCAGTTGTAGTTCCCTGCTATCGCTAAATTTGCCAAAATTGGCAAGTAAATCCAGGAGATAGCGTTCCCGGTACTGTCTGGGAACAAGGAGCCAAAAAGATGCCAAATCCATGCCCGTGCGAAGCGTAGCACTGTTTCCTCATCTGCGTTCGGCGGGCACACATTGAACTGCGTGCAACCAGGACTCAAGCACCGCGGATGGTCGATTGTCCTTTGAGTCTGCAGGTGGGTCATCCGATCGAACTCCAAGCCACACTCCTACCTGGTCTCTCCAACCCATGTTGTTAATGTCCCAAGTTACTGGCAACCCGTCTATGGGGAGGCCGAGAATCATGGTGACGTCTTGCAACGTGATGGTCATCTCGCCTGACGGTAGGTGGAACGTGTGGGTCTCCAAGCGCCACTGGTCCATCAGTGCGGTAAGCACAGCACCGTCCATATGGGGGAGCCCGTTGATCACTATCTGCGCTAAAGCAAGTAGACCGGCCTGGCGGACGTGTGGTTCGTACCTCTCATCTTAATGTAGAGGGATGTGGATGCGAGGGCGAAGCGGCTGGAGTTCCTGCAGGAGAGATATGCAAATGAATTAGTAAAACAAGAACATAGTCAACAAGTTGAAAGAATGACCGAATAGTATATCAGCAAGTCTCACCAGACCCTCGTCGGCTATGTGGTGCGCACGGTGTTTGTCATCGTACTCCAAGAGGAGCAACGCGTACTGAGCATGCTGCAGCATCCTACATTGTAGGACCTGAGTTTTGTAAGATGACATGAGGTACAAAACATTATAGAAAATGCGAAGGATGCCGCAGTTCATCTTACAAAACTCATGTCCTGCAATGTAGGATGCCGCAGCATGCACAGTACGCGTTGCTCCTCTTGGAGTACGATGACAAACAACATGTGCACCACATAGCCGACGAGGGTCTGGTGAGACTTGCTGATATACTATTCGATCATGCTTTAAACCCTTTGACCGTGTTCTTGTTTTACTAATTCATTTGCATATCTCTCCTGCAGGAACTCCAGCCGCTTCGCCCTCGCATCCACATCCCTCTACATTGGGATGAGCGGTACGAGCCACACGTCCGCCAGGCCGGTCTACTTGCTTTAGCGTGGATAGTGATCAACGGGCTCTCCCATATAGACGGTTCTGCACTTATCGCACTGGTGGACCGGTGGCGCCCAGAGACCCACACGTTCCACCTACCGTCAAGCGAGATAACCATCACGCTGCAAGACGTCGCCATGATCCTCGGCCTCCCCATAGACGGGTTGCCAGTAACTAGGGACATTAACAACATGGGTTGGAGAGACAAGGTGGGAGTGTGGCTTGCAGTTCGACCGGATGACCCGCCTGCGGACTCAAAGGACAACCGGCCATCCGCGGTGCTTGGGTCCTGGCTGCGCGCGCACTTCAATGTGTGCCCACCAAACGCAGATGAGGACACAATGCTACGCTTCGCACGGGAATGGATTTGGCATCTTTTTGGCTCCTTGTTCCCAGACAATACCGGGAACGCTATCTCCTGGATTTACTTGCCAATTTTGGCAAATTTAGCGACAGCAGGGAACTACAGCTGGGGTTCTGCCACACTGGCGTGCCTCTACTAGCATTTGTGCGACGCGTGCCAATTAAAGTGTGCAGGCAGCAACTTGGGCGGATGCATATACCTCCTGCAGATATGGATGTGGAAGCGTTTCCCCGTCGGTTGGCCCACTCGTGCTCCCTTGCAGATAACCATTTATTCCATTCGTCATAGATGTCACCTTTCAACAAAAATGAAACTGAAATCTATCTCCTTGCAGGAATGGCCCCTTCAGGACCCTGCGTCTAGACCAACGGTAGCCTACCTTTGGAGCTCCATCGTTGCACCTACTGAGCGCCCGATGTCGCGGTACATCGAGTATACAAACATGCTCGACGTCATCACACAGGATCAGGTACATACCACATAAGTTTCTTTGCTTGCTACTGTCTTCGAACAATGATCCCATAGCTACTGTCTTATACATCTGGTGTAGGTCACGTGGTTGCCATACACCCGTGACGAGGTCGTCGAAATGCAGCTAAACCCGATGTGCGAGTGGGACATCACCTTGTAGATGACGCTCGCACCGCTTATCTTCTTCCATATGGTGGAGTACCACTTGCCCATCGGTTCATGCGGCAGTTTGGGAAGGTTCAGGCCACGATGCCAATGGTGTTCTCGACAGATCTTAATCTTCACAAGTAAGGATACCTACTGTCGTTCCTTTGCAGCTTTCATACCGATTTTAATGCTAACAATTAGATGCCACATTTTCTATGCATTGATCTCTACTAACATAGTTTCCATGGCAGAACAGATTTCCTATGTTAGTTTTAATTTCATCATTTACATCACATAGCGTTTTACTAACCATGTTATTTATTTTGTTGTATTAAACTTCAATCTCTTTTTTTGGTAAACCTTGTAGAAGGTTAAATCCCGATGCCGACAATTGGCCGCAAAAATGAACTGCGCGGTGGCGGTAGGCCCGTCGTGCAACCTACCCTGGCATGGAGTGGCTCCTTGCGTGCTACGACATCCACTTCAGCCGCATGCGACGACAATCCAAAAAACCAGGAAGAGGGCGGCGAGTACATCATGCAACCTGCCCCAACATGGAGTGGCTCCTTGCGTGCTACGACATCCACTTCGGCTGCATGCGACGACAATCCGAAGGACCAGGAGGAGGGCGGTGAGGACGAGGAGGAGGGTGGCGCGGATGAGGACAGCGGCAAGGACGATAATGATGAGGAGGACAAGGAGGATGTGGATGACAGGCTTCCGAACGAGATGGTCCTCAGGGACCTTGTTGGTGTACCGGCCCCCACGTAGCTGACGCCTTGGCACCATAAACGGTGTGATCGCATGGACATTAGTTCAGTAAACATCGTCGAGGGCACACGAGGCCAACACCCAATAGTGAGGTTCACACAGGGGTCAGATGCGTGCAAAAAGCGCCGGTGAATGGATGTATGTCGCATTGCTGGAACAAAATGAGATGAATTTCTATTGGTACCAGCGCGACCGTGCCGCGGGCGTGGTCCTGGCGCAACAGAGAAAAAACTCTAACGACAGACAAGAGCATTTAGTGCTTAAATCCCCTTACGAGATTTATGCAAAACGTTGACACTCCTTTAGACGTGATACAACTCAATGAAACTCCATACAACTTTGGATGAAACACGTTGAAACACCATGAGACTTGGGATAAAATAATGATACTTCGGGATCAAACTATATGAAACACTCCCAAAATTAGCTTAAAACTGAGTGAAACGTAATGAACCATAATGATACATGATGAAGCACCATGACACTTCAATGATTACCTCAGTGGTCTTTGTAGCCCTTTGCTCCTGTCGCTCACATGACCACCGTTCGCACTCTCCTTGTTGTGGCTTTTGTTCGATAATGGTCTCTCAATTGGACGTCAAGAATGCATTTCTCAATGGCGAGTTAAGTGTGGTCTACATGCAGCCGCCCCCTGGGTATTCTGTTCCTAAGGGTATGGTTTGTCGCCTTCGTCGATCTCTTTATGACCTCAAGCAAGCTCCTCATGCCTAGTTTGATCATTTCTCTTCTATTGTCACTGTAGCCAATTTATCTACCGATGATCATGATCCTGTTCTTTTTACTCACAATTCACCTCGTGATCGGGCGTTTCTCATTTTGTATGTTGATGATATGATCATTGTTGAAGATGATTCTTAGTACATCACTTTTGTCAAGAAGCATCTTCATGAGCAATTTCTTATGTTTGATCTAGGTCCTCTTCACTACATTCTTGGGATTGAGGCTATTTCTACTCCTGAGAGCTTTTATTTGTCTCAAGAAAAGCATATCTATGATCTTCTTGATCGTACCTTTCTTATTGATCAGTGCACCGCTGAGACTCCTATGGAGTTTAATGGTCATCTTCATCCCACTGATGATGAGTCTCTTACTGATCCTACTCGCTATCGTCATCTTGTTGGAAGCCTTGTTTATCTTAGTCTCACTCATCCTGACATTTCGTACCCTGTGCATATCTTGAGTGAGTTTGTTTCTGCTCCCACTCAGCTCCACTATAGTCATCTTCGTGTTCTACGATACCTTCATAGAACTATCTCTCGTCATCTCTTTTTCTCTCGCTCCAGCTCTTTACAACTCTGGGCATATTTTGATGCCACCTGGACTATAGTGATCCCTCTGATCGCCAATCTCTATCTGCTTATTATATTTTTCTTGGTGGTTCTTTCATCGCTTGGAAGACTAAGAAGCGACAACAGTTTAAACTTCTTCACAAAAGCACAGACTAGCACAGCTTCTATCTCTCCAAACTTCATGTTATTGAACCACCATAAGTTTAAGGAGTGTTAGATGTGCATTATACCTGTGTATTTTCCCTGTTGTATAAGGGTGTGTATATATGATATACCTATACGTATATATACTGGCTCATTGGCCTTATGATGAATACAAGCGCTATTCGTCACAATTCAGATATACAAGGCAGAAGATATACAACCCATCATAGCAGGACCGACCGAAAGCAAACTAGACGGGTGCTACGCTCCACAAGCTGTATCCGTATTTGTTTCGTTCAGCATAAGCTGTGGTACCCACACTCACAGGATGTAGTGTGGATAAGGGATTGGTTTAAGGCATGATACCCTCAGTCATTCTTTCAGCTATTCGATTCGTTGCCAAATCCTACAAACTCTCTTGGTAATAGATGCAATATGCATTTTCTTCTTGCATGATAAAAAAGCCTTCCACTAAACCCATGCGATGTGTGCTACTAGCATCCAGAAATAACTAATTCAATAAGGAATAATTGTGGTGGTAAAAGCTGAGAATCGCCGGCAATAGCACCTCGTCACATATTTGCCACTTGCCAGCATGTGCATATGAATCTTAAGCAGAGTTTAGGGCTAAAACCGGAATTAACGTGTGCAGAGAGTCAGAACTGGAATTTTTGGTTGCAACAGTGCTACATGTGTCCATTCCTCGCATGGGGCGAGGTTTTGCTGGCAGTAACTGTGGACCAGCTTAGTTCAGCAACCGTGTATAAGCCTATCCACATGGTCATACATACGGAGTATCTTTAACAGATAGGTGCAAGCACATAACTGATGATCTGCTATAACAGAGGCTCTTATCAGATATGTTCAGACAATACGCCATGATAGGACCAAATCAGTGGTCAGGCACACCAAGATAACAATGCTAGCAATATAGGATGTGTGTAGTAGCAATATATAATAAATCAGAGAGTGAAAGAAGGATGTACTTACCGAGCCTTGGCGGAGGAGGCCGACGTCGTAGACGGGCGTGAAGTCCGGGTTGAAGAGGCCAAAGTGCCTCTCGGCGATCGGCCCCGGCCTGAGATCCTCGTCGAAGAGGGAGAAGACGTACGTCTCGAACTTCCTGTTGGGCATGAGCGGCGTGCCCTTGCCGCTACTGACGACGCGGATCATCCCCTCGTTGAATTCCCTTGCCTCCTGCACCCCGACGGGGACGTAGGGGGAGAGATTGGAGCGGACCCACTGCCTAGCGGCGTCGAGGCCGGTGGCCTTGTCGGCGAGGGCGGGGAGGGCGGAGTTGGGGAGGGAGACGGCGAGGGAGACGGGGTTGTTGGCGAAGGCGGAGATGAAGGCCGGGTTGGCGTCGAACAGCTTGACGTCGGCGTTGGCGCCGTAGTTCACCACGACGGGGAGGGACGGGACCGCCGCGTCTGCCGCGCAGGCGGCGGCGGCGAGGAGGAGGAGCAGCAGCATGGGGACGCGGTCGATGGATCGGCTCTGGGGAAAGGGAGAAGAGGATTCATCAGTTTGAAGGCAGGCAGGCAGGCAGGCGGCCGTTGCTTTGGGCTTCAAATGAAATGGACCATTAATGAATTGATGGTTCTGCCTTTGATGCGCTGACAGGTGTTGAAAGCAGCGGTTTCAACTCGGCTTGACCCTGTACATATTAAGCAGAATCGACTTATCACCTTCCAACTTCTATAAACCCCTTTCATCAACTTATTATTATTTATCAATCACTATTATATCATAATTCTATAAATCATATAGCGATATAAATATTATAATACTTTTTATTGTACCGTCATAAACAAAAGATATTTATCGGTTATTTTTATCTGCTACTATTATTCATCAGTCACACCTAAAAATCATTACTGTTACTAGTATAGTGCCCGTGCTAACGCCACGGCGGCATTTCGGGGATGCACATGAAAACAACCAAATGATGATTTTTTCATAGTTTAAGTTTCACGCAATTGTATATCACCATGTATATAATCTGGAAAACACTCATGTATATCACCAGCAAGTTTAGGTCATGAAATTACAAGCCTAGGCCAATTATAATGCATAACAAGGCAATAATAAGTCATGTCTCGCCTGAACCATCTAATTTCTGAACCATCTAACCACTGGACTTCTAACAGTACGCATTACACAATATCAATGCTCGCACGTGTGCAAGAGATCATAGGGCATAGGCCACATAGCCAACTAAACCCGTATACCACCTAGTAGTGTGCCCGTGCTAACGCTACGGTAAAATACAAAACAAGATAAAATTTGTAAAAAATAAAATGAACAATCAGATTCATTAAGATTCACGTCTCATATATTGTATAACCAAATATTTTTGTCACATAATGAATGTCACATAACGACTGATCCTTTGAGGAGGCAACAACATCATTGGACTCACCCACCGACGACTTTATCTATCCTCACATTGTTTAAACTTGAGGCTACAAAGAAAACAAATATTTTTGTCACATAAAGAAATATGAAACACAGTAAGGAAATAGTCACAGCAGAGAGCCTGGGTTCTTCTCATGAAGCTGATCTTCTCGTCATGGTGCGGTAGCTCCGTATTGACATAGGCGGTGGTTTCGTATTCACATACAAATGCTTGGAAGTTGGAACGATAGTCATTGTATCCCGGGATGGCACAGTATCTTATGTTATTCAACCATCCCTCGTCTATACTATTTTGTGCCAAAGTGTATCTATCATATGTCTGCTAGGAATCGGGAAATCACGTCTAAAAGTTGATCTGGAATTAGAAATGATGATTTTCTAGAGGTTACAATGATTTGTTAGCATCTTGCAATTTTGAGGCGAACAGATGATGGCACAAGTTTCAGAAAGTCTACACATGATAATAAGAAAAAACGAAACACACCTATACTGTGCGAGGTAATGATGATTGCACATTGCAGTTCTATTGTTCTGATGTAACATTTTTTATTTGAAGTAAACAATGCTAAGGCTTTTAAGTGCACAGCTTGCAAACGTTGAACTAACGACACTTTGTTTGAACTTCGCAACTCATTCCCACATTCAGGAAGATTTCTTGCTGTCCTGCAGTCGTTCGAATAGGCTGCCATCGTAGAGGCCCCTAATGGTTTCTCGTTGCAACAGGCCTTCTTTATCCTTTGCCACGCTGTACAGTAACATCCATTCACCGGTTCTTTCATCGCTTGGAAGACTAAGAAGCAGACAACAGTTTAAACTTCTTCACAAAAGCACAGACTAGCACAGCTTCTATCTCTCCAAACTTCATGTTATTGAACCACCATAAGTTTAAGGAGTGTTAGATGTGCATTATACCTGTGTATTTTCCCTGTTGTATAAGGGTGTATATATGATATACCTATACGTATATATATACTGGCCCATTGGCCTTATGATGAATACAAGCACTATTCGTCACAATTCAGATATACAAGGCAGAAGATATACAACCCATCATAGCAGGACCGACCGACAGCAAACTAGACGGGTGCTACGCTCCACAAGCTGCATCCGTATTTGTTTCGTTCAGCATAAGCTGTGGTATCCACACTCACAGGATGTAGTGTGGATAAGGGATTGGTTTAAGGCATGATACCCTCAGTCATTCTTTCAGCTATTCGATTCGTTGCCAAATCCTACAAACTCTCTTGGTAATAGATGCAATATGCATTTTCTTCTTGCATGATAAAAAAGCCTTCCACTAAACCCATGCGATGTGTGCTACTAGCATCCAGAAATAACTAATTCAATAGGAATAATTGTGGTGGTAAAAGCTTAGAATCGCCGGCAATAGCACCTCGTCACATATTTGCCACTTGCCAGCATGTGCATATGAATCTTAAGCAGAGTTTAGGGCTAAAAACGGAATTAACGTGTGCAGAGAGTCAGAACTGGAATTTTTGGTTGCAACAGTGCTACATGTGTCCATTCCTCGCATGGGGCGAGGTTTTGCAGGCAGTAACTGTGGACCAGCTTAGTTCAGCAACCGTGTATAAGCCTATCCACATGGTCATACATACGGAGTATCTTTAACAGATAGGTGCAAGCACATAACTGATGATCTGCTATAACAGAGGCTCTCATCAGATATGTTCACACAATACGCCATGATAGGACATAGGACCAAATCAGTGGTCAGGCACACCAAGATAACAATGCTAGCAATATAGGATGTGTGTAGTAGCAATATATAATAAATCAGAGAGTGAAAGAAGGATGTACTTACCGAGCCTTGGCGGAGGAGGCCGACGTCGTAGACGGGCGTGAAGTCCGGGTTGAAGAGGCCAAAGTGCCTCTCGGCGATCGGCCCCGGCTTGAGATCCTCGTCGAAGAAGAAGACGACGTACGTCTCGAACTTCCTGTTGGGCATGAGCGGCGTGCCCTTGCCGCTGCTGACGACGCGGATCATCCCCTCGTTGAATTCCCTTGCCTCCTGCACCCCGACGCCGACCTGGCCGGTCTCCGCCTGCGTGGGCCAGCCCGCCTCCCCGACGGCGATCTCGACGTCGCCGTAGCCGAGCCGCTTCATGGCGGTGTAGATGGCGTCCATCTGCGCCTCGAACATGCTGGTGTAGTTGAGCCTGGTGGCCGGGTCGTAGACCCCGCGGGCCGCGGTTGGGGCGGAAGAGCGCGTAGTCGAGCGTCTCCGGGCGGTAGCTGAAGTAGGGGTAGGGGTTGACCATGAAGGGCGAGCCAGTGTCGCGGTGGAACTGGAGCATGGGACGGAAGAGCTTGGTGTCGTAGCCGGCGCGGAAGCGGGCGTTGGAGGGGATGCCGTCGGAGGGGGCGAGGATGCCGAGGTAGTGCGGGGTGGTGACGCGGACGTGGGAGAGGCCCTCGGCGCGGAGCGCCTGGGCGAGGCGGCGCATGGCGGGGAGGAGGGCGAGGATGAGGCCCCTGTCGTTGGAGAGGAGGATCTCGTTGCCTGCGAGGAGGAGGGTGACGTTGGTGGCGGGGACGTAGGGGGAGAGGTTGGCGCGGACCCACTGCCTGGCGGCGTCGAGGCCGGTGGCCTTGTCGGCGAGGGCGGGGAGGGCGGAGTTGGGGAGGGAGACGGCGAGGGAGACGGGGGTGTTGGCGAAGGCGGAGATGAAGGCCGGGTTGGCGTCGATGAGCTTGACGCGGTTGATGGTGGTGCGGGTGGCGAGGAAGGAGGCGACGGCCGCGGGGAAAGGGAGGTTGTCGGCGTTGGCGCCGTAGTTCACGCCGACGGGGAGGGACGGGACCGCCGCGTCTGCCGCGCAGGCGGCGGCGGCGAGGAGGAGCAGCAGCATGGGGACGCGGTTGATGGATCGCCTCTGGGGAAAGGGAGATGATTCATCAGTTTGAAGGAAGGCAGGCAGGCAGGCGGCCGTTGCTTCGGGCTTCAAATGAATTGATAGTTCTGCCTTTGATGCGCTGACAGGTGTTGAAAGCAGCGGTTTCAACTCAGCTTGACCCTGTACATATTAAGCAGAATCGACTTATCACCTTCCAACTTCTATAAACCCCTTTCATCAACTATTATTATTTATCAATCACTATTATATCATAATTCTATAAATCATATAGCGATATAAATATTATAATGCTTTTCATTGTACCGTCATAAACAAAAGATATTTATCGGTTATTTTTATCCGCTACTATTATTCATCAGTCACACCTAAAAATCATTACTGTTATAAAAAACGAATTGGAGATCGTACGTCCATTCTCCTCTAACTATTTCATTCTCAATTTTTCATCAATCTTCACTTTTCAACTGATCTAAGTAGCACTTTTTTATAATATGATTAATTATATATCCTATAAATTTAGTTACAAGAGACGAGCAGATGATTAGCCATCCGTAAAAGCTAACATACACAGGCCTTTCCGTGCCTTTTTTTTCCACACTCTCTCGGATTTCTGTGTTTTCGGGTTTAGCTTTGCTTTGATTTGTACGCCATTCCAGTCATGGGGTGCGCATCTCGAGGAGGACTAGCCTACTCGATGGGATTGGGAGACGAGACGACGGAGGAGAAAGAGATGAGCTCCCACCCATACGCAACCGCGCTACATGATCCTCCGGCCGGCCCACGAGGAACAGCCAGGCCCAACGTGCAATCCTCAAGATAAATCAATCCCACGTCCCTATTCACTTCACGTAGATCGATGTTGCAAATCAAGTCCCAAGTATGCACATCATTAATTCGTTACGCTGAAAAAAAAAGATCGGGTATTCATTAGTGAAATGACTAATTCACTAAGAGCAAGTTTAATAAGGCTGACTGTGCTAGCTATAAGGGAATCCATGTCAGCATAGTCCTATGTGGAGGAGAGAGAAAAGGAGAGAGAGAGCCAAGTCGGCTCCCATGCAAGAGTCAGGCTATAGCACAGGAAAAGAGGCGTTATCCATGCATGTACCAATAGAACTAACTGCTATACCCATGCATGTATTAAATGACCAATACCCATGTATGTATTAAATGATTGAGAGCTCTTGTAGAGACAACTTATAGCCAGCTTATTGTATGAGTTGGCTGCATCTTACCTTTTGATGACATGGAAATGTATTGGAGGTAGCAGCTATCTATACTATTAAACTTGCTCTAATGAATTTAACTGGGATGATTGAGCTTAATTTAACTGGGATATCCATTTATTTAATTTTTGTTAATAGATTTATGAAATGGATGTTTTTGTTTCTAAAACAAATGAATGTAATATATATATATATATATATATATATATATATATATATATATATATATATATATATATAATACTGTGTTGATTTGAAATGGATATTCTTATTTTTGAAATAAATAAATATGTGATGCATATATATACTGTGTTGATCAGCTTGCTTCAGAGAGCATGGCTAGCATTTCTTGAGGCTAACTAACAAATAGAAATAGGTTTAGGAATAAAAAAGAATATCACAGACGGTTATTAACTCGTAACTGTCTATCATAGTTGAGTAATACAAACGGTTTTTAGTATAAATCATCTGTGATATATGGTTTATCACAAACGGTTTCAACTAAAAAGTCTGTGATATTAATATATCACAGATGGTTTCAACTAGAAACCGTCGTCTGTGATATATTAATATCACAGACGTTTTTAGTTGAAACCGTCTATTGATAAACCATATATTACATACGGTTTCTACTAAAAACCATAGTAATCGTCTGTGATAGTTGAGTAACACAGACAGTTTTTAGTAGAAAAATGTCTGTGAAAGTCTGCATACGGCTCAAAAGCATCTGTGATGATCTCGTATTATTACTGACCCATAAACTCAGACGGCTCACGAAACCATCTGTGATGACGTTTCTGAACTGTCTGTGATGACATTTTATGTAGTAACACAATACAACTAACCCATGGCTTCCATGCCATGTACAAACTCAAACCACTCAAATCCACATATCACTATTCCGGCCTATGGTCATACGCCACTGGTCAAACTGTCAACTACCTGACCGGCCTAAACCAACTCAAAACCTTCCTGGTAATAGGGGAGCAGTCTGACCACTTGCACATGAGCCAACCATACCGGTCCAACCGACAACACACATCCGGTCTAACCACACATGCTGAGCGATCTGACCACCACCTCCAAGCGGTTAGACCGGTCCAGCATATTGGTCAAACCGGTTACACTGACAACAAACTTGAATTTTATCAACTTTTATAAAATCAAAATCCAACTCAACAAATGTGTTAATTATTCATCACGAATTGATCATAGACCTTCTCGCATGCTTCAAAAGATTTTAAACAACCCTTGTAATCTCCCTTGAAATTAGGATCCAACACCGCTTGCTAACCAGTGATGGACGATTCGTACAATACGTCGGATGATTCGTGCATGCATCACTCTTCTGTTCTGTGTAATAACAAGTACGAGCCAAAGGAGGCCGGTCTCCATTGAACAGATTTGGCCTCCATTTGGTCTAGAGCCAAATTTTAATAAGATTCTGTTTATATTGGCTCTAGTTTATTTTTAGAGCTAATCTTTGGTCAAAACACGGATAACCAATTTGGTAACCAAATTTTGGCCAGACCAAACTTTGGTAAGGTTTATGGAGTTTTCGGCCAAACCAAACTTTGGTAATGCTTGTGAGGTGAAATTTGTGATCAAAGCAAACAGGCCCTTATACCAGCGAACAATCATCTGCTTCTCGTTGGTAGCATAATCCGATTCAAGACAAAAAGAAAAACTGTCGTGACACATATAGTAGCAGCTAGAATGCTTGCTCGAAATTATTGAGATAAGCCCTAAAAAAAAGTAGTATAAGAAAATATTGAAAGAAGGGCTCAGCTGTAGCGCACAAACAACAACGAAACAAGGAGGCTTCATTTCTTTTGCTGTTTCTTTTTGTATTTGTACATAGGAATGGAATGATAATAAGTTAAAGCTCCGCTGCATCACTACTAGTCTACAGGACCAAGAATTTTCTTGTGACGCGCGGCAAACATAAGCCAGAACCGGGATAATATATGGTAAGCAAGCACCTCTTCTACCTTACAAACAAAGCAGCATCGCTGTCAGACAAGAGTAGAGAAGAATGAGGCGCCCCGTCAGGCGACGTACTTGCAGCTCCCGTAGCCTGCCCACACCACAAGCACAACAACAACGACATGGTCAGTTGGTTTCAATAGATATGATGCAGTGTCAAGTCCAAAAAACATCCATGAAAGACACAGATGTTATTCGAGAAGTGTTGCTAATAGGTGCAGACCAGGAAGCAGACACCAACTGTTACCAACTTACTTGGGTCAGTGGATGTGACCACGCCGGTGCCCTTGAAGTCGCAGTCATAGTCGTGGCGGCCATTGGCCTGGTAGTAGGCGTTCATCACAAACGCAGCATGGGACTGCACCTTGTTTGGGTCAAAGCACGCGCCACCGCTTTGTATCGGCTTACAGTCCACGGAGCCACAGGCGTAGTTGATGTTGTTCTGCAGATCAGTCTCACTCGCACCGACCTTGGCGACACACCACTTCCCCCCATCAGACGGTGAGGGGGTTGGTGTGGGGTTAGGAGTCGGTTTGGGTGATGTATTTGGCGAAGGGTTTGTTGATCCAGACTGCAGTGCAAACAACATAGTAATTAAGACACCAGCAAATGTCAGGTGATACAGGGATGAATTTAAGCACCCAGAATAAGTAAACAGTAACTGCACAGAACTATAGACTAGGGTAAACAGCATTGTAAATCCACTCGACAACAACCTGCATTTCTCCAATCAAAAAATTATTGCATTAGTCTAAGACTCTGAATTGAGTTATGCATATTAATTGATTGCTCGACAGAAAACTTTAACTGTTAAGAGCCTTACAGAACGACTGTACATATTACTGATGCATTTGATTTGACAATAAACACATGTTCCATGGAACTGATGCATTTGATTTGACAACTAGCTAGATGCCTGCCTCAGTCCTTTGATTGGAGAAGCAACTCCACATGCACACCACAATATATAGTTCAAGCAGAACGGAGAATTACAAGGTTCAAAAGATCAAAACGGCAATGCATGCATAAGAATTTAGCATGGGATAGGATGGAGATGACACCACATGAAGCAAAGTTAGAAACGGCACTGCTGCATCCAGCTATAAGAACTCAGAAGGTAAGCTAGGCATCTTGGACAAGGTTGTGGGTCTGCTGTTAGTTGAGCTTGAGACACAAGACTGCCAGAATCTTAAGCCCCTCTCCTTTGCTTTAAGGTAGCTTCTTATAGAAGCACCAAGCTATAGCAGTTTCTTCGAAGAAATAAGAGTTCCACAAAAAAATGTAGCACCTGAAATGTATTCAGATATACAGGGCAGAAGCTATACAACCCATCATAGCAGGACCGACCGACAGCCCCGCTCGTTTTGACTTCAGCTTCTGGCTTATTTTTCACTATTCATAAATTTTGTCTTTTTCTGAATTTTTGGTTTTTTTTGAGCTTTTTTCCGGTTCTTTTTTTCCCGTATTTGTTTACATTATACGTGATGGGCTAATATGTGTTTTTCTATTTTTAAATTTTTTTAAATTTAATTATGCTAAATAAGCCTCTGTCAGTTACAGAATTTTTTCAGCCAGCTACAGTGCTTTTCAACCATAAGCTACAAAAAATAAGCCATATTGATCACAGCTGCCCCCCACAAGCTGTATCCATATCTGTTTCGTTCAGCATAAGCTGTGGTATCCACTCTAACAGGATGTAGTGTGAATAAGAGATCGGTTTAAGGCATGATACCCTCAGTCATTCTTTCAGTTATTCGATTCATTGCCAGATCCTACAAACTCTCCTGGTAATAGATGCAATATGCATTTTCTTCTTGCATGATAAAAAAAAACCTCCCACTAAACCCATGCGATGTGTGCTACTAGCATCCAGAAATAACTAGATGCGACTCAACACGCAAATCACCCAACTGCTAGGCTCTTAACCCACTAATTCACTAAGGGAAACATGGTTGTAAAAGCTGAGAATTGCCAGCAATAGCACCTCATCACATATTTGCCAGCGTATGCATGTGGATCTTAAGCAGAGTTTAGGCAGTGGTCCCACCAGCATATCTAAAGAATACAGACGTGTCCAAGGCTTCACCACATCGGCTACCGTCACTGGATCCATCAAGAAAAGATGCCAGTTGCGGCAGCATTCTTTTGACAACTAGATCAAGGATGAGACGATAGGAGCAAAAGTTGGAACCGGAAATACAAATACCCCTTTCCAGAGAGGTCCGTCGGTCCATACATCATCGCTACACCTTTTGGCAGTGTAATGTGAACCTACCAATGTACTATCCGCATGGGGCGAGGTTTTGCTTGCAGTAACTGTGGACCAGCTTAGATCAGCAAACCGTGTACAAGCCTATCAACTGATGATCTGCTATAACAGAGGCTTTTATCAGATATGTTCAGACAATACGCCATGATAGATCCAAATCAGTGGTCAAGCACACCAAGATAACAATGCCAGCATGTTGGACACGTACGAGATCGCATTGATCCAAAAAGAACCATCTTTGACGCATAATTTGAACCTAATCTCTCCCTGAAATGTCTGAAGACAATCATAAATTAAAAATACAGTTTTTTTTACACCACTGGAACTGTATCTCAATTTCTTTCGTGAGGCGAACACAGGGGGTCAGGCACGCAAATTTCGGGATGGCATCAACCAATCGCCCTACAAACTAAAGGCCACGGCACAGAGTTAATTAAGTTTATGGAGAATTGAAAAGGTGCATCTTAATCTGAGCCACAATGCCACAGTATAATCTACGAAATCACAGCGATTTCAACGAAATCGCACCACAAATAGGATGTATGTAGTAGCAATATATAATAAATCAGAGAGTGAAAGAAGGATGTGCTTACCGAGCCTTGGCGGAGGAGGCCGACGTCGTAGACGGGCGTGAAGTCCGGGTTGAAGAGGCCAAAGTGCCTCTCGGCGATCGGCCCCGGCTTGAGATCCTCGTCGAAGAGGGAGAAGACGTACGTCTCGAACTTCCTGTTGGGCATGAGCGGCGTGCCCTTGCCGCTACTGACGACGCGGATCATCCCCTCGTTGAATTCCCTTGCCTCCTGCACCCCGACGCCGACCTGACCGGGCTCCGCCTGCGTGGGCCAGCCCGCCTCCCCGACGGCGATCTCGACGTCGCCGTAGCCGAGCCGCTTCATGGCGGTGTAGATGGCGTCCATCTGCGCCTCGAACATGCTGGTGTAGTTGAGCCTGGTGGCCGGGTCGTAGACCCCGCGGTTGGGGCGGAAGAGCGCGTAGTCGAGCGTCTCCGGGTGGTAGCTGAAGTAGGGGTAGGGGTTGACCATGAAGGGCGAGCCGGTGTCGCGGTGGAACTGGAGCATGGGACGGAACAGCTTGGTGTCGTAGCCGGCGCGGAAGCGGGCGTTGGAGGGGATGCCGTCGGAGGGGGCGAGGATGCCGAGGTAGTGCGGGGTGGTGACGCGGACGTGGGGGAGGCCCTCGGCGCGGAGCGCCTGGGCGAGGCGGCGCATGGCGGGGAGGAGGGCGACGATGAGGCCCCTGTCGTTGGAGAGGAGGATCTCGTTGCCTGCGAGGAGGAGGGTGACGTTGGTGGCGGGGACGTAGGGGGAGAGGTTGGAGCGGACCCACTGCCTGGCGGCGTCGAGGCCGGTGGCCTTGTCGGCGAGGGCGGGGAGGGCGGAGTTGGGGAGGGAGACGGCGAGGGAGACGGGGGTGTTGGCGAAGGCGGAGATGAAGGCCGGGTTGGCGTCGAAGAGCTTGACGCGGTTGATGGTGGTGCGGGTGCCGAGGAAGGAGGCGACGGCCGCGGGGGAAGGGAGGTTGTCGGCGTTGGCGCCGTAGTTCACCCCGACGGGGAGGGACGGGACCGCCGCGTCTGCCGCGCAGGCGGCGGCGGCGAGGAGGAGCAGCAGCAGCAGCATGGCGACGCGGTGGACGGATCGGCTCTGGGGAAAGGGAGAGGATTCATCAGTTTGAAGGCAGGCAGGCAGGCGGCCGTTGCTTCGGGCATTTCGCTTCAAATGAAATGGACCATTAGAGCATCTGCAAGCTCTCTACAAGAGAGTCCATGTCATCAACTGTCCTACGTGGAAGATATTAAATGAAGAAAGAGAACGCAGCTCTCTACAGCTCTAGAGATAGTCTATAGCGCCAAACGAGGCAGCCTCCATAGATAGTTCTTTAGAATGCTAACTTTAGTGTGTACTATATAGATGATGTGGAAGTCTTATAGTTAGTTACTAGCTATAACCATTGCAGATGCTCTTAATGAATTGATGGTTCTGCCTGTGATGCGCTGACAGGTGTTGAAAGCAGCGGTTTCAACTCAGCTTGACCCTGTTCATATTAAGGCCCTGTTTGGCACAGCTTCACCAACAGCTTCATGAGCTGTTGTGAGCTGTTTTTTACCAAACACCCTTTTTGCAAACAGCTTCATGGGTGAAACTCCTTTTTTTGTGCTCTCACAAAGGAATGGGGAGAGGTGAAGCTGAAAAAAGTAGCTTTTCACAGCTCTCTCCCTCAGGCCCGCAGTCCTAGGAACCCACTGCCCCTCTGGTTCACCAAAATTACACGCATTTGCCACTAGTCTATCCCGTTCACGAAACATAAACAAGGCACTAATATTGCTTCCTAATGATTTTAATTTTTTTTATTTTTTATTTTAATGTTTTAATTCATACTCATTCAAATATATTATTTTTTTAATTCATATGACCATATACAAACATACAACTCCAAATGTTAGAACAAGTCAGGTAGACAGGGGTATCTTGGACAATTGCCCTCTCTCAGCCATGCATGAAGCTGTTGGTGAAGCTGTTTTGCCAAACAGTTTTCCAAAACAGATTTAGCTTCATCGGTGAAGCTGCTCGTGAAGCTGAAACAAAAAAAACAGCTTCACTAGTGAAGCTGATCTGTGCCAAACAGAGCCTAAGCAGTAACCTAAGGCCCTATTTGGCACAGCTTCATCAACAGCTTCATGAGCTATTGTGAGCTGTTTTTTTGCCAAACACGCTTTTTGCAAACAGCTTCATAGATGAATCTCCTTAAATCATGCTCTCACAAGGAAATGGGGTGGGGTGAAGCTGAAAATAGTAGCTTTTCACAGCTCTCTCCCTCAGGCTCGCAGTTCTAGGAACCCACTGCCCTTGTAGTTGACAGATATTACAGCACTTTGCCACTGGGTCCCCACGCCTGTTTCCTCTCGTCCCGTTCGCACTTCTCTACCGTTCGCACTTCTCTAATGATTTTAATTTTTTTTATTTTAATTTTTTAATTCATACTCATTCAAATATATTATTTTTTAATTCATATGACCATATACAAACATACAACTCCAAATGTTAGAACAAGTCAGGTAGATAGGGGCATCTTGGACAATTGCCCTCTTTCAGCCATGCATGAAGCTGTTGGTGAAGCTGTTTTGCCAAACAGTTTTCTAAAACAGTTTTAGCTTCACCGGTGAAGTTGAAACAAAAAAAAAACAGCTTCACTAGTGAAGCTGAGCTGTGCCAAACGGGGCCTAAGCTTTTATCTGCCACTATTATTTATCAACCACTATTATATCATAAATTATATAGCGGCCTAAAGGTTATAGTACCTTTTGTTACACAGTCATCAGCAAAAGCTATTTATTAGCCGCTACTATTTATAGTCGTTTCTATTAGTTACTACCATTTATCAGTCACTACTAAAAACCAAACTAAGGCCTCACTCAATTGGACCGAAAAATAGTTACTTATAGCTGAAATTACACTGTAACTAATTGAAATTACACTGAAGCTAAAGGTAACTTATTTGACGTAATTAAGTTTAAAAAAATTAAAATATAAAAAATATGTTAGCTCAATACGGACAACACAAACAGAACAATACGGAAGAGGATTCATCAGTTTGAAGGCAGGTAGGCAGGCGGCCGTTGCTTTGGGCTTCAAATGAAATGGACAATTAATGAATTGATGGTTCCGCCTTTGATGCGCTGACAGGTTTTGAAAGCAGCGGCTTCAACTCAGCTTGACCCTGTTCATATTAAGGGCCTGTTTGGGACCACTCCACTCCACGTTTTTCAGCTCCGCTCTATGTTTTTTAGCCAAACAGGTTCAGCTCCACGCACTCTGTTCGAGGAAAAAAAGGTGGAGTTGTGAGAGCACCTAAAGGGGTGCTCCACAAACTCTAGGCTTTTGTGGGGCTGCTCCATGGTAGAATTCGTGGAGCAGAATTTGTGGAGCAGTCCCAAACACGCCCTAAGCAGAAGCCCGGTTTCTATCGGCCACTGCTATTTATCAGCCACTATTATATATCATAAGTTCATAAGTCATATAGCGGTCTAACAACCTGCTCATTTGGGCTGCAAAACTATAGCTTATGACTAAAATTATATTATAACTGGCTGAAATTACACTGTAGCTGATGATAAATTATTTAGCGTAATTAAATTTTAAAAAATACGAAAAAAAGAACAGGTAAAAAAGTTTTTAAAAGCCAAAAAGATGAAATTTAGGAATAATAAAAAAAATAAGATAGAAACCAAAAGCTAAAGCCGAAATAAGCAGAGCCTAAAGGTTATAGTGCCTTTTATTGTACCGTCATCAGTAAAAACTATTTATTAATCACTATTATTTATAAGAGCAAGTACAATAGTATAGCCAACTAGTGGCTATAACACTTGTCCATTTCATCTATAGTCTTCAAAAAAATAGTTCATACAATAAGGTAGCTATTACAATAACTATTTGGCCCCACGTGTAAGAGAGTGAAATGCATATTTTTACATGCTATAGCTAGCTGTAATTTAGTAGCCAGCTTCCTTCTCTCTCTTCCTTTCTCTCTCTGCCACGTAAGATTTGGTTGATATTATATTTGTTATAGCCTGCTGACTAAGCCTTATTGTACCTGCTCTAAGTTGTTACTATCCATTACTTACTATTTACCGATCCCACCTAAAAACCAAAATAATATGCACGGGCCTTTCTGTCCCTTTTCTTTCCACTCTCTCTCTCTCTCTCTCTCTCTCTCGGATTTATGTTCTTTTCTGGTTTTGCTTTGATTTGATTTGTACGCCATACCAATCTGGGGTGCGCATCTTGAGGAGGGCTAGTCTACTCGATGGGATTGGGAGACGAGACGACGGAAGAGAAAGAGACGAGTGCTTGCAGGAAAAGAAAAAGAAAAAGGATTAATCGATAATTAGATGAGAGTTGAGTGGCTGTCCGGGCAAAGTTGGCGGTGGTGACCGGGTGCTGCACGAACGCCCGTGCAACTCGGCGATTTTCGGGGGCCACACAAACCACCTGACGCATGGAGATGGCGCGGTGCGTACCACCATGTTGCGAGCAGCTAAGCTCCGTTTAAAACGGTTTAGGCTTTTGATTTCTGATTTATTTTTTATTATTCAATAATTTTGTTTTTTCTGATTTTTTTGAGTTTTTTGTCGGTTCTTTTTTTACCGTACTCATTTGTACTGTTCAAGATGGGTTAACCTGTTTTTGTATTTTTAAATTTTTTAAATTTAATTACGCCAAATAAGTCACCATCAGTTATAATACAATTTCAGTCAACTATAGTGCTTTTCAGCTATAAGCCACTAAAAAAGGGCATGTTCTTTTCGACTGCGGCTTATAGCTTTTGGCTGAAATTTTTGAATTTTAGTTGTTTACGGTACAGATTACGGAGAGACAGATACTCACTTGCGATTTTGGCTGGTACAGATGTTGGGCTTTTAACGTATAGATCGTTTAACTTGTAGACCCCGTCTTAAAAAAATACTCCGTTTAAAAGTTAAGTATTATAATAAAAATCAAAAGTCATCGACTTATGAGATAAAGAACAGGCCCAAGCCATTTTGAACATGCTGTACACGATCCAACCCATACGGAGTTCCCACCCATACGCAACCGCGCTACACGATCCTCCGGCCGGCCCACAAGGAACGGCCAGGCCCAACGTGCAATCCTCAGGGCACTCCCAATGCATAGTTTCTATAGGTAGTTTCTAGAGGAGAGATGGTGTAATTAGACCCAACCATCCCAATGCATGGTTTCCTATAGCAGTTTCCATAGAAAATAACATCCAATTAGCGCTTGCATGCACTACAAACAAAGAAGATCAGCTATGACAAAGTAACCATGTGACATAGTATACTGCTACATCTCAGAATCAAAAATAAAAGGGCAGCTGAATCAGAAATAGCTTGCGCATCAAACTGAATCGTTTAGTTGATGCCACCAAGATTCCAAAACAGCTGAATCAAAAAACTCAGCAAGATTCCAACACAGTTTAGTTGACGCCATGAATCGTCCAATAGAATAATAATAGAAATCTAGATACCAATGCCAAAATAAATAGAAAATAATATTTAGATAATCTTGAGCCATCCATCATCCTCCACGCAGCAGAACTCCAAGTCCATCATTGAGCAACCTGTAAAAAAAGACGATGGGCTAGTAAATTAACAAATGTATAGTAATATAGGGATAGGCAAGTATACAAGTAAATCTAAATTTTAAAAGTTGTTGAGCATAGGCAAGTATATATAAATTCATATTTCTACCTAATTAGTTTGATTCCCAAACTTTTGCCAGATATGATCAATCAAATCAGATTGAAGTTGTTTGTAAGCTTGACGATCACGAATATTGGCATTCCTCTGCAGTACTTCTTCCATCTCTGGATTTTGTCCATGAGAGATTGTAGATGCTTGAACAGCCGACGTGCTTGCTTCCTCATTCAAATCAAGAGAATCTTGCTCTATATCCTTCTCATCCTCGATTATCATGTTGTGAAGGATTATGCAAGCTAGCATGATATTCGCAAGGTCCCCTTGTTCATATAGACGTGTTGGTCGACGCAAAATACAAAAGCGAGATTGCAAAATCCCAAATGCGCATTCAACATCCTTTCTTGCCCCCTCTTGATGTTCAGCAAACAATTTATGCTTAGCTGATTGTGGTTCGCGTATTGACTTAACAAAAACAGCCCACTCTGGGTATATGCCATCTGCAAGGTAATAAGCATTGCTATATTGCCTTCCATTTACATAGTACTGCACCTGGGGAGCTTCTCCTCTCAACAGCTCAATGAACAAAGAAGATTGATTAAGCACATTGATGTCATTGTTGGATCCAGCAACTCCAAAGAAGGCATGCCATATCCATCGATCGTGTGAAGCAACAGCCTCTAAAATGATTGTAGGTACACCATGGTCACCACGGGTATATTGTCCCTTCCATGCGTAGGGACATTTTTCCCAATGCCAATGCATACAGTCAATGCTCCCTAACATTCCAGGGAAACCACGACGCTCACCGATCTGCAACAAACGTTCCACATCTTGTACGGTGGGGCGTCGCAGATACTCTTCACCATAAACTTCAATAACACCCTTAACAAACATTTTCAAGCACTCCACGCCAGTACTTTCTCCAATTTTTAGATATTCATCAAGTTGATCTGCAGGGCTGCCATTTGCCAGTTGACGAATTGCTGTTGTGCACTTCTGAATTGGCGAGAACCCTGGCCGATTAAGAGCATCTGGTCTCATGGTGAAATAAGGAGACCATCCACTCAAGGCCTCAACTATCTTCAGAAAGAGGGGTCTCCACATCCTAAATCTTCTACGAAACATCGCATCATTGTAGACTGGATTAGGCGAGAAGTAGTCATCCATTAGCCGCTGCCTGGCTTCTTCACGAGGTCTATCCACATATCTCCTTTGACCACGCGTAGTTCTTCTACCTTGACCTTGTAAATCATCAGCATAGGACTTCAATTCGGCTATTAGATGGTCGCCTAAATCATCTAATATTTCTTCCTGTTGCAGGTACTCATCCATTGAGTACAGTTCAATTGGATCGAAGCTGCCCTCTTCTTCATGAGAATCCACTGGGTCCATTGAGGAGCAGAGCAATGACAAAAGGTGGACAACAATGACAGAAGGTGGAGGACAAAATGTGTGGAGGGCAGAGGGAAGGATAGACCATGCATATATATACTAGTCCATGCAACAGCTAGTGTTCATACTATAGAAACAGACAGTAAATACAATGGGAAAACAAGCCCCTTTGTTCATACTACTAGTTCCAAGAAACTTACTACAAAAATAGACAGTAAATACAATGGGAAAACAAGCCCCTTTGTTCATACTACTAGTTCCAAGAAACTTACTACAGAAACAGACAGTAAATACAATGGGAAAACAAGCCCCTTTGTTCATACCACTAGTTCCAAGAAACTTACTTACTTCCAAGAGAGACAAATCCACCCCATCCCCAGGGTTCTAAATGACCTTTGTAATTGAAGGATGACTTTTAGCTTCAAACAATTACTACTAGAAGACTGGGGTCTACACTTTTGATCTTCAACCCCAGTGCCTTCCCAATAATGTAATTTAGCACAAGCAATGCATCTATGGTTTGCACCAATGATTAGTTTGCAAAAGTTGTAAATATATTGAAATATGGTTGAAGACATAATTTCAGAACTGCACTGTAAGTATACACAATTCCAAGAAAATAAGCATCAATCTCATACCTTAATCATCTTTAGCAAATAAAAACAATCTCATACTCTCCAGCGCTTTATCTCTCTCAGCCAAAGCTTCTACAGTAAGCTGACCAGTAGGTGCAAGCATCATCTCTTTATAAGTGTCTAGCATTTTACACTTAGTTTGTTCATGTGCTGCTTTATGATTAAGTTTGGCCGCTTCGATCTTCTTATCAGCCAAACTTTGCTGAACTTCAGACATCTTCTCTCGGTCTGTCCTAGCCATGGTGCTTGCTTCAATGAACTTCTCTAGTTTTTCACTGAAAGCAGATAAAGCATCAGGTGCCTTCCTTTTGCCATTACGTTCATTTTTGGCTCTCTTATGGCCCATAGGTCGCTTTTCTCCATTGTTTTCCAAATTCACCACTTGAGCTGGGTTAAACTTTGCACTGTTATCCTTTTCCTTGTTTAACCTATTTAAATATGCTGACCACTTCATATCATGCCGTACTACCTTCCATATATGCTGCAGTGTGAAGGGCTTATCATTATTTTGACCGGCATACATCTCCATTGCTTTATCCATCAACTGGTCGTCACTCACCCCACTTTGCCACACTCTAGTAGTTTTTACCCAACATCCATGGAAATCACTTAATGGTTTCTTAACACGTTCCCAATGGATTTTCAGTTGGTTTCGATTTCTCATACGGTAACTTTCTGTGGTGCTGTTGTATCTTTTAGTAACATCCGCCCAATACTGATCTGCCTTCCTGCCATTTCCATCGACTGGGTCCTTTGAATTGTGCAACCAAGCACTGGCCTACAATTACAAAAACAACAAAGCATAATAGTTTCATTACTATGGGCTGGACATAGCTTGGAAGTTTACAAAGTAGGAAAGATAACTTACCAATCTAACATCTTCTTGACGTGACCAGCTCAATCGCTTGTCAGTCCTGACCTCCTGGAGGGTGTCATCCACATCAATGTCAACTGTCTCTTTGTCTTGTGCATCTACATCATGTACTAGATTGCTTGTAGCTGGTGACGGGGTTCCTTTAGAACATGGATCATTTGGAGACATTGAAGGCCAGCTCATTGTAGCACCAACAAAATGAAAATTTTTTGGATTTGATTGCAAATAATTTGTGAACCCTCCTGGTGGGTACAACCTGAAAAATGGAAAAGAGATGTTCACTATAATGGAAATACTCTAGAATCTAGACAGCTATGTTTCACAAGGCATAGTTGGTGAAATCTAGTAAAAGCAAATAACAAATAATCCATACACATTATCAGTTCATCGTAATATATTAGTAAAAGAGAGCAGCGAGGCATGGTGCATCTGATCTTGTGCTATATATGTATTAAGTTGAACATAAATGTGCTATGCAGTCTTATATATTATGTCATATATAAAACAGATGAAAACAACCTAAATTCTGAATGACAGTAAGAAATGCATCAACTGTAAGCGACAATAAAGGAGCAACAGCAACTTGTAATTTGTTATTTCCGGATATTTGCCCACAGAAGGATTTTGTTTTGTTTTCCTCGCACAATGTTCTTAAATTTCTGTCTGACTAAATTATTGCTCTATCTAACTAAAGTATTGCCCAGAGAAATTTCTTACAATTTCTGTCGAGTATGGCGGAGCTCTAATCTTACCCTTCACTAAGAAAATATTTTTTTCTGCCATGAATCAGTAGCAGTACTACGGCAGGAGATGAATCAATAGCAACTTACCCTTCGCTGGGAGATGCATCATGACTGAAGGAGGCGGCAAGAGATGACCACCATCCACCGATGGGTGAAGCACCGATTGAAGGAGCACAGTTGCCAGGAACATTGACAGCTTGAGCAGCGATTGTACGAGTACAAGCAGCAGGAACACGGGCACCTTGAACATCCGCTACAGTAGTACGGGCAGCAGGAACACCATTGCCTCGTCGGGAGCTTGGATTAGGCTTTCTTGATCTTTTCTCATGCCCAGTGGCTTCTTTTCCTGCCCGATTCATTTGCTCAGAGATTGGGGATGGATTTTGGGTAACGGTGGTTGGGGGGAGGAGATCAATTGGAGGGGCTAGGTCATGAATTGGGGAACGGACCTCGGTTTGGAGCCAGACACCGGAATGAATCCGCAATTGGCGCCTACCGACGGGAGATCGATGCTTTTGGGCGGGAGAAGGGGGAAAATTGCCGCCTTTTGCTGGATCCGATGGGAGATAGCGCGCGCGGGGGAGGGAAAGCGTGAGCGCGCGGGGGGGGGGGGAGTCGCGGGACGGCGCGCGCGGGAAGAAGCTGCGGGCGGTCTGGTTTCGGGGGAGAGCGCGCAGGGAGGGAGTCGCAGCGCGCGCGGGGAGGGAGTCACGGGCGGCGGCGTGCTCGGAAGGGGGAGGGAGCACGGGATCTAGAGAAACGATGCCCTTTCCCCCAACGCAGTTTAGATGGTTTCTAGCGGCATCGATGCACGTGAAGACACCGGTTCCTAATGTAGAAACGGTTTCTCCATTTTTCCCTCTCTCTCTCTTCATTTAATCCCTTGCCACATCAGCAAACTGATTAGCTGGTAGGATAATAAATGCATATAGAAACTATAGTAGTTTCTGCATTGGGAGTGCCCTCAAGATACATCAATCCCGCGTCCCAATTCACTTGACGTAGATTCCTTCATTTGCACACCAAATTCTCGACCAATCCACTATGCAAGAAGATGCGTGAGAGGCTCTCTGTTGGCGCGCCAAATTACCATATTTTATCCACGGAAATCTTGCAAAAGGCTCGGTATAATAATGATTTAATCCATATTTACGCTTATTTATGTAATATTTTTATATATATTGTGTGTTAATATGTTTTGCAAGAAAATCATAGGAAACAGAAAAAATAAAGAAAATGGGAAAATGGCATCGACAAGCGACCAGGTTCAGTAGCCTATACCAGCCGGCCAAGCCCAATACCTTCTGGACTTGAGGACCACTTAATTGCGCATGTGTGCCACGTAGCCTAGCCGGCCAACCGACCTGAGAAAAACATCAGCCCTGCTTATTTTGATTTTAACTTTTAGCTTTTTGACTTCTAATTCACTATTTTTAAATTCATCTTTTTTTAGATTTTTAATTTTTAAGCTTTTTTGCCTTTTTATTGTTTCTGTATTTATTTGCATTGTCTATGATAAACTAATTTTTTTTTCACGTTATTAAATTTAATTGTATCAAAAAATAATATCAGTTATACTGTAAAAAAAAGTCCACTATAGTATAATAAAACTATGAACCAACTTATTTAAGTCGAACTGCGCAACCAGAATACTCCAGCCGAAATACTACTACGACGATATCGCGCGCTTGCGAAATAATTGACATGATTGTAGGGTAAGCATCGCCAACACACTCCACACCTAGCGTGCTTGGCCGCCCGGTGCTCGCCCATCTTCTCCTGCTTGGATTCCGCGTCGCGCCGCAGAGCCGCCGCCCGCTCCCCACCACCTGCCGTAGCGCCTCATTGCAGTCCGGCTGTGGTGACCAGGGCACGGATGACGCGAGATTCAGCGTGATGGACAGCGAGGGGGGGAGGTGCAGCAGCTGGGTCATCCTTGTTCCTGCAGCTATATCGTTACAGCTGGAGCCGGTGGCGAGCCACGGGGGCAGCACCAGCGCCGAGGCCATAAGCATGGGGTCCCCGACGAGCTTCTCGGCGAAGCTCTCGGGCAGCCAGTCGTAGCTTTGGTGCTTCGCTCGTTGGGGCTGCGCGCGCCGCCGCGGTGCTGCTTCTCCTTGAAGACCTCCCACCAGTGGCGAAGCCAGGATTAAAATTGAGGGGGGCTGATGTATTTATCGGATTAAACTAAGTTGACACAAATATAGTCTTATGCTCTTATAGAATTTCAAATTCATACAGAAATTATACAGTTGGAGTTTTGGAGACAAACAACGAAAAAAGAGAAACACAAAGTACGTACCTCAACAATAGAAAGCGCATACCCAATAATATAAAATTATTCTGCTATGAGTACGGAGTATAAACAAATCACCTGTGTATGAAACATATGAAAATTAGTTATATAATAGAAAATTGTGAATAATAATGAAATTTTAGTTCATATGAATTATGAAACACACCACAAATAAGCTAATTTGAACCACGAGACAAATTTGAATCACGGGGTCGTTTTTTCCATTATAGCAAAATCTATAAATAAATTATTAGTCTAAAATCTAAACTCTAAAAATACTAGATTGATAAAAAATATATATAGTAAAATTACCCTAAAGCAGTGAAAGCTGAAGCCGTCGGCCGTCTCTATCCTCAAATACTCAATTCTCTGATCACAGTCACACGAGTAATTCACCAGTGGACACTCGTATTACTTCGCTGTGCAATCAATTTGTTACTTAACACTACCCTCCAGCTGGCTCTGTCTATACTCAATTCTCTATCGCAGCACGAGCAACAATACATATTATACTCAATTCTCTATCGCAGGCGCAGGCTCCCCCTTATTACCTCGGTTCGCCCACAGTAGCGCCAGCGCATGCGCAGCCCGTTTAATCCCCCGCACTCCCGCAGGCCGCCGCTCGACTCGGCTCTCTCTCTCTCTCTCTTCTCACTTTCTCAGATCTCGCTCGCTGGCCACCGCCTCGCCTCGCACCTCTGCCTCCTCGCCTCGCTCCTCTCCTCGGGGCTCGGCTCCTCCGCTCCTCGCCTCGCTCGGAGTCACTGCCTCGCCTAGCCTCGCTCGGAGAGTCGGAGTTCGCCGTCCCAGACTCGCCGGCGGTGCCTTGACCCTCGTCGCCCCGGTCCGGCTCCCCCTGCCCCGACTCGGCCCCCTTGTCGCCCCGCTCCGACTCCTCCCGCCGGGTCGCCGCAGCGCCAGATCTGGTTTTGTGAATGTGCTTTGTCATTTGTGCCTTGTGAATGTCTGTGTGTTTGGGTCTGCCGCCGCCGAAAGTGGTCAAGCGGATGTTTTGGTGGGCCAAGAACCAAGAAGATAATTTGCTGGGCCTCTTTACGGGCTTTTTTTGTTGTTTGTTGCTTGTTGGGCTTAAAGCCGTCGAAGTTTAAGCTGTGATTGTCGCCGTCGGCCGGGGGCGCTCGCCGGCGGGGGAGGGGGGCGCTCGCCGGCGGGGGTGGGGGGTGTTCGCCGCCGGGGAGAGGTGAGGCTCGAGCCTTACTAAGCCTCCCCTGGCTTCGCCCCTGGCTCTCAAGTGTAGTATTTCTATTTCCGCGGCCAAGAAGCCAGCTTATCGATTCAAGATTTGTATGAGATGTGCCCCATCAACAAGAACCAAGTTCCACACAAGACTCTGAATTGATAAGTATACCACCTTGGCAGTTCAAAGAAAGGACAAATTTTGTAAGCAAAAGGGAACACATCTTTCTCAAAGAATCAAAACCAATGCATCTAAGGCTCGTACTAAGCAAATAAATCAGCGAGACCGCTAAAAAAACAAGACAGGATCCCATACCCTAAATACATCAGCACAGAGAGAGACAGAGATAGAGAGAGGGGGTGGAGGGAGTTACCGCGGTGAGTCGCCGCCGCCTTCGGTGCCGGAGACGTGGATGGAGCTAGGGCAGGAAGAAGAGAGCACTCGGGGTTGGGGTTTTATTGGGCCGTTAGGATTCGACGCTCAGGACGAATGGGCTTCCTTGGTGGGCTTACGTTTTACTAAATGGCCTTCCGCAACATGGCCTCATGGCCTCGCTACGTACGTGCGTACGTATGTATGTACGCTTCTGCCATCTCATCCATGCACTGACCCGACTGACAGTGACTGTATACAGTAAATATATGACCTGCTCATTTTGGCCTAAGCTTTTAATTTCTGATTTATTTTTTACTATTTATAAATTTCGTCATTTTCTGAAAATTTGATTTTTTTAGCTTTTTTGACGGTTCTTTTTTTCCGTTTTTATTTGTGTTGTTCGTGATGAGCTAACATATTTTTCTATTTTTAATTTTTTTTAAAGTTAATTATGCTAAATAAGCCACCTTCAGTTACAGTGTAATTTCAGCCAGTTACAATATAATTTTAACTATAAATCATTATTTTCAGTCTAATCGAGCGGGCCATGTACTTATCGTAGGAGTCGTACACCAATTGTTGATGCTCATGGATGAAAGTGCAGTGAGTAGCACCCCTCCAACAACACATGAACATGACAAGAACATGCACTAACTCGCGCATAACCATACATGACAGGGGCGGATCCAGGGCCCGGGCTGGGTGGGCTGTAGCCTGAGTCCTGATCCAGCAAACTCAATGGATTTATACTGTTCATATGGCCCAAATGCTAGTAATGCCCTAGCTTAGCCCCACCTCCAGCGCGGTTGTCTCGGTCGCATTTCCTCAGTCGGCACTCGCCAACCCTAGCCGCCCGATTCCACGGCGCCCGCGGGCCGCCGCCAGCTCCGCTCCGGCCACGCACTGCGCGCCTCGGCCCTCCACCTCCAGCTCCAGCCTCCGCCTCTACCTCGGCACCTCCTGCTCCGGCTTCCGCCTCCAGTGGCACCTCGGCACCTCCTGCTCGATAGCTTGAGTGCTCGGCTGCTCCGGTAGGCAACTACGCAACGGCCTCCGCCCAGTGCCTGTGGCCTGCCCCTCCGCCTCCGGCACTCCGTGGCTCCACCGGTCGTTCACCCCCTGTAGCCCTACTCCAGGCCTTCGGCAATGCTGTCATCCCGTCCAGCTGCAAAGCAAAGCAGTGTTTCTTGCTTGAATGCTTGGTGATTGACTAATTGCCTAATTAGTACTTTGGTAGACTGGTTTTTTGATTGTTTCAGATTTGTTAGTTCTTTGCTGCAGAGTTCAGACTGCAGATTTGTTTGCTGCTACTCCAGTCTCTAGAGCCCAGAGGTGCTCCGTGTTACAGACTTGTTTGCTGTTTGAGAGAGACAGAGTGAGATCTTGCAGCTCGAGACCGAGAATTCCCTTGCTACCTTGCTGGTAATATTCATTGTCATTTTTTACATTGAATTTGCTCAGGAAGTTCAAATCTGAAAACTATGTGGGACGTAATTAGTATGTTCATCATGATTTACTATCTTTAATTAATTGAAAAGAAGGCTTGTCTGTTCTTCCATTGATCATAGTGTATGTATGACACCCTAAGAAAAATGTGTTACAGTGTTCAAAAGGGATAAGTGAGGGGGCAATTGCAGCGAATACTTGATATTTGCACTTGCATTCATAGGGTTGAAGAAACATGGTTAAATGGGAACTCAGAGAAGGATAGATTAAATCGGAACAAGAAACATGGTTATGGTTGAGAGTTATTTGGAAATTGGTTTGGTGATATGTATTATGCTTTTAGCTATATGTTAATGTTATAAAACCTGATACTGCATATACATATATTTTTTAAATCATTTCTATAGCAATGCTACGATGTTATGTTCATCAGTTCGTGTGGACAATCAGGATACTTATATAAATACGTGAACTCGAAGTTAGAAAGGCATACACACCCCAAAACGACTTACAATTAGGAAAGGGTTAAGTATGATTCCTTTGTGTGTGTGTGTAGGTTGGGATCCCGAGCGTGGAGTGGCTAGATAGAGAGAGAACAAAGATCATGGGCCATGGACACCTTCCTCCCAAAGAAGAAAGGCTCGACCGGCTACGTCAAGAAAGACACCGCGGGCCAGACCAGCATCTACTCCGTCAAGGTAATTCTTTGATTACTAAAACCCCTTGCAGATTTTTCTTGCATACACACGCAAATGAATTAGCAGTAGTTTTTCTTGCAAATTTTGGACAATTAGTATGATCATCTAGAAGTATTGATCAAATGGTCTGAGTGACAATTGTTCCTTGGGAAGTCGTAGTTGGGTTCACATGTTGCAATCTTTTCATCATTCACATATATATAGTGTATAGGTGTAACTCTTATCTGCAATCTTTTCTTCATCCAAAACTGGCAAGAACATGCACTACCATGGATACGATAGAGAGCGAATCTAGTCTATTAGAGTTTAGCCCGGGGACGGTGAAATCCTGGATCCGCCATACATGCATACGCACACGCGTGCATTGGCCAAATCAAGTTTTGCATTGGCCAGATCAAGAGAAATTAACTGCAATTGCTTGTCGCCACAAATTGCAGAGACCAGTTCTTCTCTTGTTTTCACTAGTCGAGATACAAAAAAACCTGCTAGTCAAAATCTCTCCTTTTTGCATATGGTCATGCCCACTGGAAGGAGTTTCCTAACAATGGATTTTTTCCTACGATCTTTGCTACTTCTTGAAGCCAAGGGATAAAATACATTTATGAGAAGTCTTCCTTCATAATTTTTTGCCCTTGACTGTTCTACAACCAAGTTGGATAAGAATACTAGTAGAATCAATTATTTTCTTTTTTGCACATCATGTTATTTTATTCTTATTTGACAAATGCAAAATGGTTTTTGTATTGTAACATTTATACTCTGACCGTTCTGATAGTATATCTTATTCTGGTTAAGACTAAGGCATCTATGACTAGTCGAAATCTCTTATTCTAGCTATGTCTATCAGGAGAGTTTCCTAGTTTTACTTGCTAATTTGCAGCCTTGTTACCAAAGCATTGGTTTATCTAAGTCAAGTGGTCGGAAGCAAAAACAATATATCTTTCCTATTCTACTGCTTACTTAGTATAATTTTCTACTAAGAAAGTAATCAGGAG